>REGM01000082.1:639137-761092 GCA_004194415.1 Aurelia aurita | reverse complement strand
AGAAGAGACAAGAGGTTCCTTTAGAGCCTAATCAGGTCATGCAGGACATTTAGCAGCTAATGGCGGAAAACTGGCAGCGTTACAGGAGAGAACAATGTAATGGAGTTTTAGCGCATGCGTCTTGGAGTCAATGTCTTGTGCAAGAAAAGAAAACGCGCATTCTCAGAAGACGCTATCCTAGCTGCGAGAGGTGAAGTGGATGAATTAGCAATGGTATTTACCTCACAGGAGACGTTTAAAGGTGTTTCAAGAAGATTTTAGCAAGATGCTAACAAAATGGACATGTAATCTCGTCAGGAAGCAACAAGCAGCTTCTGACATGCAAACAAGAGAGTAGGAGATTGCAAGTAAAACTGCTTGGTAGAATACAGTAATACAATAGGCCTACTATGTCGAAAGCATGGGCATCGGAGCAAAAACGATAAACAACTTCATCGCTTTTGTCTTTTGTTTGTTCTCTGTTGTTCATCTTTTCACTTACTCATCAGGAGCAGACAATGACGAGGTAGGATTAAACAAAGAGCAGTTTTGTGTTGATATGGCTTTTTTTTTGTTTGTTTGTCGACTTATTTTGATTCGATTCTTACCTAGCTATACATATATAAATATATACAACTAATCTAAATCGAATATACAAATGAATAAATAAAGGAATAAATAAATTAATAGATAAATAAGTTAAGTATTCAAATCTAAATGGACAATGTATGGACAAAATTTACAGGATATCGTCGAATTTACAAGCGTTACATTTACAAGTAGGGCCATCCCATTGCTTTATTATATTTTTGAAACTATTTAAGCTTTCAGCTGATTTTAATTCATTCGGCAGACAATTCCATATCTGAGGTCCCATGGCACTAAGGCTGTTGGAACCAAACGTTACTTGATTTGGTCGAAAATGATTCAAGTTGTTCGGATTTCGCAACGAATAATTCGAAGTTCTAAAACTAAAGATATTATGCATGAATGATGGATTCAGGTTTTTCAATGTTTTAAAGATTTCGATACAAAGTGTCCTTTGACGAGCAACTAGCATTGTGCATCTATTTGATTTGAGAAGTAAGTCTTTATAGGAGCTTACATGATCATTATGTAGAAATCTCAGCGCTCGTTCCTGTATCTTTTCGATTTTCTGCAATGATTTGGAAGATGAAAAGTACCAAACCAAAGGACAGTAGTTAAAGTTCGAGTATACAAAACTCTGAACCAAAATTTCCTTCTCCGCAAAACCAATGAAAGACTTAAGTCGTTTTAGGACATTTAGTTGGGATGCAGCTTTCTTGCAAATATTCGATATATGTTGATCAAAGTTCAATCTATAATCCAGTGTTACACCTAGGAGTTTAACGTTCTCCTCAGACTGGATAGATTGTCCCGAAAAGTCAAGTTTTATTCCGCAAGTATTTGTTTGATCTTTTTTGACAAATAGTGCATGAAATTTGTCAGGGTTAGCAATCATTTCATTTTGTTCGAGCCAAGACAGAGCGTTACCTGCTTCCTTTTCCAAAACCCTGACAAGATCTGGCAAGGACTTGGAAAAGTAAGCTAGCGTATTATCATCAGCATAATTGTACATCGTCGCTTGTTTTATGAAAAAGAAGAGATCATTTATATAGAAATTAAAGAGAATAGGTCCTAGCACCGATCCTTGCGGTACCCCTGAAACAATATCTCGAAAAGAACTGTGCACGTTAAGGCTTTCAGCGAGGGAAGATTATAGTTGAAAGGAAATTGTACAGCATAAACATATGATATTACAATGAACTCCCGGATGCTTATTGGAATTTTTGCAAGAGCTATAACATTGGAAAGTGCTGTTTCGGTTCACCAATGAGGCTGTTTATCGCTGCAAAATAGTAAGACAAAATGGCCGACCGCTGCTTTCAGTCATCTGACAAATTTGGTCTTCTGAAGATCATATCTCCATCATTTTTCAATGGATTTTTACGGGAATGGTAGCAAATTTTAACTGAACATCTGAAGAGCAACATTATCCAAAACTTCAGATTCTCCAACATTTCATTGTGCTTGAGTGGCCTAGTGGCGTGTTCGAGAAACTTTTGGCATGAAGATCCCGGGTTCGATCCCAGGCTGGGGCACATTTGATTTTCCAATGGTGGTAGCCCAATCATGATAAATATTATTTCACCGTGTCAGCTTATGCCGAATGATTTAAAATTGTGTATGTATATATTAATATATAATATATAATATATATATCTGTATATATACCGGGTGTCCCAAAAAAAAGTATACAGATTTGGTCGACCCTAGCGATGAGAATTTAGCGCGAATCAATCCGAAATCATTTTGAAAACATAAATCGATTGTCAACTTGAACATAAATATCTTGTTTGTTGATATTGATGCGTTGAGAGTTGAAATATTAATCTTCAGAGCTCAAATTTGCGTCCACCTCCAAACCAGAGCTTTGGCGTTTTGGCCTAAGCAAATTCTTGAAGCACAGCGAACAAATCAACAATAGCCTCAAAAACATTTGAGGCAAGAGTGGAGAAAATTAAAACTGCACAACAGATGCGTTTTACAAGGTATAATATACGTAACACTTATCATCAAGGGAGCTCCATCATCATTTTTCAATTGATTTTTACGGGAATGGTAGCAAATTTTAACTGAACATCTGAAGAGCAACATTATCGAAAAGTTTGGCGAGAATCTTTTTCCGTTTCGTCACAATCTTCAGGGGAACGGAGCACAATTTTTTGGGGACACCCTGTAGATACAGCTTCTTAAAATACAAAATTAGCAAAAGTTGTACCATGCCAAAATCTGAATGTTAAGATAAAAAGACGAAATCTGACATTTGCAGTGAGGCAGGCTAGGTTCATAAACCTTCAAAGCATTGATCTTCAAGGGAGACAGGAATTTCATTTGGCCGAAATAATATTGTATTCTTTGTTGTTACCTCTATGAATGGGGATTATTTCTAAGGGATAGACATTTTTAAAGAGTAGAACGTTTAAAAGAACTGAAAAAAATCTGCTCTACTATACTACGGGGACAGTTCTAGGGTAGTATTGTAAATAATGTACAACTTCGTGTAATAAGAAATTAAAAACTACGAACCAATCAACACAAAATGAAAGTAGGACACCATAGCATAGGGCTCAAATCTTTAAAAAGGCGGGTGTAAAATTCTATAACATTTTTCTTTGAATTAAATGGCTTGAAAGGAACTTGGGGTACTTTGCTGTAAATCTGTCGTAGAAATTTGTTTATATCTTCATTATTTTCAAAATGGCAGCATTTATTATATTTGTGGCTGTGACGTCATCAAGTTCCTAAATCCTAAACCAGGAGAGCGACAGATTCTTGCTTGACACCATATTGTAGAACTTCATAAACTATGGTTTTCTTGAAGATTGTATCATTTTTCCTCTATTGATTTAGGATTTATGATGATTTTAGTTTTTTCAAAATTTTCCATGAATTCTTTCAACAAAAACAAAAACCCCCCCAATTTGAAAATAATGAAGATATCAAAACATTTCCACGACAGATTTACAGCAAAGTACCCTAAGTTCCTTTCAAGCCATTCAATTCAAAGAAAAATGTAATAGAATTTTACACCCACCTTTGTAAAGATTTGAAAGATTTGAGCCCTATGCTGGACACCATAACAAGCTGTTGAACCAATAAAAATGGGGCTGCAACCTCAGAAAATCAATCTAAAACTCCAACAGAACACCATTTTACTCAACAAAAATTCCAAAACATGCAGCATCTTAGTTGTAAAAACGAACACTGACATCGAAATAAAAAAATAATAATAACTAATTAATTATCAATAATTTAGATCCTTCACTTTCGTCTTTTGAAGAAATATCTGAATGACTGCTATCTATGTCAATTTCTTCACGGTAACTTCCTCTTACTACTCTCTGTATCTCCATGCTCCCTTCGCTGTACACCATTCCACCATTTGCAAATTCTGTGGCCGCTTTCTCTCTATAATTCTCTCTATCTTCTGCATAATTACAGTTAGAGTCCCCTTCTTCTAGCACTTCATTCTCTTCAATATATTCTGTAATATCGGACAGTTTTTGCTCAACTTCTTCTCCTTTCTCTTCTCGGACGCCAAAACCAGGCACATTTGGCACCTTTTGAATATTACCTTGGCCTTCATTATTTCCATTTTGACACCCCTGTGCTGCGTAAGAAACTTGTTGGTTATTATTGCTTTTAGGATATTCTCCAAAGCCGGACACTCCTCGTAACTCTATTTCATTTCTGCAGTCAATCGTCCGCCGTTCTTCCCTTTCTCTTATACTGTAACTAACGTTGCTTTGATCAAATGCCTCGTTGGCTGTTTTCGACACTTGTCCCAATTGTCCGGGGATGTTTTGTGGGATGATTTGGCTATAAGCTCGGATGCTTTCCTCAGCAGGCCGCCAAGCGTGACAATACCCTGTTTGTGTATTCATGAACCCCTTGAAATGTGTTTCTTGTTGTGGATTCACCTGAGAATCAAATATTAATTGACAATAACTAATATCCAATATTGGATGCTAGAATTAGCACACAGTGGTTACAAGAAGCTTTTTGGAGAAATTGTTGGCCAGTTTAAAAAAATAAAAAATTGGAACTTTTAGCAAACTACAAAATATCGAACGAACTGGATGGCAGCAGTCTTGTACGCGAAGTAAAACGTTTCCATTGATTGATGCGTAAGCTTCGACAACAACTGATTGCATTTAAAAACTTTCCATTTGTCAGAATACGTCATGTAACTTATATATAATATATATATATATATATAAGCTCTGAAGATCGGGATCACCCGCTTTGATCAGTCGTGACTTTCTTTTATTTTTCGCGTTTTCTGGTTTGACTACGGACAAAAGAAGCTCATCAATCCGAGAGAAGTTGCCATGTGAAATATATATATATTCGAGGTATAGAAATGTACAACGACTCATCTGTTTTCCTAATCGTTGTATTACGGAGTGATGAAACTGTAAACGATTCCAGTGAAACGTTTTATTTTAAACGAAACGATAAGAAAACTATGTATATCAGCTTTAACGCCGGAGGTTTTTCCCGGACCGCCTGGAGATTTTCGCACCAAAATTTATACCAAAAATTGAGTTGAAATTTAGAGAAGAAGATTTATTTGGAAACGCAAAAGTTCACCTATTTCTTTCTGCCTAATTGAAATGTAAAATTTATCGTTTCACTCACTGTCAAAATCATTAAACTTGCGAAAAATGTGCTGCGCGGAAATTTCTTACGACATTTTGAATACTTTCTGATAATAAAAGGCTGTTAGCAAAATAGAATCAAATACCTGAGTGTGTAAGCCATTATTTGGTGCTCGGACAGGAGCTGAATTTCTGTAGGGCCCATGTTGTCCAGGTAAAAACAGGCAGCTTGTATTTGGGGGGTTTGGACTATTCAAGACTTGAGAATTGACAACAAAGCGTTGAGCATTCATATGCATCTCGCCGGGAACATAGGCAATTTTTGGTATGTTATGAGCAGGCATCGAATGAGCAGGCATCGAATGAGCAGGCATCGAGTGAGTTGACACACTGTAAGTCCCATTCGGTCCTTGTGCTACCAAATTGTGACTTGGCATGTTGTCGTCTTTGGTGCTCTTTGCTGGTGCTGGTGGCTGTTGAATGTTAGCTTGTAGTCCCTAAAATAAGGATTGTTTTGAAGATTTAAATTTTGAAGAGAAAGGGATGTCGTCTTCAGATAAGGGTCTATTAGAAGGAATGCACTCCCAGTGGGATGATTTTAGCCAAATGCCGAAATATTTAGGTGTTTGAGGCCTGAAAATTGTAACACTCAGGCTAAGGCTTACGAACAGTTTCTCTTCCAATATGATTGCAGCAGTTATTTTTGTTGATGTGTTTTCCTTCCCTGATACAAAAAGTTGAAAATAATATTGATCATAACAGAAAACTGAATTTTGAGCAATAATAGACGATTACGGAAAAGATGGCGTCGGGGGGCATTTGACTAAGATGCATTGCGTTCTATAATGGAATCATCAGTGATTCTATAGAAATTCGATCCTTAGACGCAATGCATCATGGTCAAATGCCCCTCGACGCCATCTTTTCCGTAATCGTCAATTCTGTAGATAGTTGAAAACAGAAAATAGTTTGACATTTAGATATCCGCCAATTTACTAGAATGAACAACTCGTTCCAGGCCTCTTTCTTGTTAATATGCCTAGGAGCGTGAATTCTAAATTGGTAATGGGCCCAACACAATAGAGCAGAAAATGCCTAAAATGACCTTATCAAGCACGATTGAAGCAAGGAAGTAGACTTATCACCATCGTCCTTGTTTTACTGTGTTCTTAGATTTTGAGCTTTTACTCCTGACAAGACAGACATCTTCCAATCAAACAACGCAGGGGATAAGTCTAATATCTTTGTCTTTTATGTGATCCTTTGTCTCCTAGCTGTTAACCATGATCCTTTGCATCTCGTGGTTCATTGTCCAATCAAATCAATCGAAATTCTTTGAGATGCAAAGGATCATGGTAAAAAATTCCTGACGTCATCTTTAGCGCAATCGTCTTTTGTTGTCAGTTTTATCCAATGTGCAAGCAATAGGCCATTCCGCAGTCGAATGCGGAGGCGCTGTTCGCAATGCATCTCGGGATCGCATGAGGGTTTCAAAATCGGATTCGAATTCGATTTCGAATTCAAAAGCGTCATAGGATACCGAGATGCAACACAAACAGCGCCTTCGCATTCGACTGCGGAATGATCTATTCTGCTCTGTTCCCTAAAACCAAATCCCATTTTCCCAAAAAAGTTCCAGACCTGTTTATTCTCACCTTTTGCATCTGTCCATTGTCTGATGATGATGGTGGTTGATGAACAAAACTGGGTTTACCATGAATGTATTCTGCATTTGCATAATGTGGATTGATGAGGGGTATTGCACCGAACGCATCTAATGCCGGATACATGAAAGCACGCCGATCTTCGAGCTGTACCAGCCACTCGGCGGCAGCAAGGAGTTCTCCATTTGCATCTTCCAAAACAGAGTTGATGAAAATATCAGAAAATTGCGGAAATAATCTTGTTAAGATATTCAAATAACGCAGCCTTAGGCCATTTCTGCCATCTTGGTAATGTGCTTGAAATATGCTTTGGTGAACAGGTTGATTTCCATTGGGGTGTTGCACCTTTTGTGGGGGTGGGGGCCAAATGACATTTTGCAGAGCTGAATGGGTTTGGTACTGGTAGGGTTGATGGGGTTGATGACCTTGATTTTGTGCAACAATGGGGCCAGTTGGGGAGATTGAAATGCAATGGGTGCTTGATGAGGGGGTAAGGGTGTGTACCCCATTTGAAAAGCTGGCCGTTGATCTAGGCTCGGGTCTGGGAGTGTTCTCGCTCGTTATTGTTCCATGTCTGTAATGGGTGTTGCATGCAATGTTGAATGTTTGTCCCAAAACGGGCATTTGGTTCGGTTTTTGGTCCAACTGTCCACTTTCAACATAGACCACTGAATTTGTGGCGTTGCTTGATTGAGTTGAAAATGATGATGGCTGTGTTGTAGACTGCTGATGGTTGCCAACTGTTGGAAAAAATCGAAAATATTTTAAATCTAGAATTTTTGAAAAGGAAATAATAGACAATGTTGCAGAATCACACTTAATAAAAATAAAAAAGAAATAAGCAAAATGGCACTAGCACAAAATTTGCAGGAAGAATGGATTCAAAACCTTAGAAATAATAGAAATTAAAAAATACAATTTAGAAAAAAGTAGCAAAATTTAGAAATGTTATATCAAAAGTGAAAAAATAATTCTAACTGAAATATGTTCGAGCACGCATGCTAGATAAATAACTTTTTTTGTTAAAAACTTGCGTTAAAACTCATAAAAATACCATCGGCGTAAAGCAAAACAGAACAAGACTTCAGAAACGCAAAATATTACCTTCTCTGAAACTTATAGGCGCACTTTCCCGCTTCAGCTTGGCATCATTGTAAAATAATCTTGTATCTTTTTCTTTCTGTTTTTGGGGACTGCCACGATCTAATGCCATTTGTGCAGCAATAATTCGTTGTCTTTCACCAACCAATCTGCATTTTGAGCAAACACAGCTTCGGTAAGGGCAACTCTTCTTGTGACCCTTCAATGCTGCCATAATACCATGATTTCTGCATCGCGAACATTTCAGTTGTTTTCTCATTTTCACAGCGGAGAGATCTCTTTCCATAATTTTTTGTTTGCTTTGAGGATAATTACTTTTAAGCCTCATTTGTTTAGAATAACCTTTTTCGCAAAAGATTGTCACAAAAACAGCGACAAAAAGATAAAGAAATTACGAAAATCCTTGACTCTCTCGCACGTGGTTTTGCAAAAAAGAAAGATTCAACCAGTCTCGAAATGTTCAAATAAAGTCACGTGACTTTTATACTTTTATCTAACGAAAGGGTAGAAACCATTACAATGTTGCTTGCGATTCTTTCGTATTCCCAATAGGAAACAAAGTTCCCCTCAAATTCCCAATGGGGAAACAAAAGTTAAAAATAATGTCTGTGGCACGAGTGAACAATTTCAAATGTCATAATTGTATTCGTTTAGTTTCCTGCAACATTTTGTAAACAAATGTGAAAGATAAAAACATCATCGAAATCTGATCCACATTTCACAGCCTTTAGTCCGAACCCAGCGAATGCAATGTAACCTTCCAAACTTTCAAAACATCGCTTCATTTCAAACCATCTTTTACCCTACGTCCAACCCTTTCAAAAGGGCTTTCAAAATTTATTAGTTTTTGAGCGTTGATGTCTATATTTTAACCATTTTCGGTTCACGAGACAAGCGTTTCTCTAGTTAAAAGGACATCCATTTTTTTAACTTACAACGCTTAACTCGCGGTGTGCGCGGTGTGTCTGTGTCCACGCGAAACTGATCTGTTCCTGGAGAAGCAGACACGATGCCTGTGGCCATTTCATTTAGAAAAATAGTTTTATTCTATTTTCGAATATCATGTTTTCCGATCTTCTAGACAACGTTAAAAAAGGGGCCCAAAAAGTGTACGAGATTATTTATATTCACATTCACAAAAGATTACTTTTTTATTATTTTGTGTCATTTTGTGACTATTTTATGATGATTTTGTGATCATTGGTATTACTTTGTGATTATCTTATGATTATTCGAGTATTTTAGTATTATTTGGTTATTTTGTGATTATTTTGTCAAAATTTTAATCATTTTGATTATTTTGTGATTATTTTGTGATTATTTTGAAAGTGTACAAGATTATAATTCAGTGATTTGCGCCTTTTCCGACACTTTCTATTCTCTCAGCCTTCAATCAACAAGCAAACAATTCGTTTTTATTAAAACTTCTCAATTTCTTACGTCATCTGGAATCAAGGGGGTAATGTTAATAGACCTGTTAGCTATTCTATAAAAGAGTCTGAATCGAACGATATTTTGATACATTTTGTAGAATTTTCGAATGTGCACAAAAGCGATAGAAGCTCTAACGTCAGTCAGTCGAACCTTTTGTATCACAGGGTATAAAAATAGTGCTCGATTCTTTTGAAGAATACACGTATTTTTTTAGAAGAAACCGCTTATAAAAAACTCAACTCTCAGATCGTCAAAAAATTAAGAAACTCCAATTTTAATACAGGAAATCGAAAGAACAGTTTTACTTTATTTTCACTCGTTTCCTGTATCATATTACTCGGAAGGTAGTAATGTCTAAACATTGGAAAGGCTTCAAACAAATTTGGTTTTGAAATGTTCACGAGGGCATCTGAAGTAAACATGAAGATTGTTATGGAAGTCGTAAGAAACTCGTAAGAAAATCCGAGTACTCAAAATCTGATAATTTTAAGAAACTTTCAGTACTTGCTCAATTTCTGAGTTTCTTATAAAAAATATGTGTAGCTAAAAGGTCTATTGTTTTGTGATTTTTTGAAGTCAAATAAGAGTTTAGATTAGAAATAGAATTAGAAAGATTTTTTTAAACAATGAGAATATTAAATATAAGAAGAATCATGGAGTTACGGAATTTGCTTCAATTTATTTTTGGTGTATTGTAAATTTTTATATGAATATAAAAAAAACATTGATCTCGAAATACTTCCCACAATTTTCTTTTAATCTTTAGTCATCTGTGGCACAAATTCAGTAGACCGTTAAAGAATAAAGATGTTTCCAGATACAATGCAATGTACAAATGTTTATAATTATATACATGAATGAATTAGCCTAAACATTAATTAATTGTAAATCTAAATGCGTACGACTCTAATAAACAAAAATGTTTTTATATGCCACTTGCTTATACACTTGACGTGAAAAGAGCAAAATATAAATTTACCTTTTTCTTGGTTAAATTGTTTGATATATCAAGTTAAGACGGTGGAAATAGCAGTGAAAATGTTACGTAGATTGGTAGAATTGGATGTTCAATCTTGAGACTCTGAAATATAACAATATAACAGTATTTAAGTGAATAAAACCATGGGCTTTAAGAAACGCGGTAGTTGTGTTCATATAGCAGTTTTTTCCTCCCTGTGTCCCTATGCCCGTGAAGGTTGTTGTAGTTGTTGTTCCTTAGTTTGTTCCTCCCTGTTTCTCCGTGCCCTGTTTCCTTGTATCCATGTGTCCTACAAATTTGAGTAACAGCACGGGTATATGGACACAGGGAGGAAAAAACACAACTACCGCGTTTCTTAAAGCCCATGATAAAACACGGACGCTAAGTTTGAAAATTACAATGTGGCAAGGCTCAAGACAACGGTAGAAAATGCTGGTTAGCAGTTCTGAATCTTAAATTTTTTTGCTGCAAATTAAAGGTCGAGCATTTGGCATTTGTTTTGTGAGATCTAATTAAAGGAGTTCAAGTATTACACTCATTTTTTGTATAAGAAACCGCGTATAAGAAACGATTTTTTGTATAAGAAACGGTGGGCTCAATTTTTTTAAACTTAAGAAACTACCCTACCTGAATTAACAATCTAAGAAACTTTGTAATTTGTAGCTTTAATTTTCTCAGGTTAATAGTGGATGTTTTGACATTGCTTTTGAGTGCAAATTATGTTATAACATGTTTTGAGGTCTTACAAAGTAATGTGGAAGCCCTTCTAACAAAATATATTGCCTCTACTCTTAGAGCATTAACAATATAAGAAACACATAAGAAACTTTTGGCAGCAAAATGGCCCTAAAATTTAAGAAACTGCCTACCAACCCTGGACCTTAATTTCTTATAAGAAAATGAGCGTATTCAATTTTAGAAAACATAAATGGACAGAATTTTGCAATAACCAACCAATAAAGCTCCTAAATTGGCATTTATATAACTTCCCAGGGGTCAAATTGTAGGTTTCCGAATACTTTCATTTATCAAAGTAAATCAACGGAGTTTAAAGTAGCTTAGCTAGGGGAACTGGGTCAATCTAAATATAGCCTATTGTATTTGATGTTCTCGATCGATGAAAACAATAGGAAAATAAGTGGCGCGTGTCATTCTTTTGTGCTATGTTTAGACTAGATAAAAATAGCCGTGCAAAGACAATACTGTAGACCTGGACTTGCCCAAGTCGTCTCGTAAGAAAAAAGAGGCTCTCTCTCTTTAAAGACAAATGACGGAGATATAAGGCGACTTAAATCAGAGGCCTGGGCAATCCAAATATAGCCTATTGTATTCCATTGTATTTGATGACTTCGAGAGATTATCAAATGTACTGGACAATGAAGCCACTCAGACATCTTCTGTCCTACTTTTAAACTAGGCGCTATATATCCGTCATTTGTCTTTAAAGGGTCTCTTTCTTACAAGACGATTTGAACAAGTCCACTGTAGACCTTGACACACGCCGTACCATATTTGGGTAACTGATCTATATCAACAGGAAATACTGATGTCTGATAGGTTAGAATTTGACCCTAAGTGGCTTGAGCCACTTTTATATCCTTTAAGTTTTATTTGTCCGTTTTCATTTACCGCATCACTCAAAGCTTTCAGCTCTTTTCTAAGAAAGATTCACAAAATAAAAGTAACAAGATTACAATTCATACCTCGCTCTTTTCAGTTTTGATTTTCAAACCAAAGGATTGACATTTTGGACCTACGAACAATGAATAAATGTAAAAGCTAATTAATCTTTACCAAGTATTACCAAGGGTGTCAGGACACCGATACTTTGATTAAATATTTATCTACCTTGTTCTAATTGTTGTTGTCTTCTTTGTTTTGTTTTCCTTGTCTTTGTATTTCAGCTACTGAGCTTGGTTTGACATCCTTGGTATTACCCCTTGCAAAAGTTCGACAATTCTAACCTGACTCTATAAGACTCTACAACTTTCTGTTCAATCTGAATCTATACTGTAATAGACTGTAGCAATTCCACGATTTTGACAAGTATCACAAAGCAAATATATTTAGCAAGCGTTCCATTGCTTGACTCTTGTAGGTTCCCGCAATATTCTTCATTTGCATTTTATTTCTTACGCTGTTGACTATATGATGTCATATTCAAAAACTTCCCCATACCGCAAAGGTGTTTGATGATGTCCCTTTTACGCAGTTTCTGCTATCTATGCCAATGTGATACAACATTGAAAATGAAGTTGATCAACAGATGTTTAAAGGTGCCTTTGCAACCGCCATGCTTTGTGAATACATCCTTTTGTAGTCTCTTTGTTGCCACCATTTTAATGGTCCATTAAAATAGCTGACTGCAAAGAGATGGCACCTGCAAAGCATGCCGGTTGCAATAGCCCCTTTAAATCTCATTTCCTTACCTGTGGTTTTAACGATGAACGATTCACCATCATAATATTGTGCACGAATCGCATATCGTACCTTGAAGCAAAAAAATTATTTAGAAGGGTATTCACTCCATAAGAATTTGCTAGTCAATGTTTGAAATTTGCATCGGTAACTGCTTTAAGGAAAAGCGATTCTTATTGACAGAATAGGGCTGGCTTACCTCTCTATCATGCCTTACAGAGAATGTTTGCCTGTCTGTTATTCTTTGTGACACTACAGACTCCGTTGGCTTCAATCGCTGTAGAAGACAACAACAAGACACAATCAGTTAATCTTTCAAGGAAAGCTTTGAGAAGATTCTTAAAATTTGTTCTTCATATTTCAGTTTCAGTTTCAGTTTTCATATCTTAAATTCTACTACATACAATTTACTGAAAATAATCATACAAACAAATAACTAAACTACAAGAACATAAGACAACATTACAGAGATATTAACACTGAAAATCGATACAATATCCGTACATAGCTGGACAAATTGACGTTCTAGAAAAGTAATGGGTTGTTATTGCCTTCCTTCGAATAGCTACGTGGTTCTCTTGTATGCTTTCTTTTTTCATTCAACTGCTGAGACTGATGACAGGAGAAATTTTTTGGCTGTGCAACAAAGTTTTGCAAAGGAGACCTTGCAATTCTTTTTATAACACGTATCAATAAATTCAAATGATTTTTTTTATAAATTCATATAAAAATTTACAATACATGTTACATCCTACTACACTTTCTAATTACTATACAACTATACAACACTACAGGGACGATACCATGGGGAGCAAAAAGGCATGATTGCACTATGGCCATAACATGAAACAAAAAACAATACGAGAACAACATGCGAAGATACGACGAGAGAACAAAACATAAACAAACACGATACAAACTATAAGTTAAGCTGCAAGTTAAGGTAGCTGGCAACCAAATAATTGCAAATTTATCTAGATTCTTTATTTAAATTCAAATGATTTTCCTAGTCAACAAAAATACCTTCATGTAAACAAGACAATGACCATCCTCGTTCACTTCTGCAGTGAGATCAAAATGAAACCCATGCAATGAGAGTACTTCGGCGTGAAGCAGATTCGGCTGAAAGAAATTACAAAGAAGTCTCACCATAAAAACCGATAAAAATTGGGTGATTTTAAATGTAAAAAGCAGGAAAATGTTGGTTTTTGCAAGGTGAACATCAGAAAAACAAGAGGATTGAGCCACTATAGACCTTAGCTATTATACAAAAAATTCTATGGATAAATTCCTACACGAAATGCGCGATTGAGTGGCGTTAAAGCTTCTATCCCTGTTGTGCACATTCGAACATTCCTCAGGTTTCTACAAAATGTATAAAAATATCATTCGATCCAGACTCTTTTGTCGAATAGCTAAAAGGTCTATTGTTTGAGGTACAGTCAGTGCTGTAAACGGGGAAAGTATGTACTTTGAAACCAATAAGAATATCTTATTTGTCGCTTTCCAGAAGAACGTTGATCGAAATTATAATAAGGAAATGATTTCTCTACTCGTTGGTCTTAATCATAACTAGAATAGCTTACCTCTTTAAAAACGAAACCAGTTCGTATTGCACCATCTTCAAATCTGGTCATTAACGACATATCACCACCACCTTGCAACTAGGAAAATAGAGAAACTAATACCGCATTCACACTGACACAGGTAAACCAGCTTTACTTAAGCCAGGTTAGATTTCAACCAATCAAATTCATTCGATTTTTTGATTGACCAATTAGAAGGCCCCATTCGATAACCTGGTTTAGTTTAAGCTGGTTTAACTTCAAGTGTGAATGGGGTATAAGTTTACACCTTGTTCAAACTAAAGCATCATGAAGCTATATTATTTGACCACCCTTTGTATATTCTGCAGGGTCATGGGACGGTTTGGGCATAATTTAATTTGAGTATTGTACAATATGCTCCACAAACACATGTAATTAATGTAATTCCCCAATAAAGAGCTTACCTCGTCTCACCATTTTAATTAACGAACATAAAGAGGCAAATAAATTTCTTCATATATTTCAAACGACGTTCTGTAATTGTAAAAATATCTTACATCTTCTTATCTCCCGATAGTTGTGGGATTTTTCCAAATTATATAATTATGTAATAGTAGTAATCCTTGCAAAAAAGACCAGTTTTGATAAGCTCCCGAGGTTTTTAATAGTGGAAATATGGTATAGAATTTATTAATTCAGAAGTCACGTAAAGTGCAATTTTAAGGAAACGTTGCAATGCTATACACGAAACAAGAAAGTGAATTGGGATTTATGCGGTCAAAGCTGCACATTTTTCGGACTTCTATTTTATTTTGAAAGTTTTTTGAGAAGCCAAGGGATCAGATTGTTCTAACTCACCGCATAATAATGTTGGCTGAAAACTTTGAGAAGCCATTCTAAAGGCATGATGTTCATTTTGCTGATTTCATCCAATTGAAAAGCTGCAAAAGAAAATACTATGTTAATGGAACCCTTTCGAAATCACAATTTTTAGAGAACTTAGAAATATTCTGTCGACAATCATCAGTGTGGTTCATGGTAAATAAACTGATGAAGAAAGATACTTACGATCTGTGATTCCATTTAAGCGAAGAGATTTGAAAAGTGGCCTGTATGGCCTTCCCTAGCAAAGAGAAATAAAGACTTTTGATAAACAGCAAAAGATGAACAAAATTATCAGAAATTTTTTGAAATACCGGGTGAGTCTGAAAAAACGTTTAGATGTTTGAAAGCCTGTAGCTCTCAAACCATTTATCAGATTCATTTAAACTGATAATACCTGTGTAGCTAACATATCAACTTAGATAAGAAAATTTAGTTTATCAAAATCAGTCGTATGATTCTCAAATTACAAGCGATTTTATAAAATGCTTCATCTCAAAATCCTTCAAAACAGGCTTAAAATCCTTGATCAAGCTAGATAGCTTGGTGACAAAGATATGGAAATCAATAAAAGCTCGACAAACTGACCTCATCGTAATCCAGGAAGGACATCGTGATCGGAATGCTGAAATAACGAAAAGAGAAATTAGCTACAACGACGTTGAGGTGGTTTCGTTGTGGAAAATATAAAATGTGTAAGATTCTGAATATACAGTTCCTAATTGATTAAAGAAAAATAAAACTAGTACACAAATTTAGGACAAGGAAAAACGACTTTTTTTCTACACAACAACTAATCAACAAAATTCAAATGACTGTTTCCTAATCAAGGTAATCATTGAATTTTGTCTTAAAAAGCCACGGGGTAAATAGAAAAGGGGACTTCAGGTTACGTGATAATTACAGCAGCGATCATAGCATGAGGAGGAAAACAATTTTGGCAGCAACAACGTAGATGAAATACCTCATAAACCAGGTGACAACAGTGCCCCATGGAGGTAATACCTATCAAAGATAAAATAAATCAACTAAATATTCTCAAATGTGTAAAATTTGTTATAATGATAGTGCTAAGCAAACAAGCTGTCGATCACATATTCAACAGAGAGTCAATATCAAACAAAATCACAAAGACCACTGGGTGACCCAATAAAAAATGAAACTTTTTCAAAGACCACCAAAAATAGATTTTTTTAAAGATCACAAAACTTTTGTTTTTGTGACTTTGCATCAAGTATCAACTTGATTTCAGAGATCATTGTTATTTCATTGTTATTTAATTCCTACAGGAAAGAAACAATGAAAATAAAGCTTGAAAAATCATATTGTGAGCAATAGCGTTTCACACAACATCGTATCTTCAGCAAAAAGATACATCTTGCAATTTCATATAAAAGTGCAGGTCCTACATGATATAGAAGCTTTATCAAGGCCATTAGCAATTAATTAAAGTGGTATTACGGGTTAAAAATTCAATTTGATGATCATCTATTACGATTTTGGAGCATGCTTCAAAACCAGGTAGCTCATAAAAGCTCAAATTCCGACAAAATCAAAGTGATTTAAAACAGTTGTAATATCAATCAGATTAATTTGGCCCTTGAAATAATGCAGGAAAAGAAATTTTCAAGATCATTGATATGTTCAAATTTTCGTGATGAAATTTCACGTGATATTGTATTTTTATATCTACAAAGTGATGGAAAATTCTTATGTTTGCAAATCGACTAAAGAAACGGTACTCAAGCAAAAGGGCTTTTAGTATAACACAGGTTTTCAAATCACGTTTCGTACCTCTAATGTTGGGTACCGCTTGAGAAATGTCCAGTTGCAAAGAAGTTTATATAAGGAATATTCACTGCATACGAACAAACTAAAAAAGAAACACGAAGTGTTAGATTTGTAACGATAATTTTGATAAACCCTATGAAATATTATTATCAAATAAAGAAAACAAGATTTTAGTAAACAAAGATAAAGATCAGCTAGCCAACGTCACAAATTCAATGACAAATTCCTCTCTAATCTCGCGTGGCATAGAATTCTTTAGCCTGCAGAGGCCTTCCGTGTGTTCNTTTTAGTATAACACAGGTTTTCAAATCACGTTTCGTACCTCTAATGTTGGGTACCGCTTGAGAAATGTCCAGTTGCAAAGAAGTTTATATAAGGAATATTCACTGCATACGAACAAACTAAAAAAGAAACACGAAGTGTTAGATTTGTAACGATAATTTTGATAAACCCTATGAAATATTATTATCAAATAAAGAAAACAAGATTTTAGTAAACAAAGATAAAGATCAGCTAGCCAACGTCACAAATTCAATGACAAATTCCTCTCTAATCTCGCGTGGCATAGAATTCTTTAGCCTGCAGAGGCCTTCCGTGTGTTCAGGCTAAACACATCTGAAACCTGTGGCTCCAAATCCAGCTGTATCTCTAAAATCGTTGATGGTATGAAAAATCTGATTGCACTGGCCAATTCTACGGAATTCAAACCTATAGAAAATATCTTCATTTGCAATGTATCTGCTGTTATTTTTCTGCATTAGGGAGAGAAAGTCATGGATTTTGGAAGTTTTGCTTGTACAGCCCCTTTATGAGGAAAAAGCTTTCAGTATTCTACAAAAGAGTCTGGATTGAGCGATATTTTTTATACATTTTTATACAAAATGCTCGATTGAGTGGCGTTAGAGTTTCTATCACTGTTGCGCGCACATTCGAAAATCTCTCAGATTTCTACAAAATGTATCATAATATCTTTGCAGAAAACATCAACAAGCACCTCATAAGTGATGCTACAGACCGGTTTCGCTCAATTTCAGGGCTCACCAGTGCAGCTAGACAGTATGAGGGCCATCACCCAGGATTGGATTCCAGGGAGCATAGGCATCAAATCTTTAAAAAACATTGCACGATTGATTAATGCATCTTTCGTTTGATTTAATGGCTTGAAAGCAACTGCAGGTATTTTGCTATAAGTGTTCATTGGCAATCTTTGATATCTTGACCATTTTCAGAATTATAGCGTCTTCTATGTTTCAGACAGTTTTCCGGTTGTGACGTCATCGAATTGATAAATTTTGAACCAGAAAAGCTACGGATTTCTGCTTACCACCATATTATAGACCTTGATAAACTATGGTTTTCTTGAAGATTGTACCGTTTTCCTCTATCAATTTAGGATTACAATGATTTTAATTTTGTCAAAGCTTTTCATGAATTCTTTCAATAAAAANATTGATTAATGCATCTTTCGTTTGATTTAATGGCTTGAAAGCAACTGCAGGTATTTTGCTATAAGTGTTCATTGGCAATCTTTGATATCTTGACCATTTTCAGAATTATAGCGTCTTCTATGTTTCAGACAGTTTTCCGGTTGTGACGTCATCGAATTGATAAATTTTGAACCAGAAAAGCTACGGATTTCTGCTTACCACCATATTATAGACCTTGATAAACTATGGTTTTCTTGAAGATTGTACCGTTTTCCTCTATCAATTTAGGATTACAATGATTTTAATTTTGTCAAAGCTTTTCATGAATTCTTTCAATAAAAAGAAAAAGCGCAATAATTCTGAAAATAATCAAGATGTCAAAGATTGCAAATGAACACTTATAACGAAGTACCTGAAGTTCCTTTCAAGCTATTAATCAAACGAAAGATGCATCAACCAATCGTAGCAATGCTTTTCTTAAAGATTTGATTCGTATGCTATGCCAGGGTCAAGTTGCTTGATGAAAAGCTCGTTTGGATAAAAATATCGTACGCTCCAGACTCTTTTGTAGAATCAAAAAATTCTTCGTCTTGCTGAAGGTCTGTTCAATTTTCGTTAAAGATAGTCATGAATCTTTGAACCATTTTTCCTACCACATTGCAAATTCAACTTGATTGATAAAATGTTGATTTATTTAAGTACTTACTTTGGCGACTTCAGGAGTTTCTCTAACAGCGTAAATGTGAGATGAATTAAATGCAAATGGGTCGACAGCTATTTGAAAAGAAAATGAAATCGTGAACTATCTGGTGAATAATGTATCAAAATCGAACAATTTTCATTGCAAAACTGGCTGATTTTTGTGTAAGTTAAAATCAACTTAACAAATAGGAAGATTCAGTATTTATACTTTGAGTCAGAGAACGAAATACAACAAATAACCAAATGTGAAAGATATATAAGTTGAAGACACTAGGAGCAAATTTCTCTTTCTCTGTTTTATAAGCATTGCAAAGCAATATGATATAAGACATGCTAAGATTTCACCTTCAAAAAATCTTGATTTTACTTTGTAAGAAATTTATATCAATCAAATTGTCCATAAAGAGGCTGAAATAAGAATCAACAAATGCAAATTTGGTCAAAGTCTTACCTCGGAAACCAAATTTAGTTCAAGCCATTTTTCACAATGCTCTTCGATCGCAGTTACTTCGTACTAAAATAGAAAGGAGGCTTATGATTATGACTAAACTTTAGCGATGATTAAACCTGATCCTGGATAGAATCATTCTGTGTGTCATTTGTAGGATTGTCTTTATAGTTGCCGCAAACTCCAGGGAAACTTATTTTTAACTTCCAGCTCATTAAAAGTAACAAACGCACCTTTATGGCAGCAGAATGAAACGCACATGCATTGTTTGCATCGATGATGTCAGCCATGACTTCTGCACACCTAAAAAATGGAGACAATTTTTCTGGACTCTGCTCAATCCCATTTTCACACTCGTGTTTTGGGAGGAATCCCAGTCACTTTTTGTTGATATACAATACGTGATTAAATCCCATTCCCAGTTTATTATTTTGCTGTTTGTTTTCCCATCTTATTTCATAAAATCCCAGTCCCACAGTCTCATTTTAGGCAAATCCCAGATCCCGTTTTACCCCTTCAGACTCTCTTTAAACGACAAGAAAAACAGCTTAGCAAAACTTACCGTTCCTTCAACGATTCTATTTGAAGAAAATGGGCAGCAGCAAGAATACTGATGACATCTGACGATTCAAATTCATAATTTTCGTCATACAGGAAGCAAAGAGCAATTGCGAATGCTGTAACGAAATAAAGGAAAGATGAAAATTACTGTGATCAACAATAAAAAGGTGTCTAATTTCATCATATCTATCATTTGATTGGAACTACGAACCAAGAATTTACATCTCTAATGCAGGATGACATGTAAGTGGTAGCTTTGCAAGAGGATTGGTATTTCTCTTTTGGAACAAAGTGGCAAAATCGGAGAAACAATCTTATTTGGGTAATCCAACCATTTTAAAAGTCTCAACTTGCCTCTTGCAGTTTTATCAAATACAAGCTTAATTGGACCAAAACTCACAGATAATTTATCAGACCCCAAACCTGATCAGCAAAATTTCTGGTGCTTCATTCGTGTAATTCCAATTTCAAATGTTCAGTTAATTAATTTCACCATTACTACTTACAGATGTGAATAACACATACCATGTCTGGTAATAAGACTGTCATCAACTTCCAGATCCAAGAAAACTGGAACATTTTCAGGATACGAGAGAATCCTCGGTATTGAAACTGTCACTCCTGGTCTTTCGGCTGTTACGAAGAATTCTGAGAATAAAAAGAAAAAAAGATAAAACATTAACAGCGGAACTCTAAAATTTTAAGAAAAGGAAGCCATTTAAATGTCCAAACAACGTCTCATACAAGCAAATGAAATGTTTCAATTGCCAACAAATTATTTATAGGTAGCAAGATCGTGTTTTCCCACAACAACGTCTTTATAAACTGGTCCCTTTCAGATCAACGACATATTTGATAAGAAATCAAGATTTTGATGAGCAAGTAAAAAGCTTCCAAAGAAGTCATCGTTGTACCATTGGGGACCTTCGCAGCAATTTAGCTTCTTGTATAAGAAATAAAAGTTGTTTGCAACCAAGGAAGTCATTCTTAACCCAACTGACTCTGCTTTCAATCAGCAGTCTTCAATAACTTGACGAAGTAGTCTAGCTTGTTAGAGAAAGAAGTGTTTTAGCAAACTAGCTAACTGATTTATACAGCTATCAATTTGTTTGGAAACTTACCATCATGAAAACTATCTACAGAAATCTGTTGTGTCTTCTTTTTATCAAATTGTGTTTCATTGATCAGATTGCAAAGGAGATCGGATGCTTCTGCGTATCGAAGATGCAAATTCCAACTTGTATTTACTGCATAGAGAATCAGATCTGAAAAATATAAAAAACTTTATTAGAAAAGGGGACTGTCGACCTAAAAACCAATCAAAAGTCCATCTCAAATTAGATGTCACGTGAGATTTGCGATAACACAAAATTAATCGTGTAAAACATTTCAATTCTTTTTATTCGCCGAAATTTTCACGTGACATCTAATTTGAGATAGATTTTATTTGACAGTATACTTTGGTCTTTTGCATTTTAATGAGATAAAACAGATAATACATACCTACACCACTGTGTTTCGAAGCAAGTTGAACATTTCGCATGAAAATTTCAACCGGGGTTGGCTTTCGCTTATCAGGTGGCACATATTGGTGGTGGTGTATTTGGCTCAGATGTCGCAGTGACAATGGCTCATCTTGGATGCAAAGCTGTTTCCTAAAAGAATAATTATAATTTATAGTTCGTAAGTACAGTTACTGGTGGTATCTGTACTTGCCAAAAAAGAAATTTAAAGATCGGCCACGTAATCAAATGTTGGTGATTTTTCAAACAGGGGTAATTTTTGGGACACCCGGTACTTTTTGCAGAAATACCTTGACGAAGGGTTATGCCCGATACGTTTAGTGTCTTTTAATCTTGGCATTATAGTTTATTTATCACAGAAATTTATGTTTACTTGCTGAAACTGTTCCCACACGTCACTCTCAACATTTTATCCTTTGAACTCACTTTGCATTTTTAAATCTGGACGTAGAATCAACGGTTGTTTTACATCGAGTCGCTCTCATGTTTTCAGGAATATGTTTCTCATATACTGAATGGGCAGGTTCACTACGCAATCCATCTCTCATTTGCGCTAATTTATCCGAATAGCGTGGTCGGTGTGATTCATCACTCTTGTGTTGAAGACGCTCTGTGATGTCCCCTATGGTATAAATGAGAGGGGAGTTAAGTATATAAAGGGCAGCGATTTTCTCATAAGCATGTGTTAGACCATATTTTTTTAGAATTGAGCGAAGTAACTATAGCAACGAATTTCTAAGGGAAAATGAGATAATTCAACAAAATCGTTTCTAGCAAGGGTACCGAAAAACTTCAAAGCAACCAGAAGAACACCGTAGGAATGAACTGTAAAGAAATCGTTTTCATGGTCGTCCTAAATGTTGCAAGAATATTGTCTGAAAATATTTCGTCCGAAATTTATTCGTCCGAACCTTTTTGCGTTTAATGTAATTAGTGGATATATGCTTCAGAAAGAAAGTCCCCAGAGTGGGCATCAGTGAGATATTTTAAACCTTTTACCTGTTTTTATAAGTTTTATGGCATCATGTTTAGAAGAAGTTAGTGCCGTTAGTGCTCTCTTAGCTTGAGATATCCCTAATAAATCACTTCCCAATGCAGAAGAAGCCCTCCATCTGTTGCTGTTTCCAACTTGCATTCTGACACGACATGTTTTTGAAACATGAAACTACAAGTAAGACAAAAATGAAAAATAAATCAGTGGAGTTAAAAGCAGCTTAGCTAGAGGGGTTGGGGCAATCTAAATATAGCCTATTGTATTTGATGTTTTCGATTGATGATATAACAATAAGAATATTTATTAAGTGGTACATGGCCTTCTTTTGTTCCATTCTTAGACTTGATTGCTATATCTCCAATTATCTACAGGGTGTCCCAAAAAAGTTGTGCCCCATTTGTGGAGTTGCTGTGGAGGAACTGTAACTTCTATTGTCCCGTTTTTGATACGGTTGCATAGGATAGGCTTCAAATTAGAGTTTGAGACCTTGTTTTAGCCAATCGCGCGAGTGGTTGCTGATTTATGGCGCAAGAAAGTCAAAACAGTAAAAACTTAAAAAACAGCACTTTCTGTGTTCTCCAAAAATGTCAAAATCAAGTAAATGTTGCAAGAAAAGGTTCTAGCATTCTATTTGAATTTCTTATGCATTTGCAATGGGTTAATGGTGTTGTATCAGTAAACAACACAATTAACCCTTNCAGGGTGTCCCAAAAAAGTTGTGCCTCATCTGTACGGTTGCTGTGGAGGAGCTGTAACTTCTATTGTCCCGTTTTTGATACGGTTGCATAGGATAGGCTTCAAATTTGAGTTTGAGACCTTGTTTTAGCCAATCGCAAGAGTGGTTGCTGATTTATGGCGCAAGAAAGTCAACTTAAAAAACAGCACTTTCTGTGTTCTCCAAAAATGTCAAAATCAAGTAAATGTTGCAAGAAAAGGTTCTAGCGTTTTATTTGAATTTCTTATGCATTTGCAATGGGTTAATGGTGTTGCGTTATCAGTAAACAACACAATTAACCCTTTATCAACTGTAGAAAAAATTATAATACAGCTCTAGAACCCTTTCTTGCAGTATTTACTTGATTTTGGCATTTTCGGAGAACAAAGAAAGTGTTGTTTTTGAAGTTTTCACTTTTTTGACTTTCTTGCGCCATAAATCAGCAACCGCTTGTCCGATTGGCTAGAGCAAGGTCTCAAACTCCAAGTTGAAGTATATCCAATGCAACTGTATCAATAACAGGACAATAGCAGTTACAGCTCTTCCACAGCAGCCGCACAAATGGGGCACAACTTTTTTGGGATTTTTGGGACACCCTGTACTTCAGAGCTGGATTCAAAATGCCGCAACTTGCAAAGTTAGCAAAATGAGGAATAAAAGTTTAGAAAAGTTTATACAAGAGAGATCTTTCTATGCTTTTCATAAAAAATAATTAAAAGAAATAGAAGATTATTTCATTTTCTCTAACAGTGAGCAAGCTGGATATCTCAAGTCCCAGTAAGTAAAAACTAATATATGATTTATGATTACCATAAGTGAAAGTTTACCTCAGCTGGTTTCTTGGAATGAGCTTTAATGTCAGCCAAGGCAGTCACTGGAGCTGATAGCAGAAATCTGCAAAAGAAGACAATTTAAATTAAAATTGTGTTAATTAATGCAATAATTTACTAAATATTTTCATCTGACAGTGGTCACATCAAATCATCAGATATGATCCCTAAAGAGAAGAGACGAGATGAGAAAAACAATATGAATACTGTGAAATGATTTGAAATTAGCCCATCATACATTGATGATTTTCCTCCAGTTTCTAGACTAAACATACTACTGGAATAAAAATATCTGCTATTGAACATGCAATGTATTTCAAGAAGGGTTACATTTAAATATTTTAACGAGCATGAAAAAAATTTAACAAACCTTGGATATGAAGGCTTGGTATTCTTTGATGGTGGAAAGTGAGGTAAATATGTACACATAGGAGAAGGTAATAAATTTTCAGTTGTCATTTTGTTGTTTGATGTGTGCATTCTGCAATCAAAATTGAATCATCTTTCAATAACTCAATTTAGAGAAACAATTTTGAAGTCTTTCTTTGATCGTCTCAATGGAAAATCAAGTTTGATAAAAAGCTTCAAAAAATTAGAAATTCATTAATAATAAATCTGTTAAGTATCTAAAACATTGACAAATTTAAAGAAACCGCATGTTCTGGTTCATTTCAAAGCCTTGTGGCTGACATTTACGGCAGATATGAACTTATTTATGATCTAGAAGCTTTCCATTTCAACTGATTTGATCCATTTTAAATCTAAGAGCTCTGGTAGGTATTAAAGCATTTATGAGATATTATGATACAGCTCTGTTCTATGTGTAAGTAACGTATTGCTGACCCTACTATCTTGGTAGTAGTAGTGTGTTACAGTGGACAGACATCTAGGTTACCGTATTTCCTCTAATAAATGCCTAGCCACAAATAAACGCCTCCGTCTAATAAACGCCTCTACTGTACTTTCCACACAAACATGACAATAAATGCCTCCCTCTAATAAATGCCTCCCTCTAATAAATGCCCCCTCTAATAAATGCTCCACACATCAGAGCGGTACTTTATTAGAAAAATTACAAAAAGTGCAAGAAAGAGGATGTACAAAAACTATTAGGTTCATTTTTCATTTTATATGCGATAAAGTCAAAGTGTAGCAGTTTTTTGTTTCTTTTCTGCATCTCTTCATGAAGAGTCATTGCTATCGAGTTATTTAGCGTGATTTTCTTCATCTCTTTCTAGCAAAACCACATTGTCTTTCTGTTAAATATTTCCCCTGAGGAACTATCTCAGTACAATTTTTTGATTGTTTGATAAATGCCTCCCTCTAACAAAAATCGCACCAAATTCCTTCAAAATTTAATAAACGCCAGGGGCGTTTATTAGAGGATGCTCAATGGTAAATAATATGCTAAACAAAAATTACACAACTTTTGTAAAATCTTGTTGTTTAAATCACTCTTAAATGCCCTATCATTATCAGAAAAGATACCTCCCTTTAAGTCCACAGAAAAGATACCTAAACGTTTAAGCCACATTTTAGTTGATAACCTTTGTTGACACAAGGAGCTACAATGCTACTGCTCTGAAGGTTGAGTCGTCTTTGAGTTGGTTCAGGTCAATTTCCCATGTAGATTCCGAATTTTGATGTTGCTTTTTGAAATTTTGAGCCATTTTGCTATGACGTCACAATTAAATCCATTTTAAATTATCGGAAATTGTAATGGTCCTGCTGACAATGGAAAACTGACCTGAACCCATTAAAAACAACTCAGACGTCAGAGCAGTAGCATTGCAGCTCCTTGCATCAACAAATTTTATCGACTAAATGTGGTCTTAAACTTTTGGCCACAACTGTAAAATTCATTTATAGAAATTTAGAACTTTTGGATGATACATATTATCATAATTACTACTTGACTTCAAATATAATGGATAACTAAGAGCAAAGTTCATGCTGCGCTTTTTGCAAATGATATATTTTGAGAATCATACTAGCCGTGCATGAAAGGCTCCAATGCTCATGGATGCTTGATAACATTTCCAGTTTTTGAATTTTTGCATTGCACACTGATGAACTTTTATCTGAATCTTTTCTTCAATTGCTTTTCGCGTTTTTGGTTTTCCAACAACATCATCCAATATACCCATAATGCACATAATGTGATTATAAACTTGCTGGAGACATTTTTCAGAAATTTCTGAATGCACACCAACTGTGAATGAGATTTTTTGGCGATTTTCTACTTCATGGAACGCCAAGAAATCTTTCCAGTATCTTTCCAGATGCATGATGAATTCCTTGTTTGTTACTTTCTGCATGCATGCAAACTACGACTATTTGCACAGGGAATTAAAATATATGTAGCCGAGCAGAGTGTTTGCTCGAACATTAGTACAACTGATCCTAAAAAGAGCGGGTCTATTTGATCTCATTATAATCTGGGGATCCCTCCTCTTGTTTTGATCGTGAGGAAAAAACTTATTATTTGCCTGTCTAAAGGAAACAAGCTTTCGTTATTAGCCTTCCTTGTGTATCTTAGGTCTCTAACTATTATTGAGATTACTTTTAGAATACTTACCAACTCGTTCTTTATCGTAAAATTGGATATGTTTTCAAATGATTTCTCTTGAGTGTTGTTTTGCGGCCATTACTGCTCACTTTGTTGTCAAGTTGTCACAAGGTCGCTTCGTTGTCATAACACCCCCAATCCAGATCGAGGCTGCAAGAGGCGAGTATGCAGAACCGGGAACCAGAATGGTGGACACGTTGAAGAAAATGTGGGACCCTAAAGATGACTAATTAATGTGAACTTGATCACTGCCAGAGCGATTAATAACGCCACAAAGTGACAGATTGAGGATGTATTTAGTTTGCCTGCTAACAAAGAGCTTTCAACAGCTCTCAGAAAGGCGTATTTTGGAACGGAGGGGCAGGGACATTTTGGATCATTTTTCCAGGGTGCTGTGGCGCCGTGTTGTAATCCACTGACTTTGCAGCCAGAACGTCAGGCGGATGGGGTTCCAACACCACCAGCACCTGTTGATAAGGGGTCATGACAAGGGGTCGTGGACTCGATTAGCGCTTAACTACTTCTGCGATCCCAGCGCTTGGCGCTAAAAACCGCAACTTTGCCTTCACCTCCACGGACCACCTTCACCTTCACTTTGAGGTTAAAAATAGGGCATTTTGTAAACGTGGAGGAGCACGGTTCCCCCTATACCCCCTTTGCCCTTCCCTGCTCTTAAGTCTATGGAAATGATAAAATGCAAGACGTTGCCAAGTGCATAAATGACGAATCTCATCAATTCTAACAGAGCCCCAGTCTCGTGTTAATAACATCGCCTCTTTTAGTACAGATCTGCATGTTTTACCCTTAATTGATGATGTAGAGTGTCAAGCTCCAATGGGCCTAAGTACACGCCATAGCCCGCACAGCAAGATACCTGCTTCATGCATTGTTTTCTGTGCAGGAGATTTGACAGCAGTAATTCAAAATGTCTGGGTGATTGCTCAACCGTCTTAGGTTACAGGTAAATGAATTGTTCTTGTGCTCAACGAGTTAATCAACGGCTACATTGTTAGCAAACTTCTCATTAAGACTGATCTGATTCTTCTTGATTTTCAACTTGCTGAAACATCAAACAAAGAATTTGTAGATTTATTGCTCTAATATGTGAAATTAATGATTACTTCTTTTGTTAACATTTCTGAATGATGTGTTG
The DNA here is from genome assembly GCA_004194415.1 of Aurelia aurita. Lineage (NCBI taxonomy): Eukaryota > Metazoa > Cnidaria > Scyphozoa > Semaeostomeae > Ulmaridae > Aurelia > Aurelia aurita. The sequence goes on along the minus strand of REGM01000082.1, from coordinate 733,189 downwards.
TGGTAAGAAGACGTACAAAGTAAACACAGTAAAGAAGATAATGAAGAACATGGAATGATGCAAGAAGATTAAATCAAATTAGGTTTATTTACAATTTGCTCATTTATTCAATCGCAAACAAGATAGCAACAATTAATTTTAGAAATCTTCCCAATAATTTTATCGAAGACTTGAAGAAGCCTTTCTTGATTCAAGAACAATTAGCATTGAACAGAATACGAGAGAGTGAAGCAGATCAATTCAAAATTGGACTAAATATCTATTGCAGAGGGGTGTGAATTGTTTGGTGTTCTTAATAAGTGAGTTTGTAAACAGAAATTTAGCGCAAGGTTGAGAAGAACTAGATGTTGACCTTGGTAAAGAAGAACAAGAACATTGCAGATACCAAAAATGAGATTGTGGCTCTACAAAGCAAGCACGAAGGAAAGTACAAAGAATAGATTCATGCTTCAACTTTCACGTTTCGTGTTTTGTGCTTGAGCCTGCGTGCGTCCTTACGTGATTTACTCGTTTTTGCGTGGATTACAAATTCCAAACACAATTACAGATTTACAGGCACTTCAAGTACCTTGAAATAACAATCGTATTACAGTACATTTTGTTGAAATACGAACTGCAGAAGACGCAAAAGTTGGACATTCTACCAAGTTTGTCTTGGTTGGAATAGACCTCAAAGTCACCTCATGATTTCAAGACTTCTTGCACAAATGCACAAGCAGATTTCGTGCTAAACAAGAATCATACGACAGATTCATAGGCCTGCTAGTAATCCTACAACTGAGATAATATTGGAGAACTGAAGATTAATGGATTTCGTTGAAGTATAGAAAGATGAAAGCACAGCTTAGACAATGTTTACCGACCCTTATCCTGGTCTCTACAGTAATCATAAGTGTCCGCTGTCTGGACCAAGTAACATTACTGAAACTACGAGTGTTGCTAGAGGAAAATCCGCTGTTGGGCTGGATGAACAGAAATATGTATACATCTTTAGATGATCTCGGTTTCACAAGGAGGTCTTTATCATACAGAGAAGTCAATAGATCTATTTTATTTACGACTCCACACCCGTATCACATGAAGGCTTTAGTATATAAAGCATTGCGGGGAGAGGATGTAAGTGTTGCTGTCCTTGGGGGGTCGATTTCAGCAGGGGCAACACTTTACAAAACAAACGATGAGGGCAAAATATATTTCAAAGCTTTTGCCGATTGGTGGAACAAAGTTTTTGGGACCGTTACCAAATCAAAGATGACGTATAAGAATTTTGCAATTGGTGCAACTGGCAGCGATTTTTACGCGTATTGTTTGAAGAATTACATTTCACCAAATGACACAGATCTTGTCCTTTGGGAATTATCAGCAAATGACTATCATCGCTTCGACAATCGTGACGTACCTCCAACGATGCCTCTGGAATTATTGATTCGTAATTTGATGCGGCTTGATAATTCGCCGGCTGTCTTCGCCGTGCATTTCTTTCGTGGACAAGACTACATCAAAGAAGGTGATTGCAATAACTTAGAAGGTGATGGCGCTAATTACGTGCTGAAATATTACGGCATTCCTGCCGTAAGTTGGCGAAAATTAGTCTGTCGTAAATTGATCGCGTCTGGCTCGAAAGGATTTCATAAATTATTTTCAAGTGACGATTCTCATCCGAGTGTCCTTGGCCATGCACAAACTGCTTTTCTAATGATTGAATATTTTAGAAGACTTTTTAAAGATGTTGTTCTCGACATGATCATCCCAGGAGAAGCAACTTTAATGCCAACGAATCAAGTTTTTATTCCAGTAGAAGAGAATCCCTCCATACCTAAACCATTGTATACAAAATCAGTATTAGTTGCCCCAGACCCTATATGTTATACGTTTAATGTGGCAAGTCAGGGCGAACTGCCTAAAAACAACATGAAAATTCGCGTCATGCGAAATGATGGATATACCATTGCGGTGGCGCATGGATTTTTAGTTCGTCAAGACAAAACTAGAGGACTGAGAACTAGATCACAGGGGCATGAACTGCATTTATTGATCGATGTGCCAATACCACCGATAGGTGGCGAGCCTACAGATTGGATGATTTTAGTTGGGACATATTCAAATTTAGGTGGCGCAGTCTTCTTTCTGAATGGACATCTCAGTCGTGTTATCGAGACTCAGAAATATGCATATGGAAGCATTGTGGCTGCAGTAGCTACTCATGTACCGCCAGGCAAACATTTACTCGTTATGAAATCATTAGCGAAAGGATTTTTCCTGTCATCTCTTATGCTTGGTTAAAAAGAATCTGACATAACCTTCTTCTCGATGGTTATGCAAATATGAGCTCCTGGATCTTCATGTTCTGCAATTTGATGAGAAGAGGTAATGAGACATCTTTACAGCCAGGCGCCGCCAGGAAAAGATTTACTTGTTATTAAATCGCTAGCGAAAAGATTGTTCTTATCTTCATTAAAGGGAATCTAAGCATACAAAAGTGGCTCAAGCCACTTGTGGTCAAATTGTAGCCAATCATTATTTCCAGTTGACATAGATCAGTTGCCCAAATATGGTTCGGCGCATGTCTTTGTACGGCTATTTTTACCAAAGGCTTATGTATGCTCAGATTCCCTTTAATGCTTGGTTGAAGGAATAACGCAACTTCTTTCTTAGCTGTAAATGCAAATAATATACTCCTGGACAGCTTTTTTATGCTTTGCATTGGTTTATAGAAGAACGTAACTTCCCCTGAATCTTTTCTGTAAATACGAAGCAAGTGGATAGCCCTCAAGTGGAAATTGTTGATTCAAATGGTTAATGACTTTTTAAATACTTTCAGTAGCTTACTTGTGACATTTTGCTATTGAAGCTGGTCATGTACTGGAAGGAATGGACGATTGGCTTGATGACTGAGAAGGATGTTAGAATTGTCGCTTTTAGTTTTAAGATTTGTATAAAGTCGAAATTTGTGAATAAAATAAGAATTATGTATGTAAAGATAAAGTATTTTTGAAAGATTTTATATATCAACATTGAAATAATATCGTGTTGTTTTCTTTTCATTTGCTGCCATCAATCTTTTGCGAGTGTTGCAAGTATTCATAATTCAAACTCAGCCAGATCTTATAAACTCTCCTTTTCTGGGAAAAAGATTTGCGATGAATCTTAGGATGTGTTTGATTGGTGATTCCAAACCTATCAAATTCTGAAATCAGCAGACTTCGTAGAGACGGAAATATATTTCCCAATCAAATACAAAGATCTTTAAAACAGCAGGTTTCGGATTCACCACCAGGGTTTTGCTAATGAAAGCGAGAATTTCTCCAAAGTCTTCCAAACCTTCTGCCTTTTGGAGCAGAAGGTTCAGAAGGCCTTCCAGACCTACCAAACCTACCGTTTTGAGAATTTCGGAGTCAATCAAACACAAATTCCGAGTCTACCAAGTCTACCGTTTTCAGAATTGGTACCAATCAAACGCACCCTTAGTATGCCTTGTTCTACCTGAAAGCATTTCATATTTTTACTTTTTTCATATTTCAATTTGTTAAGGAGGGCGACCCTTCAGCCTAGTGGCTGATTTCAAGGGACCCTCCAAAATATTTTATAATAGACTTCCGTTCCGCTTCTGTCTCAACCATTCATTACAGAAGATTTCTTATCGTCACATGATGGACTCGAAATATTAACGTTTATATTTTGAAGCAAATTCTATTTGGTATGAATATGAATTAAAGCAAAAAATTTTAGTTTGAATATTTAGAATGTGATACTTCATATATGAAACAAAAATGGTGCAGTCCAGGGCCGTAGGAAGCATGTTAAACTTTGAGGGGCACGACACGGCAAGGGTACTTTTTCATTAAGCTAGAGGGGCATTTCCTCAAACAAAAAGGGCAATTTCTCGCTTATTGCAAAATCTTGGGGGGGGCACGTGCCCTCAGTGCCCCCCGGTTCCNAGATGCTTCCTACGGCCCTGGTTGTGACAAGAAATACATGCTGGAAATGTCTCACAAAGATTTTGTCTTGCAGCTAATACTAAACCATCTTCTTGTCTTGCACTTGCTAAAGTCCATTACACACGGGTCAACATTTGTTGTCAACATGCAAACCGACATTGTTCGCCATAAATGTTGAAGCGCTAAGCGCGTGTATGTTTTTGCACACAGTTCTCAAACTGTTAGCAACATATTGAACGAGAATGAACGTGTTCATTCTTGTCAACATTGTCGGCGATGTTGAACCGAATTTAAGGGGAATCTAGCCAACGAATAGCGGTCTTTCAAATCAAGAGAGGCCTTGAGATATCATGCTGAATACGTGATGGAAAATATCGAATGAACTTGTTTGCTCGCGTGTATTAAACATGATCAACAAATGTGGGCCACAAATGTTGGCGACAAAATTGAATCGTTTGTTGACTATAAAAATTGACTATAGTAGAAAAACCAATCAACTTCCACTTAGTAAGAAACGGTAGAAGGGAAGCAATGAATCTGCCTGTTTATATCTCAAGAACAATTTCCATTATCAAATGTAGAAAAATAACTAAATATAACTAGTTGGGAATATAATATTTACAAGTAATTTTTTAAATAGATGATGACGTTTTATATGATATTTGGGATACAAAAATTAATACTGAATGTATTGTGTAATAACCTTGCCTGTTGCGAAGAAGACGCAATTTGGACACTTTGCAAATCTCCGAGCCTCTTTCTGGCGAGAAGAAGATTATGTTTACATCAGCTTGGGCAGAGACAACCAATGTTCATAGAAACACATGTCCGCTAAATCCATGTCCGCTAAATCTATTAATGTACCATAATCATCTAAAATCAAGTTGCAAGGATATCTGCATCAAAAATATGAAACAGTTTTTAAAGGTATGGGTATATAAACATCCTTATGAACTTTGAGCCATTAGGTACTAAGCTACACTTATACACAAAAGCCTGATGCCCCATTCACACTGACACAGTTGAACCAGCTTGATCTAAACAAGGCTCAATTTCAACCAATCAAATTGATTTGCTTTGTTAGATTGACCAATTGGAACGCAACATTTGATAACTTGGTAGTTTAAAGATGACGATGGCTTCTGGGGGTTGTTAACCCTGATTCTTTACGTCTTACGATGAATCTACCAATCAAATTAATCCATCGATCAATCAGTCAATTAATCGGTGAGACACGAGAAATCAAGGTAGGATTTTTGAAACGATTTAGATACATTGCAGGGCTATTTGCTTTCTCCTTTGCTGTTGAATGTAACAGGAAAGGAACTATTGAAATAGACCAATTCATTGAATCTAGCCAACTTTGATCAGTCAAGTCACTTAATTTAAATTCGATGAAAAACAAGGATCATGGTAGATAGTCCTTAGAAATAACCTTCAGTGCAATTGCCTATTGTCCTGACAATCAAATTGCCCAATGATGGAAAAGGTTTTGCGATGCAATAGATGTACTACAGTGATCCTATCCCTGTCCTTTGCTGTTCCATTTAACAGGAATGACAAAAGTAGGCGAAATTCATTGAATCTAGCCGACTGTGGCCATATTTTTGTGATGAACAAATTTTGGAACAAGGTAGCTGTAACACACTGATCCTTACTCTCCCATTTGCTGTTGAATTTAAGGGGAACAAATTTTTGTTATGAACAAATTTTGCAACAAAGTAGCTGTAACACAAGGATCCTTACTCTCCCATTTGCTGTTGAATTTAACAGGAATGATAGAACAGAGCCAAATTCATTGAATCTAGCCGACTGTGGCCATATTTTTGTTATGAACAAATTTTGGAACAAGGTAGCTGTAACACACTGATCCTTACTCTCCCATTTGCTGTTGAATTTAAGGGGAACAAATTTTTGTTATGAACAAATTTTGCAACAAAGTAGCTGTAACACAAGGATCCTTACTCTCCCATTTGCTGTTGAATTTAACAGGAATGATAGAACAGAGCCAAATTCATTGAATCTAGCCGACTGTGGCCATATTTTAAAAAGTGCGATTAATTTCTTAAAGGTCATCTAACTTCATCGAGTGGGTTTTCTATCTTTTCTTTTTTCGTTAATGAAACGTTTTCGATTTCTTCATCAGCCAAATCAACATGATAACTTGCCCACGGCTGAATATCAGCTGATGCAAACAAAATGAATATAATAATTCCAACCATACTGATTGCTCCCATTACGAGGAATACCATCTGCCATTGGCTTGGTTTCTGCAGAAAAGAATAAAAAAAACATTATCAGATGATCATATAATGAGTAACAGTAAAGACGTAAGATTTAAATAACGCGCATTAAAAACCTACAGGGTCTTTTTCTGCAGCTGATAACGTTGCTAATTCTACAGTTTCAAATAAAGAGCAAAGTTCAAATGCTGCACAGCCTTGGTACTGCATACATCGTTCTTTGGACCTAACTTGGTTTTTGAAATTTTTGCACAGTCCTAATGATCTTTTATAGAACTGGTAAGTTTTCTAATCCTGCATTACTTCACAGAAAATTGCATGAACATTAAAGGCGTGTCTCTCTCACAAAAGATAAACATCTGTTTGACATGGAAAGTACAAAATATGGTTTGAATGTAATATTTTCGCTGCATGATGTAACGTTTGAAATTTTTGAAGACAAAATCTGAACTCAGCTTTTTCAAAGCCTTTAAATTAAAGAAATAAGAAAACTGGATAAATTAATCAAGGAATGTCAGTTCTAGGGTATGTAAACATATATTGCTTGCTAAAATCCCTTACCTCATCTCTGGTTATAATACCGACCAGCGACGGCCCAATAAAACCTGGTGTAGTTGATATACAATTCGACAGTCCAATAATTATACCGGCATATTTAGGAGCAATATCAAGCGGATTCACCATGAACCCTGTGAAGGAAAGTCCAAAGAAAGCCACTGCGATGCACATAAATGCTACTGTGATCTCTGACCTTTCTGGAAATCCAGATAGGATGATGAATGTTGCTGAACCGACCATGCCTGAGAAAAAGAATTTAGAAATTATTTTCGAGACAATAAAAAATTGTCACCAAATCGAAAAACTCGATACAAATGCTACAAAAGAAGATAAAAAGATGCCTTCCTGTATATGCTTGGAAATTTCAACTGAAATTTTCAGTTTTGGCACACATTGATTTGCAGAAAATAAAAGCAGTCAAAATGCCTATAAATTTCTAGAGTTCGTCTTTGAAAAGTACAGGCAAGAATTGATATTTCATGCTAACAGAAACATTTCCAAGATAACATTGTTTCGAAAGGCCAGTGTGCCAAGGTTGAATTTTCATGTTTTTGGTTCAGAATTTCAAACCTTCTCCTCATCTGCGAAGAACGTTTTCTGAATCATGTGCACGGCTTCTCGGGAGGCCTTATTAGCCCTTTTTTATCAACAAGCAGCATTCGTTTAGTCGTTGAGCTAGCGTTATTGACATTGTAAATATATTCGAGCAAAACATAGCTAAACATAATACAGAACATAAAAACATAATTAACATTAACTTACCTGAAACATAAAGTATTTTTCGTACATAAATTGTTTTCATATATTTACGAAGGACATCAGCCATGAAGCCACCAAAAAGAGTCGTTAATGACATGAATAGCCAAGGAAGGGCAGCTAGAACACCCGTCTGCGAAATGAACAAAATATTAGATAGGAACGTTTACTACAGAAAGAAAGACTGAAATAGATGAGCAGCATGCGTATTCTTGAGAAGAAGAAATTGTCGACTAAATTTCAACCAATCAAATTGATTTGCTTTGTTAGATTGACCAATTGGAACGCGATGACTACGTTCACAAGATGCCGGCACGTTTTGAAAGCGGTGGAAAAAAATGTGACGGTAGCAAAATTTTAGCTAGCGTTTACACGATACCGGCACAAGTTGAAAACAGTAGGAAATTTGACGGTAACAAACTTGTTGCAATCTCCTAAAGAATTTGATGCCAAAGAAATGTACCTACACCTTAAGAATCGACCAATCTCGTTTTGAAAGCGTTGAAAAATGGTCCGTTTTCATCGTTTTTGAGTGTTCACACGATGCCGTTTTCAAAATGTGCAGTTTAGAGTTCCGTTTTCAAAATCTACCGTTTTCAAAATCTGCCGGCAAAAAATGTGCCGTTTTCGTGTGTACGGGAGGCCTATCCGTCAAATTTTTCACCGTGTTCAAATTGTGCCGGTATCGTGTGAACGCAGTCTAAATTATGAAATAGGCATGTAATTAAACTTGTGATGGCACAAGATGGGTCGCCGCAAAGTATCATATTCATTTTTCAATGCAGTTCTATGATTTTGTGTCATAATTTAAACTTATCTTTCAAATTCGAATTGCATAAGTCTGCTATAGATCGCAAAACAGTATCTTTGATTTAATTAAATATTCCATTAAATAGTTAGTGATGTCTTGTAAAATTTCTTGCAAGGCTATTAAGAGTCTTTTCACAAGTTATGTTGCAAGGAGGCAGCAAAAAGACACACTCATTGACGCACTTATGCTGCACATAAAACTTGATTACAAACAACAAAATAAACCTGAACACTAACTGTTGCAATGTTGAATTTATGGACATCCCGTAAAAACAAAGGCATGCAGACTAACAACGTGTAATAACTGCAGTCGAAAGCAAAATGTGCCAGCATGATTGCCCAGACTGGTTTGCTTTTTATGATAGCCAACCATGGAACAGGATCCTACAATGAGACAAATATACATTTTGGATAAAGATGGACAAAGCAAGAAGATTTCTGCATATGAGTTGATTGGAATAAGAGAAACTAAAACAAAACAGCAGTTTTTGCAAATTGCTGATAGCTGAAGGAAATTGTCCCTTGAAATTGCTAAAATAAATCGAAGAGGACAAGAAAGGACTCCCGTCGTGATAAATCATAGCGACCAGATTGTGGTTTCAAAAAGAGAGCCTATTTGGAAAGTCATCTTTCTAATTGCACTGCTGTGCAAGTACTTAGAAATATTGTTTTATCTATCTTCTTGCAATTTCTGGTAGCATCGAAAACTTTTTCATTAAAAATAATACTAGAATTAGAAGATGAAGAAGGCAAACCTTTTTTTTCTCGCCTGCTCCTCTTTGATCTGGACGTGTTGTTAAAATTATATGTTTTTCTTCTTCTGTTATTGTTGGATGCGATTCAGGAGTTTCATAAACAAAGAAGTTCCATAGTACAAACCATGCCATGCCTATGATACCTATGAAATAAAGATCACGAAGTCAATAAACGGGTAGATGAATCGATTAAAAAGTGTTTAACCTACGGGGGTGTTTGATTGGAACCAATTCTGAAAACGGTAGACTTGGAAGACTCGGAATTTGTGTTTGATTGGCTCCAAAATTCTCAAAACGGTAGGTTTGGTAGGTTTGGAAGGCCTTCTGAACCTTCTGCTCCAAAAGGCAAAAGGTTTGGCAGAAATTGGAGATATTCTCGTTTTCATTAGCAAACCCTGGTGGTGAATCCGAAACCAACCGTTTCAAGATTTTTGTGTTTGATTGGGAAATATATTTCCGTCTCTGCCAAGTCTACTGTTTTCAGAATTTGGTAGGTTTAGAATTACCAATCAAACACATAGAACCATTAGCCAACCATCAAGAAAACTAAAACAGTGTTTGGCTTTTAGTTTATTAAATCAACCAATCGTGCAACAAATCATCGAATCCATCGTNCGATTAATTTCTTAAAGGTCATCTAACTTCATCGAGTGGGTTTTCTATCTTTTCTTTTTTCGTTAATGAAACGTTTTCGATTTCTTCATCAGCCAAATCAACATGATAACTTGCCCACGGCTGAATATCAGCGGATGCAAACAAAATGAATATAATAATTCCAACCATACTGATTGCTCCCATTACGAGGAATACCATCTGCCATTGGCTTGGTTTCTGCAGAAAAGAATGAAATAAACATGATCACATGATCATATAATGAGTAACAGTAAAGACGTAAGATTTAAATAACACAGATTAAAAACCTACAGGGTCTTTTTCTGCAGCTGATAACGTTGCTAATTCTAAAGTTCCAAATAAAGAGCAAAGTTCAAATGTTGCACAGCCGTGGTCCTAAATACATCGTTCTTTGGACCTAACTTGGTTTTGAAATTTTTGCACAGTCCTAATGATCTTTTATAGAACTGGTAAGTTTTCTAATCCTGCATTACTTCACAGAAAATTGCATGAACATTAAAGGCGTGTCTCTCTCACAAAAGATAAACATCTGTTTGACATGGAAAGTACAAAATATGGTTTGAATGTAATATTTTCGCTGCATGATGTAACGTTTGAAATTTTTGAAGAAAAAATCCAAACTCAGCTTTTTCAAAGCCTTTACATTAAAGAAATAAGAAAACTGGATAAATTAATCTTGGAATGTCAGTTTTAGGGTACGTAAACATATATTGCTTGCTAAAATCCCTTACCTCATCTCTGGTTATAATACCGACCAGCGACGGCCCAATAAAACCGGGTGTAGTTGAAATACAATTCGACAGTCCAATAATTATACCGGCATATTTAGGAGCAATATCAAGCGGATTCACCATGAACCCTGTGAAGGAAAGTCCAAAGAAAGCCACTGCGATGCACATAAATGCTACTGTGATCTCTGACCTTTCTGGAAATCCAGATAGGATGATGAATGTTGCTGAACCGACCATGCCTGAAAAAAATAACTTAGAAATTATTTTCGAGGCAATAAAAAATTGTCACCAAATGGAAAAACTCGATACAAATGCTACAAAAGAAGATAAAAAGATGCCTTCCTGTATATGCTTGGAAGTTTCGACTGAAATTTTCAGTTTTGGCAAACATTGATTTGCAGAAAATAAAAGCAGTCAAAATGCCTATAAATTTCTAGAGTTCGTCTTTGAAAAGTACAGGCAAGAATTGATATTTCATGCTAACAGAAACATTTCCAAGATAACATTGTTTCGAAAGGCCAGTGTGCCGGGGTTGAATTTTCATGTTTTTGGTTCAGAATTTCAAACCTTCTCCTCATCTGCGAAGAACGTTTTCTGAATCATGTGCACGGCTTCTCGGGAGGCCTTATTAGCCCTTTTTTATCAACAAGCAGCATTCGTTTAGTCGTTGAGCTAGCGCTATTGACATTGTAAATATATTCGAGCAAAACATAGCTAAACATAATACAGAACATAAAAACATAATTAACATTAACTTACCTGAAACATAAAGTATTTTTCGTACATAAATTGTTTTCATATATTTACGAAGGACATCAGCCATGAAGCCACCAAAAAGAGTCGTTAATGACATGAATAGCCAAGGAAGGGCAGCTAGAACACCCGTCTGTAAAGTGAACGAAATATTAGATAGAAGCGTTTACTACAGAAAAACAAAGAGTTAAAATTTAAAGAATAACGAGGACTGAAAAAGATGAGCAGCATGAGTATCCTTAAGATAAAGAAATAATCGACTAAATTATGAAATAGGCATTCAATTCAATTCAATCTAAATCAATTCAATTCAATCTAAATAAACTTGTGATGCCACAAGATGGGTCGCAAAGTATCATATTCATTTTTCAATGCAGTTCTATGATTTTGTGTCATAATTTAAACTTATCTTTCAAATCCGAATTGCATAAGTCTACTATAGATCGCAAAACAGTATCTTTGATTTAATTAAATATTCCATTAAATAGTTAGTGATGTCTTGTAAACTTTCTTGCAAGGCTATTAAGAGTCTTTTCACAAGTTATGTTGCAAGGAGGCAGCAAAAAGACACACTCATTGACGCACTTATGCTGCACATAAAACTTGATTACAAACAACAAAATAAACCCCAAACACTAACCGTTGCAATGTTGAATTTATGGACATCCCGTAAAAACAAAGGCATGCAAACCAACAGCGTGTAATAACTGCAGTCGAAAGCAAAATGTGCCAGCATGATTGCCCAAACTGGTTTGCTTTTTATGATAGCCAACCATGGAACAGGATCCTACAACGAGACAAAATATACATTTTGGATAAAGATGGACAAAGCAAGAAGAGATCAGCAAGAAGAGATCTGCTTATGAATTGATTGGAATAAGAGAAACTAAAACAAAACAGCAGTTTTGCAAATTGCTGATAGCTGAAGGAAATTGTCCCTTGGAAATTGCTAAAATAAATCGAAGAGGACAAGAAAGGATACTTGATGTGATAAATCATAACGACCAGATTGTGGTTTCAAAAAGAGAGCCTATTTGGAAGATCATCTTTCTAGTTGTACTGCTGTGCAAGTACTTAGAAATATTGTTTTATCTATCTTCTTGTAATTTCTGGTAGCATCGAAAACTTTTTCATTAAAAATAATACTAGAATTAGAAGATGAAGAAGGCAAACCTTTTTTTTCTCGCCTGCTCCTCTTTGATCTGGACGTGTTGTTAAAATTATATGTTTTTCTTCTTCTGTTATTGTTGGATGCGATTCAGGAGTTTCATAAACAAAGAAGTTCCATAGTACAAACCATGCCATGCCTATGATACCTATGAAATAAAGATCACGAAGTCAATAAACGGGAAGATGAATCAAATAAAAGTGCTTAACCTACGGNAATATTGTTTTATCTATCTTCTTGCAATTTCTGGTAGCATCGAAAACTTTTTCATTAAAAATAATACTAGAATTAGAAGATGAAGAAGGCAAACCTTTTTTTTCTCGCCTGCTCCTCTTTGATCTGGACGTGTTGTTAAAATTATATGTTTTTCTTCTTCTGTTATTGTTGGATGCGATTCAGGAGTTTCATAAACAAAGAAGTTCCATAGTACAAACCATGCCATGCCTATGATACCTATGAAATAAAGATCACGAAGTCAATAAACGGGAAGATGAATCAAATAAAAGTGCTTAACCTACGGGGGTGTTTGATTGGAACCAATTCTGAAAACGGTAGATTTGGAAGACTCAAAATTTGTGCTTGATTGGCTCCGAAATTCTCAAAACGGTAGGTTTGGTAGGTTTGGAAGGCCTTCTGAACCTTCTGCTCCAAAAGGCAAAAGGTTTGGCAGAAATTGGAGATATTCTCGTTTTCATTAGCAAACCCTGGTGGTGAATCCGAAACCAACCGTTTCAAGATTTTTGTGTTTGATTGGGAATTATATTTCCGTCTCTGCCAAGTCTACTGTTTTCAGAATTTGGTAGGTTTAGAATTACCAATCAAACACATAGAACCATTAGCCAACCATCAAGAAAACTAAAACAGTGTTTGGCTTTTAGTTTATTAAATCAACCAATCGTGCAACAAATCATCGAATCCATCGTTAAATAAACTGATTATCTTCAATACACCAGCAAATCTAAAACAACTGTATCAGTACTTTAGCACATAAATCAAACTGACAATCAATGAATCAATGAAATCAATCTATCAACAAATCAATCAATCAATCAATTAATCAATGAAGGAATCATTCAATTACTCCATCAACCAATCATTAACAAGGTAGAGAGGTAATGTAAAAAAGCTGAACTCACCAAAAAAGTAGAAAACTGACGGCCATCCTCCAGAAAACCCATAAACAGAAAGAAAACCTGAAATTGGCATTGCTACGAGCATCCCTGCTGATAGTCCTGCAGCAAAACAAATAATTTTGATTAGAGATTCTCTTTCAGAATATTATTTTGAAGTCAATGTTAAATAAACCTTTTTACCAAGTACTTTCTTTGTTCTCCAAAAAAGCCAAAATTTAATAAATACAGCAAGAAATTGTTCTAGAGCTGTATTGGAATTTTTCTACAGTTGATAAAGGGTTAATTGTATTGTTTACTGATAATACAACATCATTAACCCATTGCGAAATACATAACAAATTCAAATAAAACCTTTTCTTGCAAGTGCTGTTTTTGAAGTTTTCAACTTTTTTACTTTCTTGCGCCAAAAATCAGCAACCACTGGTGCGATTTGCTAAAACAAGGTCTCAAACTCTAAGTTGAAGCCTATCCTATGCAGCCGTACCAAAAATGGGACACTAGAAGTTACAGTTCCTCCAAAGCAAACGCACAAATGGGGCATAACTTTTTTGGGACACCCTGTACTAAAAACAAATAGACAATTGCACTAAAGATGGCGCCAGGAAATTGTTTTCTATGATCCTTTGTGTTTGAAAGAATTTCGAATGATTTGATTGGTCAATTTATCATGGAAAACAAACGACCANTGTTCTAGAGCTGTATTGGAATTTTTCTACAGTTGATAAAGGGTTAATTGTATTGTTTACTGATAATACAACATCATTAACCCATTGCGAAATACATAACAAATTCAAATAAAACCTTTTCTTGCAAGTGCTGTTTTTGAAGCTTTCACTTTTTTTACTTTCTTGCGCCAAAAATCAGCAACCACTGGTGCGATTTGCTAAAACAAGGTCTCAAACTCTAAGTTGAAGCCTATCCTATGCAGCCGTACCAAAAATGGGACACTAGAAGTTACAGCTCCTTCACAGCAAACGCACAAATGGGGCATAACTTTTTTGGGACACCCTGTACTAAAAACAAATAGACAATTGCGCTAAAGATGGCGCCAGGGAATTGTTTACTATGATCCTTTGTGTTTGAAAGAATTTCGAATGACTTGATTGGTCAATTTATTTGATCGAATGATTTGATTGGTCAATTTATCATGGAAAACAAACGACCAGCGCAAAAAATTCCCTGACTCCATCTTTAGCGCAATCGTCTATTCACAGCACTATCTGGCCAACAATCAATAAATTCTGATATGGAAGTAATATTTACTAAAAGTAAAGATATTCTGACGCCATAAATATAATTGTTATCATAGTACATGTATCATTATATAACTTATTACCACCTTTAATTTTCAGTTTAAGATTTAAAATTTAAAATATAAAAGATTCAAAATTTACCTGCAACTGTAAATGAAATAAGACAACTCTTTTCATGCGCTGGAGACCAATAACTCCAAATAACATGATTCGTTGGTAGTGCTACACCCTAAATAAATAGAAAAATAAGTTAAAGACATTACCACCTCAAGAATGCAACAAACGCCAATAAAATTTAGTATTTATGGGTTTTAAATTTTCTTCAAATTCAAGTTTGAATAAAACTGTAAGCATAAATTCAACGAGTGTCAATTTCCAACAGAACTTTTGCTTATAAAAATGACAAAATGTTTGTCAGAGTGTTTAGGTTCAATTTGAGAGTTTATCTAGACAAATTTAAGCATTTCTGGAAAAGGAATTCACATAAATCCGGGACTGTTGTAAGTCCTAAAAAACTTCACCAAGGGTCAATTGAAGAAGTAATGTTGCCCTAAACCTTCAAAGCAACAAAAATGATTTAAAATCAACTCACCAATGCAAGACCTTGCAACACCCTTGCAACAACAAACAACGTAAAATTATATCGAACAATTATTGGCAGACATGTATGTATCGCTGAAGCAATGAATATAGCATATCCCAGCACCCTTTTCGCTCCAATTCTCAACGCCAACCATCCACCAGGGATTTGTAGAACGAGGTAGCCATAAAAGAATGCACTCAGGATAATTCCTGGAAAATTAAAAGGAAGTAATCGTCAGTTAGGAAAAACTATGATTGTTGTCATGATTATGAGAATACAGTGGGGCGTATTGCGAAATATAGGATTTGAAATTTCTTTGAAATCTCAAAAGATAGCCAAGCCTTCAACTAAATAGTGCTACAAAGCAGGTATCAATAACTTTTGATCTCAGGAAGCTAGTTATGATCTAGCTCGTTAAGTCTTCTTGGGGCACCCAGCAAGTGTGATAACAGCAGTTTCATTAAAGAGCCATTGTTACCCAGAGTCATTTGCAGGCACACTGTGATAGTTGAACTGATAGAAAAGTTTGACTTTAGTGGATTTTTTCACCAGTTCAACTCCTGCAGGGCGGATCCATACTTCCCGCTTAGGCCAAATTTGATTTTCAGACAGTCTGAGATTGCAGCGTGCTCGCAAAGGACCCTGGGTAACAATAGCTCTTTAAGTGCATATTAGGTGATTTTGAAACGTAGCATTATTTCAAAGGTGTTTCAAATGGCCAATCGAAACCGAACACCTGAAACCAAATAATTAAAATTGAGCACACGGGTTGTTACCTTGCATGTTTTGATTTTAGCGGGTAGAAATGTAGTGAAGCATGAAGCAAATTAGACAATCAATTATCGTTAGGCTTACCTTTTAATTTTGAGTCCCAATGGAATTCTGGTTCCTATCACAAAAAGACAATATATGGGCGTAAACGATGAGATGTGAAAAATGCATAAATTGTTGTAAATAAAGTTTCTACCAAGATGTCTTTAGGTTAAAGGCGAAAAATACTTGAATACATAAATTTTTTGAGGTTAATTAAGATTTAAGAATCGACGAATTGAATTGAATTGAAGTAAATCAAGCATTTAAGAATTATGCCTGACACAGTAGCTTAGTTGGTCGTTGGGCAAGGGCGAATTTGTAATACAACGAACACTGGTCTGATTAAGACGAAGCGGTTTGGCAGCCTAAAGAATAAGACTACATTCACATGATGCCGACACATTTTGAGAATGGTGAAAGACAGCAAAATTTTAGCTAGCGTTCACACGATACCGGCAAAATTTGAAAACGATAGGAAATTTGACGGTGACAAATTTGTTGCAATCTCCCCAAGAATTTGATGCCAAAGAAATGTAAATACAGTTGCAATGNCGACGAATTGAATTGAATTGAAGTAGCTTAGTTGGTCGTTGGGCAAGGGCGAATTTGTAATACAACGAACACTGGTCTGATTAAGACAAAGCGATTTGGCAGCCTAAAGAATAAAGATTACATTCACATGATGCGGACACATTTTGAGAATGGTGAAAGACAGCAAAATTTTAGCTAGCGTTCACACGATACCGGCACAATTTGAAAACGATAGGAAATTTGACGGTGACAAATTTGTTGCAATCTCCCCAAGAATTTTATGCCAAAGAAATGTAAATACAGTTGCAATGATAAACAGGCTCGTCTATAAACAGGATAAACAAAACACTCAGACGCGGCATTGTTTCTTTGGCTATCCATTGTTTACGGCACGTGTGCAACTTCGATTTGAATGGGATATTTTTGGATTTTTTTGCTCTTTGCAAAATGCAAGTTTTTAACCTTGCACAAACCCTTTAAGAATCGGTCAGCCTCGTTTTGAAAGCGTCGAAAAATATTCCGTCTTCATCGTTTTCGAGTGTTACACGATGCCGTTTTCAAGATGAGCCTGTTAAGAGTTCCGTTTTCAAAATCTACCGTTTTCAAAATCTGCCGGCGAAAAGTATGCCGTTTTCGTGTGACCTATCCGTCACATGTTTCAATGTTTTCAAATTGTGCCGGTATCGTGTGGTCAAAGTCTAAATTTTACACCTTCCATGCAGCCAACTATCTAGCTTAGCTCTCTCTGTTTATTTTGATTTGATTGAGCGCACTCAGAGGTAGACTCATTACATAAGTCTCAGTATCGCTCATTGAATTGGATACTCAGAGGTGTGAAATCTATTCTTCAGAAAGGTGAATCGCTTTGTCATATCGGAGTCCTACATCTCTTGTTTCACAAAATTCGCCCTTCCTTGTTTGTTGCAATTTTATATGATAACTGCAAATTTCTTTGCTGCTGTAAAATCAAGGGTTTGGACTTTACAAGCTCTCTTTGTTCAGGGGAGCACACTGTGAAAAATTGCGAAAATAAATAATAATAATGACAATAATGTTTAGACAAGATATTGGGATCGGATGTATGGCACTAATACTACCCGCACTACTTTCAAGTCAATCATAAGCAAACAAATCAAAATCTGGTGCAGATCACAACTAAAGTTTGAAGTTAAGTTCGTTGAGCATAACAAGAGCTTTCGTGCAAATATTCAAGTGTCAGTGTAAGTATGGAACATTTGTAGCTAAGTTAAAGACCCAATGCTAACCATGATCTTTTNAAATCTATTCTTCAGAAAGGTGAATCGCTTTGTCATATCGGAGTCCTACATCTCTTGTTTCACAAAATTCGCCCTTCCTTGTTTGTTGCAATTTTATATGATAACTGCAAATTTCTTTGCTGCTGTAAAATCAAGGGTTTGCACTTTACAAGCTCTCTTTTTTCAGGGGAGCACATTGTGAAAATTTGCGAAAATAAATAATGACAATGACAATAATGTTTAGACAAGATATTGGGATCGGAATTATGGCACTAATACTACCCGTACTACTTTCAAGTCAATCATAAGCAAACAAATCAAAATCTGGTGCATATCACAACTAAAGTTGGAAGTTAAGTTCGTTGAGCATAACAGCTTTCGTGCAAATATTCAAGTGTCAGTGTAAGTATGGAACATTTGTAGCTAAGTTAAAGACCCAATGCTAACCATGATCCTTTGTGGCGGCAAAGTTGACTTTCGTATGATGTGAAAGTCGTTTCTGGCCTAGGTTCTGTTTGTTTTGCTTTCCATTCGGCGCCCAAAGGATCATGGTTAGCAATGGGTCTTTAAGTTACGACGATAGCTTGAGTCACTTTAATGCTGACACTTCAGATTTCGGAGGTCAAAACGGAAATAAGCATTTTATGCAGCATTCAGAGGGGCTTTTATAGAGACTTTCTAGATTCAAAGGAGTAGCAAAATCTTCTAAGCTTCGGAGAAGTTTAAAGACCCATTTCCATCCATGATCCTTTGTGCGCCGAACGAAAAGCAAGACAAACAGAACCTAGGCCAGAAACGACTTTCGTATCATACGAAAGTCGACTTTGGCGCCACAAAGGATCATGGTTAGCAATGAGTCTTCAAGTCAATGCAATCTGATCTATTACTTTGTTCTGAACAACAAATTGTCTCGTGGCACAACAGAGTTCTTAAATTCTGCGACATATTTCAACTATTCTTGTATTTTCTTGTGGGGTCCGAAAACATCAAATCTAAAAAATGCATGATTGATTAACAAAAAAGAACTTCCTTTTCGATTGGATCCGTCTTAACATCACGAAATAGAAGATTTTGAGGAACTAGATAGAAAAAATGTTAAGGGAATTGATTTAGGCCTAAACTGCTCGCAAGCTGTAGCGTCACTAATTAGGCCTATTACACCGCGGTTTGTAATAAAGCCAAAACAATTATTCCCAAAATTAAATCTCTATTAAATATCAAGCAGAACTCTACAATAACTTTCATTTTAGTAGCAATAAAAGAGTTGTTACCTTTGTAATCCATTTTCCATCGACTTTTACTCTTCGTTTTGCCGTCATAGCAACAATTGCGACACTTAGACAAGATCTTTCACAGTTCATTAACAAAAATCCCCAGAATACTAAAAAACATAAAATGTATCTTTTTGGTATCCATGGTTTCTTTTTTTTGGATAATTTCTCTGTCTCTTTATCACTCAGTTCTTTATCGTGTTCATTATCTTTCGAAGTCCAGTTTTCTTCTTTTAATAACTTTGATTCCTCTTCATGTAATAATCTCCCAACTTCTTGAATTAATTGTTCTTTTTCCATATTTATTTGTTCTGAGGATGCAGCTCATTGTTTGTTGACTACTTCACATCCAAGGGCCTATCGGTATTTCTTTATTTTCATGCAAAACTCGCGCATTCCTCTCTTCCTTGGCGTCGATCTCGATGCTGTTGCTATAAATTGAGGTGATGCCACCCGTACACAGACAAAGAATCTGGTGGCCTTTATGAATCGTGGGTCAATAGATGAAATATTTTCATCCTTAGGCCTGTTTTTCTGGTATTTCCCATTTATCGCACTTAATGCATAATTCTTTGAGGTATTATCGGCAGAATTTCAAGTTCACTCGATAAAGATTATGTTCGACGGAGTTGGCCTTACTGGGTTAAATCTAAGCTGGTTTGAATTGTTCAACGCAACAAGCAAAGAAGGCACTCTCCGTCGCAGAGGCTGTTGTTTGCAAACGAGCAGAACGTGAAGCTCCGAAGGAGCAAAGATTTCATCCGTCCTCCGGTAATACAGCCTCTGCGAAGGAGAGTGCAAAGAAGGTATAAGTTTGCAACTTTCGCATGGGTGGTAGACCGCTGAAAGCAGACCGCTAAAAAGGCAATGAAAACGATAACTTCTTCAAGCCAAATATGCTAATTTCAAAAAGATTATAGCAAAAACATGATTTAGGATTTCTACAAACTAGCTAGGCTTTAACGTGTTGACTGTATCACCAGAAATATAGTTAGTTAAAAGTTTGACAGCTCCTAAATTCTAACCGTGCTTTGCAGACTCGGTATCGCAAAAACGTACTGAATTCAAGGCCTAAGCAATATTTCTAGTAAGGCCAAGAAATAAAGCTGAATTCACACTTGAAGCGATGTGGTGCAATGTTCTGCGGAGCGAAAAAGTTCAATTAATCTAACTTTGTCGCATTGGCAATGCGTCGGTCGCCATACTTTGTTATTAACCGGAATGCGTCGAGAACGGTGCTGGGGCTGTTTGCGAAATGGTTGGTCATTTGTCCATCCGACACGGAATTGTTTTTGTTAATGAAAGCCAAAATATCAACTGGGTAGTTTTTCTTGTAGGGCAGTTCGGTCTCACAGGACCAGAGTCCGCTTTCCGGCTATTTGTAAATGCTGGTTTTCAGTCAGTGGATTTTCCGAGCGGGCGGAATTTTACACAATCAAAAGTCACTCAACCTCAAATTTCTATTCCATTACCAAGCGACATTTTCACTCGTAGACAAAAGAATTTCCGTCCGCTCGGAAAATTCCACTGACTGGAAACTGGCCTTAATATGTATGGGACTTGGCTGTTTTCCTATAATTTAAGAAATCAGTCCGCGTCGGACAGACCTCTGATCAACCATTTCACAAACACCCTTTGCCTCAAGTGTGATTTCAGCTTCAGGCGTCTTGTAGAAGTAATAGATAAATATTACAGAATTTATTAATTAAATGTCATACCTGACCAGTCTTTAAATGAGTTGTAAGACTCAGCCAATATCACTATTCATACACAGAATACAAAATTTACACAACTCGTCTAACTGTATGACAAATAATAGACAAGAAGCTAAACCACATTCAACTCAAAATTACTAAAGATTACTAGGCCTAAAATAAAACGAAATAACTTGCTTAGCCTCTCTTTAAAGCTATAAATGGAATGACTAACGTAAGAGTCATTTGATTGGTCAATTAATCGACCAATCAATCCATTAGTAAGTTAGTAAATCAGAATCGATCGATAATTCGAACCAGTCCTTTTTGTAAAAATCCTTTATGTTCCTAAAGCCTTGAAATCAAGTTTAAATGGATGCAAAAATGTCAACGCCTGTGCAGTGCTATCTAAATAAATCTGAATTTTTTCAATCGTCATCAGAAGTGTATCTCTTTCGCTAAAAAGATTCGTTAAAACTAATTTTTAGGCTACTAGAATAACTTAAAATGGGAATTTTTAAGAACACATAAGATGCTATACTCATTACATAAGTCTCAGTATCGCTCATTGAATTGGATGGTTATGAGAGAAAATAAAAAAATCAGATTGAAAATATTGAACGAATACAAGGAATCACTTCGTAAGTCTAATAAGATGCAGGAAACGTTTGAAAACCCAAAGCAGTCAAGGTAAGGTAATTTGAACAGGATCTGTTAAACAAATCACATTCTGCTAAATTCATGTCACAAGCAAACTGTTTGTTTGCAATTAAAGGCCCATTGTCAACCATGATCCTTTATGCACCGAACGAAAAGCAAGACAAACATAACATAGGCCAGAAACGACTACCATATCATACGAAAGTCGACTTCGACGCCACAAAGGATCATGGTTAGCGACGGGTCTTGAAATCTTTTCTGTTTCTTGAATCAAACAAAATTATAGAACATTTCTTTTCTTGCTGGTAATATGTAACATGCAAGATTCCTTGGTCCGTGAAAAATCGGAGAATTCCTCTGTGTATGTTATATAATCTAATTCTACAGTCATTTATGTCGTGCAAAACTGCTATTACAGGCTTCTTTAACCATAATTCTCATTAATTTGTCACAGTGAAATACTAGAATGTTCTTCATCGTTATCAGCTGTGTCCTCTCTTTGATATGTGAACGCTTTAAGCTCTTTTCAACAAATTGTCCACAAAAAGGAGACAATCAAAACACAGCTTTCTCAAGCAACCATCAGCCTTTGCATTTGTATCTTGATACACTGACCTTCAACCTTTAAGCATCTGCACTATGACATCTGCCCTTGATCTCTTCACCACAGCGAGACACCCACACTAAAGTAAATCGTCTTTAAATGTTCTCTAAGCCCAGTTTCTTCAACGTTATAATTTATCAAATTGTAACAAAAATGTTAAATGTTGATGTGCAATGGCAAATCTCAGCCATTTCATTTTACATTATTGGGGTACATACCGGGTGAGTCAAAAAAGTTTTGATGATTGAAAAATTACCATAATTCGAAAAATCAGTTAATCTTGAATTTTCCTTTTTGAAGTGCTATTCTGAAATTTCATCTGGTTTTGAAGGATACTAGGAAATTGCACAACGTTCTAAGCATATCTTTCTTTTTGTCTATTCAAACTCTTTAACATGGTTGATAATGCCAGAAATTAATCTCGTTATCATGTGGAGATCGGAAGTTAACGCCAATTAATAAACTCCTTGGGCGAGATTTACGATGTCTTCTGAAGCCCATGGCAAAAAATATGGGTTTTTCAAGCTATCATTTTTAAGTCGTTCGCATAATTTTACATACTTTGTATTATTTGGCCTTGGATATAACTGAAAAAGAACAAATTTTAAAAATAAGTAGCAAATCCACATTTTATTGATTTTTCAAAAGTCGAAACTTTTTTCTGACTCACACGGTATCTCTTGTGATGGAAAAAGATTTCATTTGCATTCCAGTTCTGATATTTTGCAAATCTAATTCTGATTGTCCTTATTGTGCAATAATGGTTGATTGTTGCCCCTTTAGCCAAGCAAACGCCAGCATTTGACTCAAATCTCAATCAAGAAAGACTTCCCATCCAATAGCCATAAACTTTTGATCTTTCAGCCAAACAGCATTTTGCAATCTTTCTCGTTTTGCGAAGCAAGGCAAATTCATCATCAATACTGTTCTTGGAAAGGTAGCAAAACTGGATTTCTCCCACAAATTGGCATTGACAATTATTTTGAGCTCAGAAATCAGCGAACTGGCCTTCACGCGCACCGTTTCCATTTACTTCTCTCATTTTCAATTGTTCAGTTTCTTCTTTCTTCTTCTTCCTCAATCGAGTCAGTCTCAGGATTTGATGATAAACAATAAATGCAATCAAGTCAATAAATTCGACCAATGTCAGGACACTGGCCCCCAGCATCAATCCAAGCTGACCACCAACATCACCTAGAAATCAAAGTTTGTATTTCAAATCTTATATTCTATGTTAGATTTTAATTTAATTTAATTGATTTTACCAACTTTTAAGGCAGCTTACAGAGCTCTAAAAACTAGTCAGTTTCACTCTCGTTTCACAGTGGTAGAGTTCTTGCCAAATTTTATGTTCTGCATTTGTTTTGTTTGTTTGTCAACATATTTTACATCGATTATTTACATCTAACTTACTATATATAAATGTACAAAGTAAACTGATCTAAATCGATAAATAGATAATAAATAAATATTTTTACAGTGTTTTAATAATTTAACTAAATAAAAACTAATTTCCAGACACGTATTGACAAGCATTACATTTACAGTTTGGGAGATCTCACTTTTTCATCATAGGCTTTTTATACATGTCAACTCAATTCGTATTCTTCCGTTAAGTCAAAATACTGTAGGGATGCAACACGAAGGTTATCGCAGAATCTTATAAAATCTGCGAAGCAAAATGTTTTGACAGAAAAAAAGGAAAGCAAATTTGAATATTGAAACTTGAATTTGAAAACTAAAACTCACCGACCAGCTTATAAAAATCATAGGTCGCTTTCTGTTTTACTTTTTCCACTCTCAGCTCAGGAAAGAAGAATATCAAGTACACGATGTTGTCCCTGAAAGATAATGAATAGTCGTCAGTCAGTATGTGTCATTTGCTTTTCTTGAAACAAAGTTTGAAACCAAATATGAAAGCTGAAGGAAGGGATGAACCTAGATAATCAATAGAGGGAATATTTCGTTTTACAATAGTATGGTTTTAAATTTCTTCTTAAATTTCTCAAGAAACTGTCTATTATTTAAAGGTGGTAAGCAAGAGAGAAAAAACAACAGAAGATACAGCTCTGAAAAGAAGTTTCCACCTTCAAGAATAGATTTCGTATCTTCAGCGCAGCCAATCATAAGACTTCTCTTTCTCTTTCTCTGTCTAGTTTGATTTTTTTTTTATATTCCATAAAATTTTACAAAACAAATTGCCTCTACTATAAACTACAAGCTACTTTACAAACACTACGACAACGATACCCTGGGGAGCAAAAGACTATAACTACCCTGGTGCCATTACATAGAAAGTTAAGAAATACACGTAACTACTATTACTAAAAGGAAGATGATAATTGTGCATGAAGGTTTGGAGTTTTGATTTGAACTGAGTGCACTTAGAGCACGGACTTTAAGAAACGCGGTGGTTGTTCCTATAGCAGTTTTGTTCTTCCCTGGTCCCTTGGTCCCTATGCCCATGAAGGTTACTTTGTTGCGTCACTGTCACTCAAATTTGCAGTACACAGGGATACAAGGAAACAGGGCACAGAGAAACAGGGAGGAACAAAACTGTTGTAGGGAAAAAACTACCGCGTTTTTTAACGCCCATGCTTTGATAATTTTTTACAAAATTCTTCCTGCTGGTCAGTTTCTTGTTGAAGAGCAAAATAAGTGCAAATGGTGGGCTGCAGTTTCTATAAGTTAATTTCTTAGTGTTAGGAAAGAACAGCAACAAATTGAAAGGAATAGCATAAAAACATACCGAATAACAGTTTCAAGTTCAGTGTAAGTAAGATTTGCTCCTCTGAATCTTTTGGGGATTGTTATTGCTGCAGTGTTGATAGGAGCCCTGGAAACGTATCTTGCATATGACAACTGCGAGGTATATTGGGTTGTGTGACAGTCCTCTGGGCAGGCGCCACCGGCTCGATGATCGAATGTTCCTGAAGAAAATAGAACTGCCTAATTAAAGATCTGGGATTATTTCATGATAATGACGTCACAGGCAACAAATCAAGTAGAAATCTGAACGGCTTCAGACAACCTGAGAGTTTGAGTTAATCCAATAAAAATTCAGATCGAACTAATCCATACTCGTCCGCAGAGTTTCAACTTACATTGCATAGAGATGAAATATGGGAGAGAGTCTGGAACCCCTGACATAGTGCTGGAAACGAGATAGGAGGTGCCCAATAGGTACGATAGACAATNATATGACAACTGCGAAGTATATTGGGTTGTGTGACAGTCCTCTGGGCAAGCGCCACCGGCTCGATGATCGAATGTTCCTGAAGAAAATAGAACTGCCTAATTAAAGATCTGGGATTATTTCATGATAATGACGTCACAGGCAACAAATCAAGTAGAAATCTGAACGGCTTCAGACAACCTGAGAGTTTGAGTTAATCCAATAAAAATTCAGATCGAACTAATCCATACTCGTCCGCAGAGTTTCAACTTACATTGCATAGAGATGAAATATAGAAGAGATTCTGGAACCCCTGACATAGTGCTGGAAACGAGATAGGAGCAGGGGCGGCGCCAGCCCTGAAAAAATGGGGTGGACAAGGGATAGAATTTATTGCTAGAAGGTATACCTGATGTTTTTACATCGTTTTTGCTTAAGAATAAATATCGGCCTGAGAAAGTGGGGTGGACATGTCCACCCCAGTCCACCCCCTGGCGCCGCCCTTGGATAGGAGGTGCCCAATGGGTACGATAGACAGTCTCTCAAAAGTGGTCAGGGGGAATGAACAACAAATCTTTTTTTTTTCTTTTTTTTCTCTTTCAATGGAGCACATACATCATTCCAAGTCATTATCAAATATTTTCTTTAAACTCTGACTGTTACCTAAACAGTGTGCTTACAACACAGAAAAAGAAAGCTTAACACTTCACTTACGAATAGTAGGCTGCAGGCAATTCAGCGTTTGCTTGAGAGAACACAATGGGTAGGCCACATCTAAAATGAAGAAATTGTCAACTTTTCAACTTTAACTTTTAGTTCCACAGAAGCTTAAATTTTAACTTTATTTTACACGACGAATGTCATTCGATTAGGACAATAAAAAAAAAATGAAGATAAAATTTTTATTGAATAATGACGTGAACTTGTATTTCCGAGGGATTCGTTGATCATCAACAAGATCAACTACAACCAATACTCTGTCTAAAAGTCGTTTCAAAGTCCCTGTTGTGAACAATCGAAATATTTTGCAAGAGGAGTTCTGCGCCTAGTGAAAATAAGGCTTTGCTGTGCACAGGCAAAGCTTGTTAACTGTTTTGATTTTCGAATTTTTTTAAACATGACATCCATTTTGAGATGCAATTTAAGTTCTTGTGCCAACCATTAGCAGAATAAACTTATATTCACAACAAATCTCGAACGGTGGCTGGCTATAAAGGCTGCAAAATTTGTTAATATTGTCAAATTTAGGCATATTCTTTAATATGTGTATGCTTTCATTAAAATAACTAAATAATTCATGCGTGCATTTTCAAATTCAATGCAACTCCCGAAGTTACATTAACTAGAAAAACTGTTTGTAAGGGAATGTAAAATTGCTTTAAAGAGTGATTGTAAATATTGAGAAAATGCAGACATATCGTACTGCGAAAAAGTTGTCCTGACAAGTGGCAAAATATAAACAAATATTGATAGACACAGCATTTTCTGTTTTCTTTTACATCCCAATTACATTTACATAAATTGAATGAAGATTGTGTGAAGAGATGTTTACAATGATTAAATTAGAAACGTCTGATTTAATTCTCTGGAGAATTAAGAAAACCACACCGCATGTTTATCCTAGGGCATCTGTCCTAGCGTTTAGAAAATCGAAATTTTAGACATTGTAAACAATTTTGAAATAGAAGTCTGAATTTTACAACAACGTTAAGGAGCATTTGTCCTATAGCTGCTGGAAATTGAATTTTAGACTTGACTAACACTTCCAAAATGAAATACTAAAGCTGAGAAGGTTTCTGTCGGCAATTTTATAACAAAATTAAGGATTGAAATTTTGGCCATAGTAAACAATTTTGAAATGGAAGGCTATAGTTGTAAAGGTTTCTTTCGGCGTTTTTACAACAACATTTAAGAACATTTGTCTTGTCCTAGCTATTGGAAAATTGAAATTTTAGACACTACAAACACTTCTTAAATGAAAGGCTATATAGTTGTAACAGTGTCGGCGCTTTTACAGCAACAGCAAAAGACGAAAGAGTAGGGAAAGAAAGTTATCGGAAGGAATCTTGTTCAAATTTCATCAAAACAATTAATCCTGAGCCGAGAAACATTAATTTTCAGGACTCTTAGTAATAAGCGTAGGGGAAGATAAAATCTGGGGGGGCTGCCTGATAAAATTCCATTGTTTACCAAATTTTTGCCCGACTTAAGGTGGATTTTTGCCCGAAAAAGGCTGATTTTGGTAGATTTTTCCAACGTTGGGGGAGCTGCAGCCCCCAGCCCCCCCTGGCTCCTACGCCTATCCCCTTAGTGTTTAGGAAGAAATTAGAATTGTCTGGGAGATTGCCAAGAATTCGTGTCAGAGATACTATGAGCTTGTTTTTGTTGCTTAAAATGTTTTATAGGTTATCAAACAATTGCAAAGTAGGTTCTAACTTGGCCCCCATCGGATATTCCAAAGCTGTAGGTATTTTTGTTGTTACGAGAAGTTCTAAAAGAAAAGAATGAAATTCATGAACATTTTGTCACTCTCCTTATATTTTCTATAATCTCTTGTATTTGCCATATACTACGATATGCCATCTCGTGTCAAGGAGGTATGAGAGCTAAAGTCATTTTGTTCAAAAAGACAAGCCTGAAATCCGTGCAAAAATTAACAAGTCTAATTTCTACCAGTGTTTATTGATCGCAATCAGAAGAACGCAGGTGACAAATGCAAGCCAATGTTTCTCAGTATCAAATTATTAGCATCTCTTTTCAAGATAAGTTTAATTCGTACCAAAGTATTGAGAGTCCTGAGATCAAATCTTTTTCTGCTTTGCAATTTTTATGGCAAAACATTCACGAATTACATTCCTTTTTGCATTAGGATTTCTCGTAGCTTCTCGTAGAGAACAAAAACCTTTCTTTATACAAAATAAAGGTTTGAGGTCTATATGCACGCTTAAAAAGAATCGTTCGTTCGAAGCCTCTTATCTGGTAAAGCTTGGTTCACACTAGTGTAAGAGTAGAAACACGTTAGAAATGCATTAGTAATGCGAAGTAAAAAAGTCAGAAAATTATTTTCGCCTAAATTTGAGACTTAGCCAGCGATTTCAAGATGTCGTTACGCATTTGGATAGAATCAAAATTTTTGCTTTTAAGTAAGTGATGACTCACTCAAAATACGTTGAAATGAATTTAGATAATGCATTATCCCAATTCGAACGCATATTTACTCTAGTGTGAACCAAGCTTAAGTAAACAAAACAGCACTGAAAGTAAACAAACAGAACAAAACACAATACCTGGCATGAACCTGCCTCTACAGTTGCACTTTCTTGTGACATATTTCGACAACTCTTCCAAATAACATTTCGATTTTCGGTATCCGGGGTAATGATTCAAAGGTCTTGCTCCACATTGTGTTGTATAGGGAGGAGGCAGGTTTTCGATCTGTTGAAATGAAATAGGAAAATATTCAGTTGTACGAAAGAAAATTGAGCAATAACCCAAACAGACTTAGGCTTGATTTACACCAGCTGATTTATTTGCAATACTCCTAGCTGATCTATTTGCAATACACCTACAATACTCCAAGCTTAAAATTTGGGAATTTGTCAAACCAAGCATGTTTTTTGATCAGCTCGCTCCTAAATTTTACGACAACGAACTTTCCAAAATAAGAAAAGAAGCTTCAAAATGTGACCACTGGCTAAACTTATGTTTTAAAATTATTTTTTAACACCTACAATACTTCAAGCTAGAAATCTGGGGAAATCTGAGAAACCAAAACATGTTTTTTGATTAGCTTGTTCTAAAATGATGTGTTTTCCAAAAACTTTAAGATTCAATGACGTTCATTTAGATACCACATATCCCCTATAATTCAAAACAAAGAGGAGAAAATCTCTTCTAGAATTCTAAAAAATTCGAGAAAATTTGAGAATTAGATAGCAAGACGGCATAAACAAAGTTCTGAATATTGTTTGCTACAATTAGTTACAATTTGACAATAATCCGCTTAAAAATCTGACCAACCGTACACCTGCGACATTTCGAAAACCTATTGCATGTTGTAAAGGAATTTGTTATAATTAGCGCAAGAAGATTGATTCTTAAGAGATTAAGAGTTTCGCAAGTTCTGTAGCGCAAAAACATGCAAAGAAAAATTTATTGGGAAGAACACGGCTAAGCTATCTTATTACTTGTGTGAATTTGCCGAACTGGAATTATAGTTATTTTGAGCTCGACGATCAATGGTCTGTAAACTGCACTCCTTTGCGTTGAATTGCACTTATTTTTAACTAGAAATTGTGTTTGCTAAGCGCGAGATAGGGTTATTTAAGGATAGGACGAGGGAATGTCATGAGACTCGAACGTGTAATGCATGATAATATCATTGTAAATCTCTTCTAGCTGGTAACACACACTTGGACGATTGTTTGACTTCTTGAGGGGAGTTTGTCGTGAGTGAATATTCTAAGGAGGGAGTGTGTGTTGGGGATTTTATGGCTGTGATAAAGATTTGTCAAGTTCAAAATCACGAGGTCCTTAGGGTAGAGGTCCTTATATTCTTGGTACTTAGGGTAAACTTTCAAGAAGCTATAACGAAGACAGAGGCTCAAATCAGCAGCTTTTACTTTGAGTATTTGCGCTTCTGATCACTAGAAAAGGGGGTTGGTTTTGACTGCTGGAGGGGAATTTGTGGTGAATGCATATTTTACGGAGGGAGTGTGTTGGGACATTTAATAGCTACTATGAAGATTTGTCGAGTTGAACTTTATGGCGCCCTTATTNACACCTGCGAAATTTCGAAAACCTATTGCGTGTTGTAAAGGAATTTGTTATAATTAGCGCAAGAAGATTGATTCTTAAGAGATTAAGAGTTTCGCAAGTTCTGTAGCGCAAAAACATGCAAAGAAAAATTTATTGGGAAGAACACGGCTAAACTATCTTATTACTTGTGTGAATTTGCCGAACTGGAATTATAGTTATTTTGAGCTCGACGATCAATGGTCTGTAAACTGCACTCCTTTGCGTTGAATTGCACTTATTTTTAACTAGAAATTGTGTTTGCTAAGCGCGAGATAGGGTTATTTAAGGATAGGACGAGGGAATGTCATGAGACTCGAACGTGTAATGCATGATAATATCATTGTAAATCTCTTCTAGCTGGTAACACACACTTGGACGATTGTTTGACTTCTTGAGGGGAGTTTGTCGTGAGTGAATATTCTAAGGAGGGAGTGTGTGTTGGGGATTTTATGGCTGTGATAAAGATTTGTCAAGTTCAAAATCACGAGGTCCTTAGGGTAGAGGTCCTTATATTCTTGGTACTTAGGGTAAACTTTCAAGAAGCTATAACGAAGACAGAGGCTCAAATCAGCAGCTTTTACTTTGAGTATTTGCGCTTCTGATCACTAGAAAAGGGGGTTGGTTTTGACTGCTGGAGGGGAATTTGTGGTGAATGCATATTTTACGGAGGGAGTGTGTTGGGACATTTAATAGCTACTATGAAGATTTGTCGAGTTGAACTTTATGGCGCCCTTATTTTCATTTCTCAGGGCAAACATGTTAACAAGCCCAATAAAACATATTTTTGACTTCTGAGAATCTATGACAAAAAAAGGAGGCTAAAAAACCAGCTTCACCCTTGAGAATTCACTCTACTTAGCACAGATAACGTTCGACGCAAAATCAGGAGCTTTAAAATTTGCGCAACAACATAATCGAGGGAACTGGAAATCAACAATACTAAAGCAATTTTGAAAATCTGTAAAGCTGAATTCACATTTCAAGCGTCATTCTTGACGCTGGTGTCCATATAAGGCTCGCGGTTCACGACGTACTGGACATACTTAGGCAACAGCGACAATAAAAATGCTTCAAGCCTGGCTTTCGCTTTAACATTTGAGGCAATTTGTGGTGCGATTCGGGGCGGCACGATGAAGGTCAATAAATATAAATCCAACTTCGTTGCATTGGCAATGCGTTGCCACGCTTCATTGTTATTCGGAAATTCGTAATGTGTCAGGAACGACGCTTCAAGCGTGAATTCAGCTTTGTAGTGCCGCAATACGTTAGACGGGCCTCCTGAACAGCAGTAGCGACGAATTAACATTAAGAGTCTCTGGGACTATTAATGCCTTAATTAGGCTCAATACATGTCGTAGTTTCGCTCTTTTGACTGAACTGATATTGCTACAACTACTACAACTAGCCTCACTGCAGCGACAACAACAACAGCAATTCAATTCAATTCAATGAGATGAGATGAGCGTAAGTTAAGGGTCTTATGCAGTGAGGCTATGCCTTAATCACACCATGTGCTAAAGTCCGCGGTTTACAAACAGAAAAAATACTAAACTGCAACCACAACCTCTCCGTTGCCAACCTCACAACATCTTTGTATTAAAGTGGGAGGTAAGATGCAATTAGCCTGGGAATAACAATTAAGTAGCTGATTAATATAAGCGTGATCAGTGGGAGATTCCGGGTCTTAGAGCAAGTAGTGAGTTAGATTAAAGTATCATCCCCATTAAGAGAATTTCAAGCAATTATGAGAATCAGATGATCAATAAATAGGCTTAGAGTAAAGGGATTTGAGAAATAGCAATGTCTGTGGAGATATTAAAAAAAGCGACAGGAGGGCTTGCAAATTTTTAAACTCCTTTATGAAAATCTTTGCACTCCCTTAGGAGGTCTTTATGTTCCCTTAGGGTATCACTGTGCTCTCCCAGGAGATCTCTATACTCCCTTAGGAGGATAAGTAACGGTAACTTAAGTTTGGTATTTCATGTTTTCGGAAATATAATGCCGTTGAATGCAATGAGATGAATTTGAATTTGTATCTTGCTGTGTAAGAAAGAGTCGTTTTCATTTACAGGAATGCTTTGTAGCTGTTTTTAATGTTTGCGATGTTGGGTGTTTTTTCTTAATCGTGTGAGTATAGGTCATGTTTACAAAATATTAGGATCAAGCAGTAAATAATAACAACAAAACTTAACTCGATATTCTTTGTTTGGGATTAATGGATAGTCCGTCCAACTTTAATCGCTAAAGCCCTTGTAAGTCTCATTTTAGCGTCCTTAAGACATTTATCTATCATCTTAAAACATGAGTAATAGGAGTCTAAGACTGTATTGACCTACTTTGTGGGGCCTGNCAATACATGTCGTAGTTTCGCTCTTTTGACTGAACTGATATTGCTACAACTACTACAACTAGCCTCACTGCAGCGACAACAACAACAGCAATTCAATTCAATTCAATGAGATGAGATGAGCGTAAGTTAAGGGTCTTATGCAGTGAGGCTATGCCTTAATCACACCATGTGCTAAAGTCCGCGGTTTACAAACAGAAAAAATACTAAACTGCAACCACAACCTCTCCGTTGCCAACCTCACAACATCTTTGTATTAAAGTGGGAGGTAAGATGCAATTAGCCTGGGAATAACAATTAAGTAGCTGATTAATATAAGCGTGATCAGTGGGAGATTCCGGGTCTTAGAGCAAGTAGTGAGTTAGATTAAAGTATCATCCCCATTAAGAGAATTTCAAGCAATTATGAGAATCAGATGATCAATAAATAGGCTTAGAGTAAAGGGATTTGAGAAATAGCAATGTCTGTGGAGATATTAAAAAAAGCGACAGGAGGGCTTGCAAATTTTTAAACTCCTTTATGAAAATCTTTGCACTCCCTTAGGAGGTCTTTATGTTCCCTTAGGGTATCACTGTGCTCACCCAGGAGATCTCTATACTCCCTTAGGAGGATAAGTAACGGTAACTTAAGTTTGGTATTTCATGTTTTCGGAAATATAATGCCGTTGAATGCAATGAGATGAATTTGAATTTGTATCTTGCTGTGTAAGAAAGAGTCGTTTTCATTTACAGGAATGCTTTGTAGCTGTTTTTAATGTTTGCGATGTTGGGTGTTTTTTCTTAATCGTGTGAGTTTAGGTCATGTTTACAAAATATTAGGATCAAGCAGTAAATAATAACAACAAAACTTAACTCGATATTCTTTGTTTGGGATTAATGGATAGTCCGTCCAACTTTAATCGCTAAAGCCCTTGTAAGTCTCATTTTAGCGTCCTTAAGACATTTATCTATCATCTTAAAACATGAGTAATAGGAGTCTAAGACTGTATTGACCTACTTTGTGGGGCCTGCTAAAATCACATCACCAGTCTCCTACTCATGGTCAGCATTACAGTTTGCTTCAAATAAAATCAGTCATATTATCGCTCCTAGTGGTCAGTGAATCATTTGGAATATATATGTGCAAATTTTCGCAAATATTAGGACAAAGACAACAGACAAGAAAGGAACAATATATTGTAAGTTTGAGCATGTATCGATCATGAGCAGGGTGATGTAATTTTACCAGGCCCCACAGCATTTTGGCCAATACACTATGAGCCTCCTATTACTCATGCTTAAAGGGAATCTAAGCATATAAAAGTGGCTTAAGCCACTTGCGATCAAATTGTAGCCAATCAGATATCACTATTTCCTGTTGACATAGATCAATTACCCAAATATGGTTCGGCGCGTGTCAATGTCTATTGTATTTGTACGGCTATTTTTATCAAAGGCTTACATATGCTTAGATTCCCTTCAAAAGACAGGATATGTAAAGCATTGACTACAGCAAATGACTTAGAAATGCATCTAATAGAAAGTGCAAAATGCTTCAACCAAGGGCATATCACTCCGATCTCTTACATTTTTTACGAAATCCTTTTGTTTTCCCGAGAAATACCTGAAATCCTCTAGAAATCATTTTGTTTTCCAAGAAATCTCAACCACTTTTTGAGGGAGTGATACATGCCTCGGCTTTAACTGTAGTCTGAAGTTAAAGTACAATGAACAAAAGGGCCTAAGCTAATTCGAGAATAAGTATGCAAACAGAAGAATTGCTTGGTAGCTCGAGACATAAAAGAATCAAAATTACAGTTGAACATCGATAACTCAAACCAACAAGGGACGAAAATATGTTCGAATTAACAATGAAAAAGTTCAGATCAGTCCTTGTTGTCCTTTCCGGCAAAGGTGCTATTATTGTCTTTGGCAAGTGCGTGATTGATGTACCAGAAAGCGAAGCGACGATGCCAGTCAGGCGAACGAGGCTTCCGTCTGAGTAGCATTGTGAATTGTGGTCATATCACTCACACACGCGCCAATAACAAAGCATAGCGCATTCGCAGCAGAAGACGACAAAGAGAAACAACAGTAGGTTTTCAGTTTACTTAAACAGTGCTCTCTTGCTCATGGTCCAACAAGAAGCAATATGGCTACAATTCGTAGACAACAAGGAATGTTAAGATAGTACACCACTTGAGAAATCAAAGATCAGTAGAAGCGAATGCAATGTCATGTATTTACACCAAGCAGGTTTAGACTGCGACAACTACGTTTATTGTGCATTGATAAGCTGTATGGAGCACTGTGAGTCCCAGATAGGGCTTGACTAAAATAACTGGACTGCGATGCTACTAAACAAAGAAGCGTGGAGATTCATGTTTCTGAAATGCTATCCCATAGAGTTAATGGGATTTAGATGAAAAAAGGCAGAGAAAGCAGATTTTAAATTTGTAGCATGATGTCAGATTCTTATCACAGATAAGGTAGGAATTATCAGGGTCAAAACGTCGAATGAGATAACCTGTGCAATGAGGCTGCGTGCTGGCTGCGAGTGAGATTGCTCAGTGCGGATCAACAAGGAAAGAGTTTTAAAATTTTGTCCAAGCTTGACAATAGACTAAAAAGTAAACCTCTGCTCCTTTTATACTTTGTGACTGCTAGCAAGAATCTACCATCTTACATTTTATATTCACTGCTGCGTTGAGAATCAAAGTTGGGGAAACCTGGAGTGAGATTCACCAACGAGAGTTAGGAAGCAAACACAACAATTCTAACACATTTCAATGTTTGAAAATTGACTGAAGAAAAACTCTGCGTCTGTTCACTATTTTGGTGACTGTTTACGAAATCTTATGTAAGGGGAAGATCTAAAGCAAGATGGGCTTATGAGAGAGCTAAAATCTACAAATAAAACAGTTTGAAAACATTGTGAAGGCCCACGGCAACCTCGACGTCTGTTTGACTTTCGTGTGACTGTTAGCGAAATCTGCCATCTTATTTTATGGGGCTTTGTTGTCAAGCATGGCACTTAGGAGAGCATAATGGCTGCTCCATAGCAACACAGCCAGTTCGGCCTATTTTGCGAGCGACGCAGGTGTTGTGAGTTTGGGTTGTCTTCTGGTTGTATAAATGTTATGAATAATTTTGATAGATTTGTTTAACGGATTCACAAGCCTTATTGTTAGATTAAACTAAAGCTATAAGCTAACGTCTCTCCGAATCGTGAATTTTATGCACGAGAAAGTCAACAAAGAGGTTGCAGATGGAAGATTTCCCATTGCTTTGAATCGTTCTGGCAAGAAAAGAACGAGCGCATAGGCGAAATAAATCTCTCAGACAACATAAAAGATTTTGTAAATCTATCAAGAATTCAATTGATTTATTCAGACTGTATTTGATCGCGGAAAAATAAACGAGCCACTGTGAAATTTAGGCAAATAGGCTTTGTCATGTTATTCGACTGTGAACTCTCATTTCTTTTCCTCTCTCAACTTAACACGGGAATGAACGCACGATTTCAACCTTGATGACTGAGATTTCAGCTTCCTTTACGCTATCGCGTATGTCTTCCAAATATCTCAGCGTTCTTTGATGAGCTTAAGGCGCTGCCATCCTTATAAACATTTCTTAGTTGATCAACCCTTTAACTAAATTCCGTTTCTTTTGTTAATGTGTTTAAAGAAACATCAGTCATATAAACGAGGCTAAAGGAGGCATAACCACATTATCCTTTGGGTCAGGTTTGGTCGTGGGTATGGTTTGGGGTTTGTACACCAGAACATCTGCGAATTTGAAGGCCATACAAACTTAACTCTCGAAAGAAGGGGCTTCAAAAAGATAGTACTCTGGTGGTACAGTAAAGTACTGACAACGGTTCTTCCTCACTTCTCATCAATCTGAACAGGATTAAAATGTTGTAAATCTTCCGGAGAACGTCTGAAGATACTTCGGAGGTGATTGACTAAATAATAGATGTTTTCTGATGTGTTTTGTGGCGAGGAGAGATAATTTCAATCTGTAAAATTCTTAAAACGCCATAGAAAATATACACTAAACGTATCGGGCTGTGCCCTTCGTCTGTAATATGTGCCCTAGACACTGGAAGTAGAGAAGATTTAGCAGAGAGAGAAAATCCAGCCGTTTACTGTAACATTTTAAAAGGCTAAGCATAGAGTTCGGAGCAGAATTTCTAGATATGATCTGAAAAGATCTTAAATATTTTTAGAATTAAATTTGCTCACTGAAATGCAGAAGAAGCTCTGAGAAACACTCCTATTCTACAGAAGATAATTTTGTGCAGCAATGATAGATTTTAGCTACCAAAATAAAACTTTGATTATCTAAAGTTAGCACCTATTGTCGACAATTTTCCATTTCGCTTATCTTTTGACATTGTCGGTGAACGGTTGATTCTCTTCTTCCCCATGTGCTCTTTTCGCCTGGTAATAAAACAGTATTTAACGCATGTAGATAAAAGATCATGCGGCTCTCTTACATGATAAAATTTGACCTAAAAGTATAAACAAATCCTGTCATTCTTTTGAGGAATGAAATCGTGAAAATTGTCGGTTCGTTTA
Source organism: Aurelia aurita (assembly GCA_004194415.1). NCBI lineage: Eukaryota > Metazoa > Cnidaria > Scyphozoa > Semaeostomeae > Ulmaridae > Aurelia > Aurelia aurita. The sequence goes on along the minus strand of REGM01000082.1, from coordinate 696,166 downwards.
TACTTGTTATGCTGATATGCCATTTACTTTGTTCATTCCAAAGAGAAATTTAGTCATCCAAGTAAATTGAAAGCTGACTAAGTTGAAATGATCCTTTGCGCGCCGAATGAAAATGTTGTTATGCTGATATGCCATTTACTTGGTTCATTTGGTTCATTCCAAAGAGAAATTTAGTCATCCAAGTAATATTGAAAGCTGAATTAGCTGAACAAAAAAGCTTCGTTTCTACTCATTATGCACCTTAAAGACCCATTGATAACCGTGATCCTTTGCGCGCCGAATTAAAATGTTGTTATGCTGATATGCCATTCACTTGGTTCATTTGGTTCATTCGAAAGAGAAATTTAGTCATCCCAGTAAAATTGAAAGCTGAATTAGCTGAACATAAAAGATTCGTTTATACTCGTTCTGCCCGTTACATAGCCATTGATAACGGCGATCCTTTGCGCGCCGAATGAAAATCAAAACAAACAGAACAAAGGCCAGAAACTACTTCCATATCATACGACTAACTGAGATTGCCAATTAAAGGATCTAAAAATTGAAACATGAAATTGTGCCAAATCGTCAGTTCGTTTATTCGTTATCCTCCTTAGTCTATTCATTCCTGACACCTGATAAAAAAATGACGTCTTTTGCAATTTCATAACGAGCAACAATTGCAAACTGAAGGAAGAAATTGTGAAAAATTGTTGGTTCGTTATTGTTCTTTCCTAAAAAATTTAATCATCTAACTGATGAACGACATCTTTGACATTTTCTCGACGAGTTTGAATTACCAAGTAAAGGATCTGAAAAAGTAAAGAGTAAAATTTTGAATCAATGTCGGTTCGTTTGTACTCGTTATGCCCATTCTTATTAATCTAGTTGCCGAACTGAGGAGCGTCGTCTTTCAGCCCCGGTCAAACGCATCCAACATTTCATCCAACATGCTGAAAATGAATGTTGCATGAAATATTGGATGCGTTTGACCACCCATGTTGTGCCATCCAACATTTGTAAATGGATGTTGGATGAAGTTTGATCGAGATCAAAAACAAATTTTGTTTTTAGATGTTGAAATTTAATTGATGTTTAGAATTTAAGCTCGAATTGCCCACAAGATCAATCCAAATTCATATTTTATAAATCGTGTATGATTTTCTCTCGTGCAAACATTTCTAAAAACTCCAGGCCTATATAGGATAAAAATTATGCTACAAACACCAACCGGCTTCAAACATTAACGATTCAGAGAATTTGACATGTGAAAGTTAATTTTTGAAAACCCCCGTGGTTTTTAACAGATGTGGAATTAACAGTAAGCCAAGGAGACCTAGAAGACATCTTTCAAAGAACGATTATTTAGTTAGAGTAAATCCAGCCAGTTAAAGGAATGAACAAAGGAAAGAATTGATTATTGAAAGAGTATCATCCAAACACAAATAAATTTACCCTCAGCTTACGGGTCGTGTTATCCTTTTCTATGTCTGAATTATAAATTGGCACAGTAAGCATGTTATAGCAAAGCTTATCAACGAATATACGGTGCTCTTTTTTATAAGAATGTCAATTTTCGAGTTTTTGAGGATTTCAGCCAAAAGGCTCTCAATCATGTTATGTGAGATGAAACCTGAAACCGTATTCGGGGTCGTCCCAATTGATCAGTTATTTTTAGCTGAATTCTACCGAAAGTAGATTATATCGGCAATTTAGCATTCGGATGATGCAATTTTGGAAATCAGTGATTTAAAGCGGTTTTATCGGCCGTTTTTCCACAACTTGCTGCAATTTAAGAGATTTCAATCTGCCTCAAGTTAATTCGTACGGTCCCTTAGTGTGGAAGGGGTGTTTGTGTAGACGGGCCTTAGTGTGGACGGGCCTTAATGCGAGGTGAGACGATGTGAGAGTTAAGGCGAGGTAGGCGAGGCGAGGCTAGCAAGAATAACTGAACTGCTATGTTTTTTTTCTGCTTCGCATAAACAGATGCTTGTAAAATGGTGTTACTGTATTCTCGGGTCATCAGAATCAAATATTAATGCACTACTGTGTATTCTGAGTAATGTGGGCGTAGGGGAGCGAGATAGAATTATTTCAAAGCACAACTTTTTTGATCCAACGTGGCCATTCTCGATTTTTATAACAATGAAACTAACACATCTAACAAAAGGTGGGGCTCGGTTCAGGGGGCAGTCTCATATTTGGCTGAGTCAGACGTTTAGATTTGCACTGAAAAATTAGACCCTTTAGTTTGGAATTATGTACGTCAGGAATCGCTTTAAGTTTGGGGTAAATGCTAGGGTTTAAAGGCAAGACGAATGGGGTATTTGGTTCATCATATAATTATTCTTTCTAAGGTTTCAGTGAGTTGAAGAGGTGAGAGATCTACTATCAGAATAAATCTTCTTAGCACCGTATTGTGAAGGAAAATTTTCTTAAACCTTGAGGTGCACCTTCACATGGGGGGAATCGTGTATCTTCGGATGAATCTATGATCAGTCTCATCAAGACAAATGTTTTTGGAAACTTGTTTATTAAACTAATCTTTTGTTTAACTTTACTGCAATTATGAAAGTAAGTTATGTACCACACTAGCAGGTAAATATCCATGGAGAGGGTTCCTGGAAAAGAAACAAACAACCAATGGCGAGGGCGCAGGAGAATAAACAAAGTTATTCAGGTGTGTGGGAAATAGACAGTAGAAATATTTGCTTGGTATGTTTATAACAAACTAATCTGCTAGAATCATACCACGACTTCATGGGAAGAATTTAGATAACTGTAAACATGGAACTTTCACAAACAAACTTTCAAATTATCAGACAGACGAAAACATATAACCACTGAGAAAGAGTGAACATTTCAGCGCGACAAGCTTGCTCCTTCAGTAACAACTGAGAATATAGTTTGAAATAATTTAAGTTGCTTCAGGGTACTTCTAGCTGTCTGGGAATATGCAACACAGCAGGCTATACGCTGGGTTTAATTATATGTTTTTGTCGAGACTTTCGAGACCTCACCCCTTCAAAAATCTGTCATCTTTTGTAAGCGCCTCTTTGGGATAAGCGACGATCCCATGATATTAAAAGAAAGCACAATAGATATGCTTTCTGTAACGGAGGGGCAAATCACTCCAAAAATAGAGTACGAGATTTTGAGATTTTAAAAATCTCTCAAATTTTTAAAAGATTTTTGAGATATTTTCTGAGATTTTCAAAGATTTTTTAAGATTTCTAAGACCTTTTGAGATTTTGAGATTTTTGAAATGACAAGATTTATCGAGATGCTCAAAGATTTTTGAGATTTTGCAAGATTTTTCTAGAGTTTGCAAGATTTGTGAGGAGGATTTAAACAATTTTTGAGATTTTCAAAGAGTTGTCGAAGTTTATTTTTGAGAATTTCTATCATTTGTTGGGGGAGATTTCTAGGATTTTTGAGATTTTCAAAGATTCTTAGGATTTTCTTTGGGATTTCTAAGTTTTTATGAAGATTTTTGATATTTCAAGATTTTTGGGATTTTTGAAGATTTTTTAGGATTTTTTAAGAAAGTGTACGAGATTTTTGGAGTGTTTTGCCCCTCGGCTGTAACCGTCAAGTTGAAACTTTTCTTTTCACGAGCAAACCTGGCATTGCCAACACATGATTACGCTAAAGATGGCAGCGAGGAACTTTTACCAAGACGCATTACGTTCTTAAATCAAATCCTTCGTAAAAAGCGCTATGCATCTTGGAAATATGTTTCTCGCCGCCATCTTTAGCGTTATCGTCTCTTCAAGTCATGTGACCATTCTCTTGGGAAGTTTTATTATTATTCTCCATTTTGCATTCATGGCACAAATTTTCCTGGCGCGAAATATGTTAAATTAGCCAAATCTAAATGCTTTATCAAGACATTGATCACTTAGCTCGAATTGGGTGTAAACAAACCTTAGCCGATTGGGTTTACTCGACACCCGTCTCAACATAAGTTTAAATGATAGAATATGAACTAACCTCTTGTACACTCAGAGACACGAACGTCTTGAAACCAGGGGGCACAGCAAATCCAGCAGAACTGAAAGGAGTTTCTTCCTGGTCATGTATATACACCCGGACACCTCCCTCTTGAATATCTTTTAAATATTCATGCGTTTCCAGATCAAGTTGCAGCTCAAATGCATGAAAAAGACCAGTCTCATTTAACTTGAGCAACGGGTGTCCGGCATAACCCGGATTAAACGTATAGCATGTCTGTCCGTTGATTCCATAGAACGTAGTTATATTCGTATGTGAGCAAGTGACAGCCTTTCCCGCGGCTGTGTTGCTGTATTCCCATATGCAACTCATAAACATATCTTTGATGTGATGCGAAGCTTCTTCCATCCGTCTGGCAAGAGTCTCTCCATCCATGTCCAAATTTAAATTCTTTCTTTTCAAGCTCCTTTTCCGTTTATCGGCTAAAAACACTTTGCCTAAATTAGTTCCGTTTATTTTGGAGAAACGAAAATCGTTCAGGTTGCAAAAACTAATTGCAGGGAATGTTAGATTGTTTTTATACTCGATTGTTGAAGTTGTAGAAAATGGATGCTGGAAAAATAACGCAATACTGTCTGTGAGTTCCTTCAAAAACATGGCCGCCATTGTCACTGTTATAACGAACCAGATAAATCGACGGATGTAAAATGTTTTCGTGAAGATAAAACGAAATCCGTGTAGCGTTGATTCTTTCGTGAACCTCGTGAATATTTGCTTTGCAGTTAGCCGATCTTCCACAATTTTATTTACACGACGAACCAGCCTTGCTTTCATACCAGCCCGACGAAATCTGTCAAGAGCAGCATTTTTAAAAGCAGGATTTAAAGTGACGTTTGCTTCAGTTTTTGCCTCATTCTCAGGACTTTCCTTCGTTTCTTCGGCGTTCCCATTCGTTTGCTCAGTTTCCGCTGCTTTTGGTTTGATTTTAAAAGCATTGCCATATTTTTTGCCAAAGGTTTGAAGCAATAAATTTTCCTTGGATTCGTCAGTAGGGCTGTAAGGCCGGCTGTCATCCTCTATCGTCTCCTCTCGATCGCAATCATTGTCCATTATGTGCTTCTGTGCACGGAGGAATAAACTCCGGTTGTTCGTAGCCATCTTTACGACATAAAAATTCAGTTGTCAACAAAGATGGTCTATTTCGTTACTCTCGAAGTCAACCCAAAGTCACTGCAAGTAAAAAGGACATTCAGCTCTCAACAAAGATGGTCTGTTTCGTTCCTCTCGAAGTCAACCCAAAGTCACTGCAAGTAAAAAGCACATTCAGCTCTCAACAAAAGACGGCTTTGGAGCTACTCATAAAGTCAATTGCATGTCACTGCATGTAAATTCTCTAGAACTNTATCGTCTCCTCTCGATCGCAATCACTGTCCATTATGTGCTTCTGTGCACGGAGGAATAAACTCCGGTTGTTCGTAGCCATCTTTACGACATAAAAATCCAGTTGCCAACAAAGATGGTCTGTTTCGTTCCTCTCGAAGTCAACCCAAAGTCACTGCAAGTAAAAAGCACATTCAGCTCTCAACAAAAGACGGCTTTGCAGCTACTCATAAAGTCAATTGCATGTCACTGCATGTAAATTCTCTAGAACTGTCCTTTAGTTGTCTTTTTATACCAGATATAGATAAGAATTCCTTGCAATTAGCCCATCCACAATTCAAACTGTTAGCTCAGCGAATAAGGCTGTAAGTTCTTGTCGGAGCCAATCCAAAGTCACTGACTGCACCTTAAACTCTCGTACTACGCTGTTTGTTATTCCTTGCTATCACCAATCAGCGTGAGCATACTCTGAATCTAACCCATCCACGATTCAAAATAACAGCAAGTAATTCTACTTCATTCCGCAATCAAAGTCTTGAGTCAAAAGTATCTTCTGCAAACAGTAAATGCCCTAGAGGATCCACAGCTTAAAACTAAAAGACGGGTGGAATTCAATTGAAATAACTGATGACAATAATAAACTGACACAGCTGTTCTTCCATCTTGTCGTGACTGGAAAATTGATCTTAAAAAGAAGAAATAATTTCATTCGAGGTTTTATTTTAACACTCTCCTCAAAAGTAATGTTAATTTTCTCTTTCTATGTATTGTAACTCTCCTGTGTGTATTGTCGAATCTCTCCAGAAAATAAATGGCTAGTAAAGTGTTTTCTTTGGTCTTTCTCTCAAACCCAGCGATGGAAAAATTAATCTGTTGGCCAAGAAATAATTTCAAGGTTGAATTGTAGCTGTCTCTTCTTCAGCAGTGTAACTCTCTCGTAACTCTCAACAGTAATCAACTCTCAAGTGTTAAGTCTCTTCAATAAATGCAGTAACAAGTCAATGACTGTCTTTGTTTTCTTCTTTCTCTCAAATTAATTGACTGTTAGTAACATACTATTCCATCTAGTATTCTCCAACTGCTGTTAAAGTCCAGTATGCTAATAATAATGACTTTGTCGACAACCAGTTGAAAGCAATGATCTACTCCGCTTCATTTACCTTTATAACATCGAGCTGTTATTGACTTTGATTTCACAGGAAGCCACTTTCTTTGATTTGATCTCATTCGTACCTTGATCTGCAAAATAAATTATGATTTCATTAATATTGATGAAGCTGATGCCAGAAAGTCATACCGTATTTGTTCCAATAAACGCCAAGTAATGCTTCAAACGCTCTCCTCTCTAAAAACCCCCCTGACCATGCTGTAAGAGCAATAATTTACCATTTGAGGAAACAGTTGGATTTAAATAGATATCACTGCATAAAATCTGAATGTTTTAAATAAACACACGATTAATCAGTACGTTTACGACAGAAAAGACGGTATCTTGTCGACTATGATTATGATATTGCATTGCAGCCCGCAGTCACAGTTACTGGCCTAAACTTTAGACATATGGTACATGTTACTAACAGTCAATTNGCTTCCAGCTTAGCTAAATATCCTACATCATAACAAATTTTCTTGCATAACTTTGTTGCCTAAGGCTACCTAAAAATATCTTATATTTCTTGCTTAATGTCCACTGTCAGTTAGTTTGTTCTGCAGCTGCCATCTCTACGAACCACTACACAACATAACAAACTTTCTTGCGCAAATTTGTTGTCCGTATTACATAATATATTACGAAAAAATCTTTCTTACTGTGTGTCTGCAGTAAATTTGTTTGTTCCTCAACTTCATCACAATATTTCTTGCACAAGTTTGTGATTATCCAGAAAAAATATCTTATCTTCCTGCTCAATATCGGGCGAAAATTTTATCTAGAGCTTCTCTTCATTCCAAAAAGCTCTCTTGATAAAAGTATCGCGAACGAGCAATTTCCAGTACCTATCAAATCTTTTAGTAAATTTCTCAAAGCAGCTGTCTACACGGGATCAAAGATGTACAAACGAAATGGGAGAATTTCACCGTACGCTTAATCCTTACCAGGCCGTGTTTAAGCAGAAAATAGATTTAAGCTTGAATAAACTAAAGTACTTACCATAACTCTCAACAATTGTCGAAATAAATTATGTAAAAATGGCGACAAACATTGAGTTGTTTACGTTAGACAATAGATTCTGATTTCTGTGAAAGATCAGGTTGTTTAGCCTAAACATAGACATGCGCAAGATAACAACTACAGCTGACATTTGGCGAAATCAAAGCTGAAATAAAAGTGAGAATAATGCTTTGATAAGAATTTCAAAAGGTATAATCAATGTTTGTAAAGAAGAAAGGTGTCCTGCTAAAGAATCGATCTGTATGCATTGTTGGAAAGGTATCAACTAATTGTGACGTAGAGTCGTGATTTGGTGCGATGCAAAATCATGCTTGCACCCCGAATATGGAATATGTAAAAAGAAAGAAGAGCAACACACTATTAGCAAATTCGTAAAAAGACTAATCTCAGTATTTCTGGATTAAACCATCGAAACATCTACAGTAGAACCTCGATTAACTCGAAATCTCAAGGGTAGAATAGCTCCTGACAAGAATTGAAGTTGAAGAGATAAGTTTTCAACTCAAGCATATCGGGCGATTTCGTTGTTATTACTATCAAACGAAGAAATCTAGCAAATATCACTTAATTCAACATGAATTTTAGAAATTAACTAAGTGCTCAATCAATTCTTTGGTCTAGCACATTGCTTTCTCAGTCGGCCGAAACCATGATTTCATTCGTTACAAGCAAATACGTTTCATCCCACTAAATCAATAATATAAAGATTTTGAAAGGAAAGCAAGGTATTAGATGGATCTTAGCAGCAAATAGGAAAAGTTTTTTACAAGATCATACAACGTGGGAGGAAACAGCATCTCCATGATTTACGAGTTTGAATCTTGGTAAAGATGATGAAAGTTTAAATAATGTTTTAAGAAGAATTCTGCAGCCCAGATGGAATACTGATGAGCTGCCTAGAATCAACAGCTTCAGTCACGATTTGTGAAAACTTTGACCCACAGCAACAAGGACAGTCGACAAAAGTTTAGGTTGCGCTAAGAATTCCAAATGACAGGTGTTTGTATCAGCATATACATCTGATAAGGTACCGTCCGAATTGATCGGTTAAATTCCGGCACAGCGAAATCTCTTAAATAGCAGCAAGTTGTGGGAAACAGCCGATAAAACCGCTTAAATACCGCGGTACTTGAATGATAAAACATATTGCCGACTTTATTCGGCTGTTCCTCCGCCCTGTTCCTCGTTGAACAGTCGGATCCACTTGCTAAATAACTGATTTCTAAAATTGCAAATCCGAATACTTAAATTGCAGATAAAATTTACTTCGGCTAGGAATTCGGCTAAAAAACAACCGATCAATTCGAGCACTCCCTTACTCTTTTAGTTAGTCTATATGGGTATATCTGAATCGAAGAAGTTGTGCAAAGTTAAAAATTGATGACTAAATGGCTAATATTCGGAGGCCGAAATTACAGAGAAAGCCATAACGAACAAAATTATGAATTTAACAGCAAATCGCATTCAAAGAAAGTTTATGGAGTTGCATGAAGTCCAAATGGCATTCGACTAAACTCGTGTGTTGCGTAAGTATTGTTGATGAAAGAAATTGTGAGTGAGCCGTGAATTAGAAAATGTTGACCTACGTATTAGATAACAGAACGCGAACGTCATTTGGTCATGTTCAATTACATATTGCACAAAAGGAATGGATAAAGATCTATTGTCGTTAATATGAGAATAGATAGCGACCACGCAAGGATTGAAATGATCAAGATGACGAAATCGATAGCATCAAAACATGGAAAGAGAAAAACAGAAATGGATCAAGTCCGATATGAAAAGAAGATAACTCGAAAACTTTACTTGGTGTTTGGACGGCCGAACGATTTTCAGAAGTTTTGAACTATGCTTTGTTCCACAATCATTTTACGAAAAAGAGAAACAGAAATACGGTAGATCAAGTGATTTTTCGGCAGTTTTGAAGGGTACGAACCAAAGACTTTTGTTTGCAATCATTTCAAGAACGAAGAACAATAGATCAACAACAATAAAAGGATTTGGTAGAGGTCAAGGGTCAAGTATCCTCAAGCTTAACATTTCTGCTTTTTTTCACACCTAGAAGGAACAAATTTTTATCACGCCTTGGGATTAAAAAGTAGTGCAGCAAGAAATTGATTATGATAAGTAGAATAATTCAAATCAGCGGGAGACTTCTATGAACATGGGATGGGCATGGGATGCCTAAAGTGCCAATTTGATATTCTATTTGTTCGTATGAAATTTATTGTAGCTTTATTAGAAATACCATTGGAAATACCAAGACGAATTGTGAAGTAAAGCCAATCCATAGTAGCTTTCATGGGAATATCAATACTTTCATATAAAGATGTTTAGGTCTCTGATTTGGCGTCTGATTTGTCAGTAAATATTGATGCAGTATATCAGCGTGTGAACACAGGAATCAGTGTTAATCACTCGAAACAGGAAGCATAATTCTGTTGACCAAATGAAATCATCTACGTATCTGATTTGATGCTGAATGGGATCTGATTTGTCCGTAAATGTTTGTGCTGCAAACCAGTGTGGGAATTGTGGAATCACAACTGATCAATTGATCATTCGAGAAAGGAGAAATACTTCTGAGTATCAAATGGATCCTGTTTAAGTGTCTGACATGATGGGAGATGAAAATTTGAGTTATTAGTCTTTGCATTTTCACTCACGCCTAAGCAGTAAAATAACAGAGATTAAAAATAAGAATGCAGCAAAAAATGCCACATATCATGACCTAGGATGCAAGAAATACACGTTTTTATCAAATTATGGTACAAATAAGAACGATTTTGATCATATCAAAAGGAAATGGCAACTTTTGCAACGGATCATCTTTTTATTTAACGTTTTGATTAACACTAAATCGGAAATAAAAAACGGTTAATCGAATAGGAAGACAAAAGTATGAAATATAATCAATTAAAGAGCTATCAAGAGGTGTTTGTCGATAAAGAGGTCTTCTGCCTGCTTTGGCATCACATTGCTGAAGGAAATTAACGAGCATCTCATATATGAACTACAGCAGGAACACCCGAGAGGGGGCCGCGGGGCGATCACCCCTCTTGCCCTCTCGAAAATGGATCAAATTTTTTATTTTCCTGTTGTTTTGCCTTTCACTTTGCAGTTTTGCCCCTTAAAAATGTGCCCCGTACGGCGTCCCTCAAACTATAGATCAGTTCCACTTAAATTCAGGGCTCATCACTACAGCTAAAAAGTTTGATCTCTAGTGTATCATTTTCTATTTCGGTTTTGTTGACGGTTTCGCTTGTGGTACCCAGGGTATATTCTTCCTCGTATTCCAAGGTCAAGTGCATTGTTGGGGGAAAGAAGGTTTATGTAGTGTGTTATGTAATCAAAGGTTTATGTATGTGTGAAAATGGGTATTTGTGAGAAGCGAGACCCTTCAGCAGAAAGCATGCAGAAAGAGTTCTACACATAGGAAGGTTTGTAGAAGATTTGAAGTTATAAGACGAACAGAGGGTATGGTTTACATGTTATTGAAGGAAAGAAGACTTCTTGGCCTTCTTCTGAAAACGAGAGAAACGATGCTAAGACAATCATGTTTAGTAAAGCATTGTAGATTTTTAAATTTCATACAACTAGAAGACTGATGCTAAATGCATCGAATCGCTTTATCATATCAGAGATGTAAGAAATTGATTGTAAGCATAGGAAAGAACATTATGAAGATGAAAGGAAAAAAGCATCACATCTGCTACTAGACTGACTAGATTTATGAGAATATTAACCTCGAAGTTAATAAATGACAAAATTCTGCAATGGGAAGATGTGATTTTGACAATGAGGGTTTTTGTAAATAAGACAAATATATTAATGGAATTTGAGAAAACAAGTGAATATACGAATTTATGAATATTTAATAAGGATAAAATAATGTTTAATTGTTGATAAGAAAACATTCACATGCTTTCGAGAAATCCTGGCAACTGAATAATGAAATTTGTGGAGAATTAAAAGGTATGAAAATTATGAGAGATTTAAGAAAACAGAAGAAAATATTAGACATAAAATAATAACTGAAAATTATTTTATGACAAAATAAAAAATTGTTCAATGTCAAAGTTAGAAACCTGGAATCTAATTATTAAAAAGCAAATTGAAAGTATTAAATTAAGAGTAAAATGAAAATCAGATATAATAAATTATAAGTTTCTATAACCGGATAAAAAATAATAACGAAAGCGAAACTGTTTCTGGATCTATTACTAAAATAGAAATCATAATTCTATTACGACACAAATTTCCAAGCTTTGCTAACCAAATATGTAAGAATATCAAATTGTTTAAATCTCTGTTTTTGATTTTACAAATCTCCAACACCTTTTCATAACATTTTACAGAAAAGGCGAGAAACGTGGCAATTAAGAAATCTGTAGAAAAAGTTAGCTACATGTATTATTAAAAAGCTAAAGATATGAAAAAACAAACCTAGCTTCCTTTGATTTGGTTAAACCATCTTTTCCTAGCAAGTAATCTTCTGTCTGTTCACAAAATGAATCTTGCGTCTTCCCTCACAGCATAAACGCTCACAGCACGGACTATCGTCTTCAACTCCTGTTTGAATGTGTTCCGTGCCGCCGTTCGCCGCAATAAGTTACTTTCGAAGCGACTTAATACTACCCAGTCAATGTATTCTGTAGTTGTTCAAATAAAAACACTTCATATTGTGGTAGCGTAGAGACGACAATTCCATAAGACTCTACTCTGTTGGTCGCACTATACCTGAGGTCTTTATCAAACCAAAGATTTAAGACTTAAGTCGAACGGTTCTTTTCATACGCAGTTTGTCGCGCGACACACTTCATCCGCGTTTAAACGACAACGAATTTAAGATCACGTTTAAGCCACTGCACACACGACGAAACGCAGATATTTGTTCAAAGCTGGATGAAAGCAAAGAATTCACTACCAACAGAATCACGGCTTGCCTTCCAGCAAAATGAATTAAAAAACTAAGTTTACAAACAAATATCCTAGCGCTCTATTCACATGCAAATTGAAACGACTTCTTAGTTACTACCAGTAGTTTTATCCTATATGCGTATTAGGCTTAAGCCGATTGTTGAAGGTATTGCATAGGCCAAGCTTAAGCTTGTTTCCTACATTATTAAATTCAATGCCAGGCCAAAGAAACGACGAAAAATGCACGAGTTCACCGTAAAAATTCTTCCACCTCATCCTTCAACTATTTCTTGTGCTGATCTAACGTTTAACAAAACCGGGGGGAACTACAGAACGACTAAACCCTTTGCCAACAGTCCTACCCAATTGATACATGAGTTGACCTTGAAAGCTTTCACTTCTCATACTTTTAACTTCTTCTAGAGTTAATGAACCGGGGGTATCTTCTGATTGGTATATCATGAATTTCTATGACATCATGGTAACTTATTGTGAATATCAACAAATCGTGGTGGCTGAAAGTTCTAAATAAACAACTTTGTAATATACATAACAATACAAGAAATGATGTTCTATATGAAAGGAAAACTCACCAGGCAAGCTAGGATAGAAAATAAAATAGGAAGTAGAAATCAAGGATGGATTTTTAGGATCGTTCAAATTATAATATAAATGAGAAGTAGATGGAAATAAAATTAATTCGAGCTGGGATAGAATAAAAATAGAAAATAAGGATAGAATTTTTAGATCTTTGAGAATATTTCTGAGAGATTGATACAAATGAAAGTGAAGGAAAGTAAGACTAAAAGACACAAAAAGATTTTGAAAACTAGAATTGTTCTGCAGTTGAAAAACCAGGTAATTAAAAGAATATTTTAACCGAAGCTTCACACAACTGAAATCAGAAAGTAGAAAAATCGTCAAGTGGGAAAAACGTGAACAGGGACCAACAAAAGTAAATCGATAATACTCGAGTTATTCATCGGAGAAAGTTGCATAGAAAAGAATTTTGTGTGATGAAAATTCAGGAAAGAATTACGAGGAAAATCTTTTCCAAAATGCTCACAGCAAACAGCAGCTAAATTGATCTCTATATGCAACGTGGTTTTAATAAGTACAAGGGAAAAGTGCAAACGTTTATAATCCTCATATATTCGCTATTCTGTTTGACTGTTTCGGCATAGGATCCGCACATAACGCATTGAATAAAATTTCACGTTAAAGCAATCTACCGTACGAAGGCTCCTGGTAGTACTTGTTGTGTAGTTTTCATATGCTACTGGGTCTATGATTAGCAAGGCTGATTGCCTTCTCTGTGCATCAATGTAAACAAATTGTTTTTTCAAACATCGACGTTGCAACTGTCGCTAATTGCACCTTGCTACAAGAATAGAATTTCACGTCAAAGTGACCTACCCTCAAAAGACTGCTGGCAGTACTTGTTGTGCAGTTTTCATATGCTACCTTAGTGCGTTTCAGAATAGCAAGAATGCTTGCCTTCTATATGCATCAATGTAAACAAACCGTTATTTCAAACATCGATGTTGACACTGTCCCTACTGATGCCGTGCCACCGGGTGTGCGTGCCAAAAAGTTATTTGCCAATGGTATCGCCCTATTTTCAAAGTGCTTTCTTTCCAAATCAGAGTATATGTCCAAGTTAGTATCTTGACCGCGATTAATACAACACATTTAAACATACATCGAGTAATTCATGTTCTGTTGGCTATGGAAACTGTTTAAATGTAATTATGCTCTCCAATCAATGCCAGGCACCAAAAGGAACGTTTTATGTCAAAATCTGTATGAAAGTCAGCAGCCCATTTTTGATTGTTTTTGGGCATATCGAGGTGTGTGAATTTTGATAAATTCCTGATTTCAAAGAGAAAGAAAGCACCTAAAATTATGAGAAACTCTCAAAAATTAAGTTGAAGCTTCAATGAGATGATGGGGTGAGTGGCCGAGCGGCTTATACAGGTTCCGTTAGGTAACTGAAGTTAAGCTTGGTCGCGTACTACGGTTAAAATCAGGATGGGTGACCTTCCAGATGCCTGACCAAGCAACTCATTGCGCCGTCCTTCGGAAGAGACGTTAAACTAGGGGTTCCATGCCTGGATACGGCATGCAAAATTAGGCCTAAATTAGCTGTAATGTAGCTAGAAATCTTTCCAGCCTACTTGAACTAAAGCAATGAATGAATGAATGAATGAACGGATTCAAAATTTTGCAAAATTTGTGCAACGCTTTTTGTTGCAGGATTTTCAAACAGTGGATACATTTTTTGACTCACACCCGGTCCACTCGGTTCTTATGTGAAACAAATAGACGCAATACTGCACTTCTTTGGCGCGACTTTCATCAAAATAAACTCCAATATAGCTCAGGAAAACAGAATTGCGCGCGTTGCCGACTTATGTGTCTAAGTTTAGGTCTAAGCAACCTCTAAGCTGCTTGCTATTGTTTAGACTCGATGGCAAATATCGATAGTGGTGCCATGTTATTAGTTAGCAAATGACGTCATATTGTGAGCTGTTTTGAGAGAAAAAACCACTCCGGAATATCTCGGGAACACAAAGGATAGACGAATATGGAAGTGATGGCGTCGAAGGGCATTCGACCAAGATGCATTGCGTTCTATAATTCAACAGTAATTCTATAGAAATTGGATCCTTAAACACACTAAATGCCACTCGATGCCATGCTTTCCGCAATCGTCTTTTCAACTATGGAGTCGACTTCAATTCGAAATATTTTAGTGATCAGCGTGTGAGTTTCAATCCCGAAAATTCATTCGAAAATTTGTCATTTATCTACGACATGCTGCATAAAATTGTAGCACGTTTCAGTCTTTATTGCACAATATCTCCAAGGCTTTCACATGGCCTTGATGTAACACACACACAGGTCTTCAATTTTATAAATCGCAGTCTTATCAAAATCGTGATATGAAGGGGCTAGACTCAATACGTAGTTCCCGTTATCGCAACAACAACAACAACCACAACAACAACAACAACATTTTACACTTTTTATTGAATGAAGGGCTATATCGTTTATTTTGTAATTTCTTTGATAGGCTAGAACCGGATGAATCGAAAATGTTGAGATTTTTGTGATGATGTAGTTTGTCAACTATTCATAAAATGTCTTCAAACTGGTAATCATTATGTACCTTCTTAAATACAAAATTTTAGCTTGTCAGAATTGGTCGTACTGTTCTCAAGCTACATGCAATTCTTTAAAATGTTTCATCGGTAAATCAGGCCTAACGTTCTTGCTCAAAATTTGCTAAAATTTTGGCTTGTTTTCAAAGATTCTGAGATAAAACATTTTCATAAAATCATTTGTAACTTAAGAACGAAATCACAGA
Source organism: Aurelia aurita (assembly GCA_004194415.1). NCBI lineage: Eukaryota > Metazoa > Cnidaria > Scyphozoa > Semaeostomeae > Ulmaridae > Aurelia > Aurelia aurita. The sequence goes on along the minus strand of REGM01000082.1, from coordinate 680,393 downwards.
TTTTGACCAACTAAATTTTTGTATCTAAGTTGACATGTTAGCTATACATTGAACACCATTTTGAAAGAATCTGATGTATAGTTAAAAAACGACAGGCCCTCAAACAATGAAACATTTTTCCGACTAACTCGTCAGATTGGCGGGAAACATGCAGACAACTTCGCTTTAAAGTCTGGCGCCATCAGTAAGAGATGCTTACCCAAACATCCTAATGCATTTACTTCTTAAACCTATGATCAGATAATATGGATTTAACTTCGAATGATTGGCATCACAATTTTCAAAGGAGGTAAAAGAAAGTTTTCATCATCCAATGAGCTGGTGATCGATGAAGGTGGCCTGCTAATAGACTTACAACGTGATTCCTTGTATTTGTTCAATATTTTTAATCTGGTTTTTTTGTTTTCTCTCATATAAGTAAATTTGACCGATGACCATCCAATTCAATTAGCGATACCGGGATTTATGTAATGAGTCTAGCCTGCTAACACTGATTACGATATGGATTTCCCTGGTTACAAGGGCTTCAAGGAATAAGGAATACTGACGCTTTAGTACCCAATATTGGATTGCTCAAAGTTTCTAGATAGTAACAGGTCTTTCGATCAACTTTTTACCTTATGAATTCAAGATGTCTAGATTTCATGGTAAAAGCACATACGAACAAATGAGGAAGAAATCAGACATCATTCCCCGGAGATAGAAAATCAATTTACACTTTCAAGATGCCAATCCCCGTCTTTCTCGCACTGTTCTATTTTCGAAGTATCTTTTAAAAAGTTATCCATGACACCTGTTCGTTTAATTTCGTCAACAAAGAAATACCCTAGCGATCTTTTCATGAAATTCCACAGATCCGGAGGTTCCGCAATGTGAAATATTTTCAACTGAGTTTCAACATGATGATGTAGAGCGAGAAAACAATCAACCGCGTTTTCGACATCTAACTCAAAATAAATAGAAGTGGGTATTTTCTTTAACATAGATTTTGCACAGTGCTAGAAAAGTGTATATTTTCTTTTGGAAGCAACTTCTCAGCTAAGAAAACCACAACATGGTTTGGAAGAGATGATGATGCCTTTAACAGACCAAACCTAGAGAAAATTTCATTCGTTCCAGGTCTACTTGATACTTTACCTAAAAACCCTAGTTTTGGTCTTCATAGGCAAGATTCACAATTTACCCTGGCGATTAGAGCAGAAACTGCGCAAAAAATGATGTCTTCAAGCTACAGTAAAAACCTGCATATAAGAACCTTCATTAATTAAGAACCTGCAGCCTGGAATTTGGGATTTCTAACCCTATATATAAGAATCTTTTCACCCTGAGTTTTTGTTCAGGTTCTTATTAAAAGATTTTGGTTTACACAAAAAATAAAGAAAAACAAAATCGGTCATGAACCTATGCCCCGTGTTAAGAACCTACACCTTGATTTTGCAATGAATACCCCCACATAAATAAGAACACAAACAGGCTGATTTTAAAAACATAGGTTCTTATATGCGGGTTTTTACTGTATTTGATACATGGAAGTGCCTGAATATATAAGCTTTCTAGAGACAAATATCGAGGCTTGTTGAAGTTACAACGGTACTCAAGTATCTTGAAGCTCATCCAAATTCTATTCAAAAATAAGCAAGGGTATATGTTTGTCTGACTTGCATGGAGAAAGGTTTAGCATTTTTATATTAAATTAATAAGCTGTGCAGAGGGCAGAGATCACTGTTTACAAAAAGGACAGAGAACTCGAANAACAAAATCGGTCATGAACCTATGCCCCGTGTTAAGAACCTACACCTTGATTTTGCAATCAATACCCCCACATAAATAAGAACACAAACAGGCTGATTTTAAAAACATAGGTTCTTATATGCGGGTTTTTACTGTATTTGATACATGGAAGTGCCTGAATATATAAGCTTTCTAGAGACAAATATCGAGGCTTGTTGAAGTTACAACGGTACTCAAGTATCTTGAAGCTCATCCAAATTCTATTCAAAAATAAGCAAGGGTATATGTTTGTCTGACTTGCATGGAGAAAGGTTTAGCATTTTTATATTAAATTAATAAGCTGTGCAGAGGGCAGAGATCACTGTTTACAAAAAGGACAGAGAACTCGAAGAACGAACAAGAAACTGTGAAGTTTATAGAGCCATATAGAATCGCGAGAATGTAACGGGGCAGAAAAACAAGAGAATAACTGATACAAAGAGGTCATTGATTGTGCGACGATGATGAATGCTGATGCTGGTGGAGAAAATCTTGTACAGCCCTTTTAAAGCCGAAGAAAAAATACCAGGCGTCGTTGCCTTCCAATCTACAAATGTTACAGGGAGATAGAAGGGTTGAAAATTGCGCAAAATTTTCGCCCATTTGTACGCAAGTGCCTCTTTGACACCTCGGCGAAGATGACGTCATTTCATTTCATTTCATTTCATTTCTCTTTCATTTATTAAAAAACAAGAGGGTTGTCTTTCTGCATAAACCTTTATCAAAATATTGACGCAGATTTCGGAGTTAGCTGGATTACATCATGGTTGTGCAATGGATTTTAAGCCGTGAAAGAAGCCGAAGCAAATAAATAAAATAAAAGGCCTACACAAGCAAGGATCACTTAACGAATACATAAAGAATTTATCTTCTTGTAATTTGATGATACAAGACAGATACCTAGTAGCGGTAAGAGCAAAGTTGATAAAATCTTGGTGGATTATGGAGAAATCTGGGAGATGATCCCATGAAAATTCCTTTGTTGACACCCTACCAAGAAAATATTTGATCAAATACCAGCCAGTAAGAACGAATTAAAACGAGTCATATGTTTCTTACTTTTCATTATAGAAGTCCTTAAAGGCTCTTGGGCAACCGGCATGCATTGCAGCCCTATTTGTAAGGTGGTCAAATTTCATGCAGCATGAAAATAATTTTGTGATGTCGCTCGAGTCAGCAGCACGTCGCTGCAGCTCCAGATGCGGCCACACTTCTCCTTACGTGTGTTAAACATTGGACTTGAATTGAATTGTATCGAATGTGCACAATAGTAATAGAAGCTCTACCGCCACTCAATCGAGCATTTCGTATAAAAATGTATAAAGTATCGCTCGATCCAGACTCTGTTGTAGAATAGCTAAAAGGTTTGTGGGCAGCACTTAGACTCAATACATGTCGTAGTTTCACTCTTTGACTCAGCGACAACAACAACAGCAATTCAATGAGATGAGCGTAAGTTGAGGGCCTTATGCAGTGAGGCTAGGCAGCACTCTTTCAATCCCTTTTCTAGAGCCTGCAGGAAAGCGAGTGTTAACAGCTGCTCTAAAGCTAAGGCTATTTATGCAATGGCTTGGCTTCAAAAGTAAATTTCTAATCTGAACAGTAAAACATAAACAAGGGCACCTGCAATTTCTTGGGGTACTTCACATGTGTAGTGACGTTAGTTTTTCGATTTCAGGGAGCAGGGGAACACACCTAAAAGTTAAAGGGAACAAAGAAACGTTATCAAAGATTTGATCAAAACATGGGGCAAAATAGTTATTAGTGAGCAGGGAGAACTGAAAGAATGAGGGGCGAATATTCCAAAAATCTCCTACATTTTTGTAGGAGATTGTAAAATCTCCATAGATTGTAAAAAATCTTTTCAAATTCCAAAATTTAGAAAAATCTTGAAATCTGCAAAATCATTAATGATCTAAAAATCCCAAAATTCTCTTCCCAACAAATGATAAGAATTCTCAGAAAAGTTCTGAAAATTTTGAAAATTCCAAAAAATTTGGAATCCTCCAAAATCTTGCAAAATCTCGAAAAATCTTGCAAAATCTTGGACATCTCTGAAACTCTCACAAAACCCCCAAATATCTTCAAAAATCTTATAAATCTCAAATGATCTTGGAGAAGAAATCTCTAAAGTCTTTGAAAAATCGGAAAGATTTGTAAAATCCCAAAATCTCGTTCGCTATTTTTTGGAGTGATTTGATTTCGAATTAGAATTTTTTTAAAATAAAGAGAGCGAAACATCGAAACAAGATGACATGAAACGCCCCCTGACCAATTTTCTGTAATAAATTTCATCACTTTTACTGTCTTTTATACCTCATTCACACAGAAGCAGTTAAACCAGCTTTGTCTAACCCAGGTTAAATTTTAACCAATCAAATGCCTTCGATTTGTTGGATCGACCAATTAGAACGCAGCATTCAATAACCTGGTTTATTTTAAGCTGGTTTAACTTGCCAGTGTGAATGGGGTATTAGAGCATATGAATAGTATTTCTGTGCACATTTCCTTCCGTTCAGAAATTTATACGGTGAATGAAAACGACCTTTATGGCTAGATATGATTAAAAATTATCATTTTCGGTGATTTTCGGGCTGATAAAAAGATGACAGCGCTGTTTCCTCTCTGTTATTGAAATATAAATGCCAAAATGTCCACATTGCAAAAGCTGTGTGCGAAAGATTTCACAGCCCCCTGAACATGTTACGTGAATTTATCAATTTGCGCTCGAAAATCAAACTTGGGGTAAATGAAGCCATCACACAATATATAGCGTCGCACTAGGATTTTGAGAGTGTCTCATTTATTTATCAAAATAAATCAATTCGAAAAGCTTGGAAGCTGTTCAAATCGTTCCAAAACTTTAGCGGGTAGATAGGTGAACGTTGAAAAGGAAGATTGACTTCAAAGAAGCGATGATCAACTTACAACTGATGGAGTTTGTGGCGCTGTTTACAGAACTATCGTGGCAACGGCAAATTGCTCACAGCTCTCTTGGACTAAATTCATGGTTATCTTTCAAGAACAGCTTATTTGTGCAATTATTTCATTGATTTAGGTCTGGCTGACAATTGCTACATATCATTTCCCTACTCACTATCGTGAGGGAGAATATAAGAGCAATTTTGTGCAACTTTTTGCAAATTTCCTTCAGAAACCTGTAGAAATTTTCTGAAGATTTACCCCAAAACAAGATGGCGTCGTATTTTCAGTCCTGCTGTGACGTCATGCCTTCTGGATGAACATAAAGATGTAACACCTTATAACATTTTGACGTAAATCGTTCAATCTGATAAATTATAGATTTAACAATTCTACAGAATAGCTTAATAGTCTATTATTGATCATATATCGCTCGCTGTGTTCTATTGTTGGCTCACATTGCCTTGTTGATTGAGCAAAAATTCACACTTGAAGCGCTTTTGTTGACACTGACTAGCTTAGGTTGGTGTTTCATGACGTTTCTTGGACAGATGCAAGTCTTAACTTAGGCCACGTTTACACTGTATCCGAAAAGTATTGATCCGTTACGAATTTGTTACGGTTCAATAATCATAGGGCTCAATCTTTAAAAGGTGGGTGTAAAATTCTACCACGCTTTCTTTGAATTGAATTGCTTGAAAGGAACTTCAGGTACTTTGCTGTAATTCTGCTGAGGAAATATTTTGATATCTTGATTATTTTCCAAATGGTGGCGTTTTTCTTTTTATTGAAATAATTCATGGGAAGTTAGCACAGGTGACATTCGTCTTGCAACACATAATCAACGAACTTTTTCAAAATAATTAATATATCAAATTAAAGCTGAAATTCTCCCGTTTCTTATGGTGTAATTTTAGTCTGAGTTTGTTTGGTTTTGGAAGGGTGGTTGATCCACGAGGAAGGAGCACAGGTGACATTCGTCTGTTGCATTCGCTTTTTTCAAATTATTCCCCCCTCCTCGTGGATCAACCAGCCTTCCAAAACCAAACAAACTCAGAATAAAATTACACCATAACAAACGGGAGAATTTCAGCTTTAATTTGATATATTAATTATTTTGAAAAAATTCGTTGATTATGTGTTGCAAGACGAATGTCACCTGTGCTTGTTGCAAGACGAATGTCACCTGTGCTTGGGAAGTTTTGAAAAAATCAAAATTATCAAAAATCGTAATAGAGGCAAAATGATACATCTGATCAATTTCAACAAAAAGCAATATTCTCTACCAGAAAACAGTCTTTTTACCATTCGAATAGTTGGAAAGCGAATTATTGGCTAACCCTAATAAGCCAACAAAGTCAATTTTTAGTCAAAGACAATGGAAACGGAAAATCTTTATATGAGAGGAAAATCTTGCAAACTCGATTATAAAAAATCCTAAAAATTAAGTTCAAGGATCAGTCAGGCAATGGAGATGGTATTTTTCGAATCGATTTCGCAGTTTTTTCGGCATAACTTTCCGAACAATGGATAATTTTTTTGACTGACGTAGATAAGTTAGGCCCTTTATCGGTTCAACTTAAGTCCGATAATAAGACTAGGTAGCGGCATTGACATGCTTCGAGTGTGAATCAGCTTTACCTCAATTAATTACCTATCATTTGCCTGTTTTTGACATAGATTTCGGAACATCATGAAATTAAAGGGATAGTTCAAAGAAATCGGAACCCTTAGCGCCCCTTTAGCTCCTTAACGGTCTCAACGAACTTTTATCCAAGCGTAGGATTTTAGAACTCGGAAAACATGTTTGTTTTTCAGGGAATTGTCCTATCAATGTGTACAATCATGAAGAAGTCATAGAAAATTAATTTGCAGCTTTGATTTCCCTTAACTAAACAAGTAACGGGTGAGTAGGCCAAAAAACTTACCTCCAAGATAGAAAATTTCTGAAAAGCTGATTTTGAGGAAATTTCCGAAAGTAAGATTTTGATTAAATTTATATGCCACAAAGTACAACATAAAAAAACCTTTTGAGTGAAAATCAGTGCATTATCGGCTGTATGGACAGAGAAATGAGCTTTTGAAAAAGATGGTCGAGAAAACCACTGTAGCAAAATCATTAATCAACCATAACCCACTATGTAGTGACTAGCGATTTTGATACAGTGGTTTTCTCAACCATCCTTATTCAAAAGCTTATTTCTCTGTAACTACAGCTGACAATGAACTGATTTTCAAACAATAGGTGTATTTCATGTTGTATTTTGTGCCACATAAATTTGATAAAAATCTTACATTCAGTACGTTTTTCGGAAATTTCTTTATCGTGGGGGTTACTTTTTTTAGCCCTTCCGTTATATGCTCGAAACGTCGTGTTTTTTACATCTACGTAATTTTATGGTACTTTAATCTTTTATTTAATAAATTGTCGTTTAACGTTGAAGGTACCACACGCAATAAACATATTTTTATTGATTTTCGCCAGTCGTTCAAAACATTTAGACATTGCACTTATCCTGCCTCCTGTACAGTGTCCTTATATTGTATTGTGTATTTACGATTCACTATTTTCTGTGTCAACTTGTGTTATACCCGTCTCAGGAAAAGGCGTATATACTGTATGTACAGTATCCTGCCATACATGAAATTGAAATAGATCGAGTTCTTCGTGTAAATTCTATTAACGTTTGTTTGTAAATGTAACTGCGTCCTGAAAGCATATTTGACAAGAAATAAATAAAAGCTGCATCCACAGTATTGCAAAATTAACTCTAAAGAAACTTAGGGAAGCAAAAATGCCTCAAATTTGAAGAGAAGTAAAAGGGGCTCGTCCATTCTCTTTTGATGCCTGTCAAAGGGAAACCAATCAAACAATGCGATGTCTCAAGTTCAACTGACGGCACATGTCTCGCTTTTGTAAACTGTGCTCTATTTCAAAACACCTTATATGTAGTGGTTGGTTCTCTTTAAGAAGCTTAGTATTCCAAGCCAAGAGCTAAGTTTCTTATAAAAAATGAGTGTATTACATAGTAGATAAATACCATTTGATTTATGAGGTATTAACAATATAAGTAATACATTATAGTATGAGTAATACTAATGCCTTCTTAGGTGCTTTAATCACAAGAGAGTTTGTCTGAGAAGTTTAAGATGCGATTGCGTGAAAGGAATTACATTCTTACACAGATATCTTGGCATCTTACAGCATTGCCATTGCGTCTGACAAGGGCCAGGTCACCAAAACTACCCGACGATACTGTCCAAACGCGACGAAATGAGATGAGAATGAAGCTCTGATGGGGTTTTTTAAGAGCAAAGGAGCAGGACCTAAATCAAGTCCAGTTTTGAAGGGAACATGATGCTTCTTAAGGAGGAGCAAAAGGGAGTAAAGTCCCGCTTATCAGAACCTCGAGAATGATACCGGCTGTCCCAAAAAAAGTACTCACGTTTGTTTGAATGTAGCGCCATATTGAAAAGAGACAGGAATTTGTGGTATCGACTGTCACAGTTCACAAGGGCTAACTTAGATGTCAATAGTTTGATTTTCACCGTAGGTTGAACATTGTTGGAGTTATGAGTTCCGAAACGTAAAGACCATCGTCAAGACTAAAACAGTAGGCCTAAATATTACGAAGGAGTCAAGCACAGGTCGTCCAAAGTTTTAAAAGGTTTCAATAGCAACGCACTATAATTTTATAATTCTTTTGAAAGCAAATAATCTTAAAATAATGCATTGCTATTGAAACCTTTTAAAACTTTGGACGACCTGTGCTTGACTCCTTCATAACATTTAGGCCTACTGTTTTAGTCTTGACAATGGTCTTTGCATTTCGGAACTCATAACTCCAACAATTTTCAACCTACGGTGAAAATCAAACTATTGACATCTAAGTTTGCCTTTGTGAACTGTGACAGTCGATACCAAGAATTCCTGTTGCTTTTCAACATGGCGCTACATTCAAACAAACGTGAGTACTTTTTTGGGGGACACCCGGTAGCTTATTTGGACTTAGCCAATCAAAGTTAGTATTGTCTGTATTGTGCAAGCTTCCCTCTGGCAAAAGAATTTGTTTTAATCTTATTACATTCTCGCTGACAGAGGCTACCGTTAGACTTACAACAAGAGCCCTTTGCTTAGCTATAAAACTATAATAACAACAACTACACACAACCGCTCAACAAGGACTCATGTACAAACTGTCTAAAAACCAGGACAATGAGTTTTGTGCCTTTGGAAAACATTGGTAAGAATGCGAAGCAAAACGTCTTCCAAACAACAGTTGCGGCACAAACAAGAACGTCTTCAGATCTTAAATTTTTTTTTGAAAATTCTTCAACTTTACATTGGATTTATTTGATAGCATTGATGACACCTCTTTCTCCAATTTGTTTGAACATCAGCACGCGAATGCAAAATATTTTCTTCAACATGGATCTGAGGCTGTTCCGCAAAAATACTGGAGGATAACCTCGAGCTTGATATGTTTTGAAAATGATTTCACTGGACAGCGTAAGTCCACTCTCCTTCGCAGAGGCTGTATTACCGGAGGACGGATAGGGTAATACAGCCTCTGTGAAGGAGAGTGGCGAAAGTCATTCATTACCCTAAAAATGTATTTTTTTCTTCTGCTTAGCTCTAAAATGTGATCGCCAAAAAGCTTGGCTTTCCTGCTAGTCCCTGAAATCCTCTAAGATCTCAGTAGATCCAAAAAACCACATTCTTTTCCCGAACAGCAATTTCAAAGTCTTTTGCTTATGATCTGCAGCCTTTGCTGCCACGAGCCTCGTAAGCTAACTCACTAAGTAGTCGGTGCTACTTTGATAAGATAATGTGCCATGAAACAATTAAATTACCGATAGATAAACAAGTTTCAATTCTTAAGCATCACAAATATGGAGCCGACACTTGAGATAACACAAACAAGCTTGGGATTATCTTGTGAATCACTGTGGTTTTTGACAGGCTGCAAGTTCGTAAAATACGAATTGTATTCAGGGAATCTTTTACCATGGTCCTTTATGTCTGAAAGAATTTCGATTGATTTGATTGGTCAATGTATTATTGAACGCAAAGGATCATGGTAAAAAATTTCCTGACGCCATCTTTAGCCAAGTCGTTTATTACTATCTGTGACAAATAGACGGGGTGGTCTTAATAATGGGGGGAGGGGTTGGAAACAATTGAAAACTTAATACGCGGGGAAGTCAGTGTTATTTTCAGCAGCTTTTAATAGATTTAGCATAAGTTAAGGACAATGTTTGCTCACACTTTAAAAGAAATCAATTCGCGGAGGGTCTTAAAGGACAATTCCGGGGTTGGTATGATTGATGATAAAATGGAAGATTATACTGTTATGAATGGTGTATCGTACTTTTTTCCAACTTTTTTGTCTTTTCTCTGCGAATTACGTTTTACNATGAAACAATTAAATTACCGATAGATAAACAAGTTTCAATTCTTAAGCATAACAAATATGGAGCCGACACTTGAGATAACACAAACAAGCTTGGGATTATCTTGTGAATCACTGTGGTTTTTGACAGGCTGCAAGTTCGTAAAATACGAATTGTATTCAGGGAATCTTTTACCATGGTCCTTTATGTCTGAAAGAATTTCGATTGATTTGATTGGTCAATGTATTATTGAACGCAAAGGATCATGGTAAAAAATTTCCTGACGCCATCTTTAGCCAAGTCGTTTATTACTATCTGTGCCAAATAGACGGGGTGGTCTTAATAATGGGGGGAGGGGTTGGGAACAATTGAAAACTTAATACGCGGGGAAGTCAGTGTTATTTTCAGCAGCTTTTAATAGATTTAGCATAAGTTAAGGACAATGTTTGCTCACACTTTAAATAAATGATTGATGATAAAATGGAAGATTATACTGTTATGAATGGTGTATCGTACTTTTTTCCAACTTTTTTGTATTTTCTCTGCGAATTACGTTGTACAATCTGCGATAAATGTGTAGAAACAGTAAGTTCGACGATAAAATGGCATAAGAATGTCGGTTGCGAAAACAATCTCATCTAAAAGGAAGGCGAAACGGCATAATTTCGTACCGTTTCCATTTGAAAATGGCATTGAGTAAACGGGGCATAAACCAACTGTATTGTCACTGCCGCTAGCACGGCAAAATTTACACGACGTACATGGATCGGACATGGATTTAGTTTGGCATGGAAAAAGCTTCTTGTATGAATCCAAATGGGATTTAACCGTACCATTGCCGTGTCCAACTCAAGTGGACTTGGCAAGGCGACGGCACAAAAATAAACCTCAAGATCTGAACTGTTATTTGGCAAAAAATCGGCAATCGCTTTCCTAGAGTTATCACAGGGCTCATTATATGTTACTTGCATAACTGGGCTGCAACTGTCACGTGACATTCGACACTGGAAGAATCTGCCCACGTGAACATGTCACACGACAACTAATACGTGAATATAAACAAGGGAAAGCTCACAGTTAAAGCATGGTAACTATGATAAAAAAGTCTTAGCAGAGATTAATAGTCTTAAAAAGGAAACCGCCGAAGGCGTCATTTTGTTGTTGTTGTTTATAATCGCTAAAAGTAAATAATAACAAAATGCTACATAAATCTTTCATAAATGTTTTTAACAGCACGAAGAAAGTTTTGAAATTCAAATTTTACTCAATTAAATGGCCCTATATTCAATCCCAATATTTTTTATTGATAGATGGTATCGTAGTTTGTGCTTCCTTTTAAACTACAGGGTATCCCCAAAAAATTGTGCTCCATTTGTGTGGCTGCTATGGAGGAGCTGTAGCTTTCATTGTCCCGTTTTTATACAGTTGCACAGGATAGGCTTCAACTTAGAGTTTGAAACCTTTTTTGAATCAATTTGATACGTGGTTGCTGATTTCTGGCACAAGAAAGTCAATAAAAAGGTTGCTTTAACAACAGCAATTCCTTTATTCCTCAACCTACGTCAAAATCAAGTAAATATTGAAAGAAAGAGCTCTAGCGTTGTATTTTAATTGTTTCTACATTTAAAAAGGGATACACGAATTAACAACACTATTAACCCTTTTTCAAATGTAGAAAAATATATCAAATACAACGTCTTTGTTTTTAAACAGCTCAAAAGTAATACAATAATAACATTATTTGAATCCAACTCACATAAAATTGAAGGTATTAAGTTGCAGCAAATTTAGATGCTTTAGGAAAATCGTTTGGTCAAACCATTTGAAGGCACTTTGAGTTTTGAAATCGAATTCAAGTCCTTTTTTAAACAGCTCAAAAGTAATACAATCATAACATTATTTGAATCCAATTCACGCAAAAATGAAAGTATTAGGTAAAGCAATTTTTAATGTTCTTAGTTAGGAAAATCGTTTGGTCAAACCTGAATGCAGTTTAAGTAAGTTTTGAAATCGAATTCAAATCCTTCTTTTAAACAGCTCAAAAGTAATACAGTCATAACATTATTGAATCCAATTCACGCCAAAATGAAGGTATTGGGTAAAGCAATTTTACATTGTTTTTGGAAATCTTTTGCCAATACTTAGAGGTTTCAAAATCATATTAAAGTCCCTGCTTTTAAACAGATCGATAATAATAAACTTATAACATAATTTGAATCCAATAAATGTAGGTATTAACTTACAGCAATTTAACATTTATAAGGAATCTTTTGCCAATACTTAGAGCTTTCAGAATCGTATTAAAGTCCCTGCCTATAAACAGATCGATAATAACAAAGCTATCATATTATTTGAATCCAATTCGCAAAACAAACGTAGATATTAAGTTGAAGGCAAAATTTCTGGGCCACAAAAACTACACAGAGTTACTTTTCATCCCCAAAGCAAAATGAGGTTGACCAAAGAGCAGATAAAGCGAGCAAGAAAGAGGGAAATTCACAATCAGGATTTTTATAACTTCCACAACGCCCACAGCTCGTTAATACATTTGGTTACGGACGACCTGGATTTAAAGAACGCCGGTCAACCAGCATCCTTTGCGGTCACGCTTTGCAGAGAATGTTGTCATATTAAAATGGCCGCCGCAGTCGAAAGGCAACAAGCGAAGCGTGCAAAGGATGCTGGTTGATTGGCGTTCTTTAAGTCAAATTTTTCAAGCTTTATATTTCAGCAAATAATAAATAAATTAGCTATGTGCTTACGTAGAAATTATGCAACCTTTTTTAAATTTATGGGGAGTCAGTTCAGTCCTGGGTTAAACTAAATAACTACAATAAAAACCCGCAAATAAGAACCTTCCTCGGAAAAGAAATCTTCACTATATACTCCTTTATGTAAGAACCTTTTCAACCTGGTTTTTGTGTCGGTTCTTATTTTGACGAACAAATGCATTGATATAGTTTTCAGCTGTGACAATCCGAAACATTAAAGGGAATCGACATAGTTAAAAGCTGGCCCGGGCCAAGTTAAAAATATAGTCTATTGTATTTTATACTGTTGGCACGCGCCATTTCATTGTGTAGCTGAATAAACAATGGGTGCGTGGGCGTTTTCGTAGCCTATTTATAGCGACCACTCAATATAGCTATGTCTATTCCCTTTAAGGTAACAAACAAATTAGTATTGCTCCTCGATCGTCTAAAAGGTATACACATACAGGTCTGATTCCACCATATTGCTAATCTTCCATCCTCTATCACATTATCGAACCTAATTAAAGAACCTATAGCCTGATTTCATGAATGTTATCCTTTACATAAGAACCAAAACAGCTTGGTTTGAAACAGGTAGGTTCTTATATGCGGGTTTTTACTGTATGTTAGTTTAAAACAAAGGGTGGGGATTGCTGCAACTAAAATCGGACCTCATAGACTTAGGTATCCCATTGTTATTTTGCTAACAATATCAGAAATTAATCGCCTGCAGCGAAGTGCTCTATTTCAAAATAGAAAATTGCATTTTCATTGTCAGACAGAGTGCAAAATTTCGTCCTAACACAGTTCGATATCGTGGCAGCACGGGGATATAGAATCTGAGTAGAACAGCTACATTAAGTGTTTAATCCAAGAATGGGAAATTTGTGCCATTATCCTGAATAATAAGTACCGAATTTCATCCCAACAGAGCTCCACTTTTTGGCTGCACTAAAGAGTTCCTTTACCCATCGGAACAGGACTAGAAATAGACCATTTCACGAAGTAGAAACGAGATTTGATTGATCGATTCTTTCTGGCGAATGGTGGAAAATCGAATTCGATTCCAATTGTTTAGACTCCGAATAATGAAGATCCGCTCGTTTCAAACCTCAAATCTGGAAAAATAAAATGTCTATTAGCTGTTTCGACTGTTCGTTCGTGAATTTGAAGGGTAAGGGAGGTTTCGCCCAACCTTGTTGGCCAGCGAAAGCTTTTATTCCTGAGCAGGATTACGAATTTACGACGTAAAGACTTCGACTAAGAATACAGAAAACGAAGGTTTGTCGGCATGAGTGTTGACTGTCGAGCAGCATGAACGAGCTGATTATAAAAATGATCGAAATTTCATTCCACCTATCTATAACAGTTGCTGCTTTCCCGCAATTCACGAAATTAAATTCAAAACTAAGGCGATAAGACACCCAAATGAAGCGATAAGCCATGAAAATAATGCGATAAATCCTTAAGTTTAACGATGAATTACACCATGGGTAATGAACGCGGAATTCGGATGTTGTTGGCATGGCCGAAATTGACGCAGGCTAACAATGGCAGGTGTTGAAAGAGTGACGTTTATAAAATAATTCAATTTAAATTTGAAATCATACAAAATTAAAAATTAACTGCGCCTCGCTTCCATTAAAATATTCCGCAGAACGCTTTCTAGTGGCGTAAAGGATGATGTTTGCTGTCAACTAAAGGTCCCTTCATTCGAATCTAGTATACATTTGAGCAAGATAAAATAACTTTTATCTTGATTTCAAGTAAAACAAATTTCAAACCTGCTATATTTTTCACAAAATAATTTGGCTCTTTTGTTATTAACTAAAGGCCCTTTCATTAAAATCTAGCATACATTTGATCACTTTTATCTTGAATTCAAGTAAAACGAATTTCAAGCTTGCTATATTTCCTGGGGCACCAAGGAAATCATAATTTTTTCAGTGATCAGGGTTTAATTGTCCACGAAAGGAAAACATTCTTTAAGCATTTAAGCATTCATAATTCTCTCATAAGCACCTATAATAATTTAATTGATTCAAAAGAGTGAAACCAGTTCACATCTGAAAATTATTGAAAAATCAAATTTGAAATTGGAAATTCAATTTCAAATTGGAAAACACACTAGTTACCAATCTCCGTTTGTTCTGCCATAGTCCCTCCTGGTTCAACATCATATCAGCGATTGGCCAGTCATTTCCGCAGGTTTTTCAATACCAAGTACATCCAATATGGTCGGAGCTACGTCACACAATGCTGCATTGTGGGTGAATTTACGAAACTTCATGTTCTTCGTAATGCAGAAGGGAACTAGGAGAAAGGGATATGATAGTTTAATACGACAAATTTTGCAATTTCCAAGACATAATTACAAAACTTGCGAAAAAATAGCTGTTCTTCATAAATTAAGCAAGATGAATTTGCCCTTCATAAACCAAACAAAATCTATTAAAATAATAAGAAGAGGTGTTCTTTTCCCTCTAAATAACTTACAAGGACACTAGCAAGGAGATTACGATGGATAGGGTGCAGAAAGCACAATCCAAACAAAAGAAGGGCAGTAGGAGAAAACGGGAGCAACGAGAAGGACCAGAAGCCACGACGATAAATATAGGGTGGAGGGAAGAGGCTTCATTCCCTTGATTTTCTGTAATTAATGCTTGAACAGGGCTGGTCATATTTGATTTTGTTAGCATGTACTGATAGACGATTGCACTAAAGATGCCATCAGGAAACTTACGAAAGATCATTGTCAAAATTTCCCTGAGCAATCTTTAGTGCAATCGTCAATTGGATAGGGCATTATGTTTCACCTTCGACACACTCAAAGAGAAGTTAAAATTCTCTTCACCGCATTCTCTATTTAAGTAATAGCACCAAAAATAGCTACCTGATCCATCTCTTAAATATAACAAATCACTTAATCACAAAACGGACGCCTGTACATCGATCTACCAACTTTGAGAGGACTTAAAATTCTCTTCAACGCATTATGTCTGGAAGAAAGAGCGGTAAAAATAGCCAACTGATCCATCTCTTAAATACAACAAATCATTTAATCACAAAACGAACCGAAAGTTTATTCCAAGTGCAAGAAAGGTCAACCACATAAATATATCAACGATCCGCGGAATTAAAATGCTTGTATATGAAATCTGAAAAATCTGAAAAAGGCGGTATAGGGAATTTGAACTTAAAGGAAGAAATGATCTTGGATTATAAGGCAAGATTAGGACACAGTTGATGGGAAAAATTAAGAACTTGATTCATTTTTNGTACATTGATCTACCAACTTTGAGAGAACTTAAAATTCTCTTCAACGCATTATGTCTGGAAGAAAGAGCGGTAAAAATAGCCAACTGATCCATCTCTTAAATACAACAAATCATTTAATCACAAAACGAACCGAAAGTTTATTCCAAGTGCAAGAAAGGTCAACCACATAAATATATCAACGATCCGCGGAATTAAAATGCTTGTATATGAAATCTGAAAAATCTGAAAAAGGCGGTATAGGGAATTTGAACTTAAAGGAAGAAATGATCTTGGATTATATGGCAAGATTAGGACACAGTTGATGGGAAAAATTAAGAACTTGATTCATTTTTGCTTATGCGGTATCATTCTGAGCATACTAATGTTTATAGTATTATAGTATAGTTTATATAACTATTAAAGTTTATGGATTATGGATGATTTGTAGAGTTATAGTTCATGAAACGAAAGCAATAACAAAGATATAACAACCATACTTAGGTCACGAAGAAACAAAATAAGACTTCAAGCAAATATTTAAATTATGACAAACTAATGTACTGTAGGCCCTTTCATCTACCAGAGAGAGGTCTTTAAAGAACATTTCAAACCAAGAACGTTTTTCAGAACAAATTTCTTTCAGAATTAGGAAGAAGTGTGTTAAGTTTAAAGCAAATGAATAAAGTGGCATATATGCTATTTGCCTAATGATCATGACAAAGGAAGGACTTGTTCTCCATAGACGATTGAACAACGGGACAATACATGGCGCGTGGTCTTCTTTTGTTCTATTTAAATTAGATCATCATATCAATTCATTTTATTTAATGAATAGGTTAAAATACTTTCTAGTGCATCTATTTCTAGAATTAAAATAAACTTGTTAATCCATCTTTTATCTCACCTCTACATGTTGTATGTGCAGTGTGTGGTCCACCTTGTTCACTAATCATCTGTTCTGCATTACCATGGTCAGCAGTTACCATCATGACGTAACCATGCTCATCGCAAGCCTTCTTTACTCTTCCAATTGCTTCGTCTAAAGTTAAGAAAAAATATAATATTTTTACACCGTAAGAAAACAGAAACAAATATCACTTAGGGATGGGTCATTAATACTTGCCGGGGAGGGGGTGGAAGACATCTGGGAGGGGGGACCAAAATTTTACCTACTCAAAGAGAGGGGGGACGAAAAATAAAGCACAACTCAAGGGGGGGGTAGGAAAATAATTTGAGGTAAATCCNATCTACCAACTTTGAGAGGACTTAAAATTCTCTTCAACGCATTATGTCTGGAAGAAAGAGCGGTAAAAATAGCCAACTGATCCATCTCTTAAATACAACAAATCATTTAATCACAAAACGAACCGAAAGTTTATTCCAAGTGCAAGAAAGGTCAACCACATAAATATATCAACGATCCGCGGAATTAAAATGCTTGTATATGAAATCTGAAAAATCTGAAAAAGGCGGTATAGGGAATTTGAACTTAAAGGAAGAAATGATCTTGGATTATAAGGCAAGATTAGGACACAGTTGATGGGAAAAATTAAGAACTTGATTCATTTTTGCTTATGCGGTATCATTCTGAGCATACTAATGTTTATAGTATTATAGTATAGTTTATATAACTATTAAAGTTTATGGATTATGGATGATTTGTAGAGTTATAGTTCATGAAACGAAAGCAATAACAAAGATATAACAACCATACTTAGGTCACGAAGAAACAAAATAAGACTTCAAGCAAATATTTAAATTGTGACAAACTAATGTACTGTAGTAAATGTATCAGTTGTTTGTAGTAAATGTATCAGTTGTTGTTTGTATCAGTTGTTTGTATAGTGTTGTTTGTTTATATAGTTAGTTGTTTGTTTGTTAATGTACTGTAGGCCCTTTCATCTACCAGAGAGAGGTCTTTAAAGAACATTTCAAACCAAGAACGTTTTTTAGAACAAACGTCTTTCAGAAATAGGAAGAAGTGTGTTAAGTTTAAAGCAAATGAATAAAGTGGCATATATGCTATTTGCCTAATGATCATGACAAAGACGATTGAACAATGGGACAATACATGGCGCGTGGTCTTCTTTTGTTCTATTTAAATTAGATCATCATATCAATTCATTTTATTTAATGAAAAGGTTAAAATACTTTCTAGTGCATCTATTTCTAGAATTAAAATAAACTTCTTAATCCATCTTTTATCTCACCTCTACATGTTGTATGTGCAGTGTGTGGTCCACCTTGTTCACTAATCATCTGTTCTGCATTACCATGGTCAGCAGTTACCATCATGACGTAACCATGCTCATCGCAAGCCTTCTTTACTCTTCCAATTGCTTCGTCTAAAGTTAACAAAAAATATAATATTTTTACGCCGTAGGAAAACAGAAACAAATGTCACTTAAATCCAAAACCTCTAACATTATTGCTATCCATTTCTTTCACAAGTTATTCTCACCTTTTGGTGCTTAGTAGCGTTGAGAGGAGGGGACCAAGGGAGTAACTACCTTAGGGCCCGTAAATTTTTACTTCTACATGATATAGTCGTTGATGCTTGCCTGGGCCTAAAAACCCACGTTTCTCCCAGGGGTCCGGGCCTGGCCCTCGACGCTCCTGCTGCTGCTCAACTACTTCCAAAACTTTTACTCCAAGTCCTCCGGAGAGGTAGCTAGACAAGCTGTACCTTTAGCCACACAATTTTTATGATTCATCAAACCATCTCTAAAGTGCAACCAGAAAATGATGGACCTCTTTTGTAGCACTTCCGTTTACTTCTTGGCGAAACTCAATAAAATAATATTGTTCCTTTTTTAGGTGCCATACTTAAACGAACATTGACCTTTTGAATTTGACAACTAATCCAAACACAGATTCCTAAATTTTCTGGATGAATAGTTTGTCGTTTGTTTTCTATGAAATAACTAGACTCATACTTAATTACATTCTGACGTAAATCCTACCACAAAAAACAAACTTGCGAGTTACAAACATAATTGACTACCTGTTGCCGTGCATGCCTTGACAGCAGCATCATAGACACCAGTATGACCAACCATATCTGGCGGAGCAAAATTCAGCATTGCAAAATCATACTTCTTAGTTTCTATCGTCTTCACCATCTGAAAAAATGGAGGATAAACTTTCATCTTCACCATCAACAAACTATTGATGGTAAACACGAATCAAGCATTCTGGGATATATAGCTTCATAAATGAGTTTCTTACAAAGGTCAACAAAGGTTTTAAGTCATCAAAGTGACTACGAATACAAGGAATGAATACTTCAAAGGTCAACAAAGATTTGTCAAAGGTCAAGCTTCACGGATGAGTTTCTTACAAAGGTCAACAGAGGTCTTAGGTCACCAAAATGAAAAATAAGTTAAATTTCTACAAAAATCAAAGACTTCAAATGTTTAAAAAAATCATAATATCATCGTGAGGCAAAATATTATCAAAACTTCTGGTACTCTTTGAAGAATGTTCAAAAACAACTCCTCAAGCAAAATCTTCCATAACCCTAAATCGGTATGACCGATATGCCAAGGACCTGAATTTTCCCCACTAGTAAAAGCCAAGGAAAGTAGGGAGGAAAACCGATCAACTAGTACAATAAAACAGTCACTGGGCAACGAAACAATTTTAATTAAATGTTGTGCCCATTATATTTCAAGAACATATTTACAGGCAGAATTTTGTAGGTCATACAGAATGAAAACATAGTTTACATACCTCGTCAGCAACGCTAAGGCAACTCATTTCAGGTTGAAGATCATATGTTGCAACTTTAGGAGATGAAATAAGTTTTCTGTCTTCCAGATCAAACTGCTTCTCAACACCACCATTGAAAAAGAATGTCACGTGGGCATACTTCTCGGTTTCTGATTGGCAAAAGGAAAAGTACGGTTAGGTCAGGAGCTCAACTAAAATAAATCTATGGTAAATATAGTTGCAATTTTGTACACACAAAATAGACTGACTACACGAGTCTCATTTTTCCGCATTGAATTGAATGATAGTTGTGGCTTCAAACTTGTATGAGAGAAAGAAATAAAACATCAGATTAAAAACCTTGAACGAATACGAGGGATCGTGTCGTCAGTCTACACAAAAAACATCCAAGGAAAGAGTATGAGCACTATCATTGAACCGGATGACCCAAAAAAATGAATTTTGTTTCGAAAATGGCCAAAGTTTGATTAAGCTACTCATCTTCCAATCTAAATCTTTGCTTTTGAGTCAAGGCCCAAATCGTTTCCAGAAACATAACATATTCATGAGTTGTCTTTAGAGAGAGCTCGTGTTTCTAAGAAATACCAGATTTTGAGGCATATTGCTAAATTGCAAGCGATGATTATCAAATATAATGTTCAAACCGTGCAACAAGTCTCCTTGATAAAACTCTGTCATCGTGTAAGAATTAAGTTCTCAAGTAAAATTACAAAATACGCTTTTTCCAACATCAGGATGCACAATACAACACCATTGCTCACATTATAAGTTATTTCACCAGATTTTTCCTACCAGAAAAAAGCATTCTTAAACCGAAATTAAGTTTATCGTTGAAATAATCGCACAGAAACCTCATTTCATCATAACGAAACAAAATAAAAACATTTTTCAGAAATTTTTGGATTTCTGCAGGCCAACCGACAAAAAAAAAATAAAAACGCGCGAGAAAAAATTCCAAACGACATTTCAGTTTGCTTGAACTCACCTGCAGCATGAAATTGAGGTATTTTCTTTGCCGAGAGCCATTCTGCCAAAACATTCTTTGGTGTCACAGGTGGAAAAAGGACATCAAATGGAAACTCTGCTTTATACTGTGTCATACAGCAAATATTCTGAAAAGAATGCAGGATACTTCAAACTTTCTGCTTTGCACAAACATATCTACTCGACACGTTCAAAGTTGTCTTAAAAGTTCACGTTTGGGAATAGGTTCTGAAGTCCGTTTCAAAAATCTTGGCATTTCAGTTTTCTTTTGCATAAAAATTAATTCCTTTCAGTTTCTTTCAAAAGTACCTAACTTCACCAGAAGAGAAAAGAAATGAGTTTGAAAGAGGGACAGTTACCTTTTAAGTTTTAGAATAAAAAAACTGAGGGTATAGAGTTTGCACACACAAAACAATGCATTTACATAGATAAAACCAGCAGTAACGGTTTAGAATTTTTTTTCCACGACCGTGGATTTTAATCGGCGGCTGACAAGTAGGGGGAGGGGCACGAGGGGGTGCAGTGGCCCCCTAATGTTCGAAACATACTGCTGTAATTCCAACAATTGGGATACAATAATACTGTGAATGAAACGATAGCTTCGACTCTGATAATCTAGTAAAATATCCACCAAGTAATCAGATGATATAGACTATATGGTCTAGGCGACCTTATTCTGACATGGCTAGTTGGAAATAGTGATCGTTCATGAAGATATTTAGTATTCAACTTCAATCTCATACTTCTGCTCACCAGGTTTTTAGCTACGACATCGGTTTCAAAATGTCTTTGCAAACCAAATGCTTCAACTATTTGTCGCATTCTGTCAGCTCTGAAATCGATGAAAAGCAACGTGTCACCATCTGCGAAAGAGGAAATGCAAATATTCAGGTAAAAGATAAGACTTTTCTGTCTCAAGATAATGATGATAATGATGATATAGTTGCAATTTTGTACACATAAAGACTGACTATACGAGTCCCAGTTTTCCGCATTGAATTGAATGATAGTTGTGGCTTCAAAATTGTATGAGAAAATAAAACATCAGCTTAAAAACCTTAAACGAATACAAGGAATCATGTTGTCAGTCTACACAAAAAACATCCAAGGAAAGAGTATGAGCACTATCATTGAACCGGATGACCCAAGTGAACTGAAAACTCGACGAAAAATGGAACTGCGTCAATCGTCCTCGTGTGAATCGGAAATCATTTATCTGGGCAACAACTATCAGCAAAGATGTGACGCACAAGGATCATTATTGAAACGCAAAATCTGCAAATTCGTAGTATATGCTGTGATGAAAATTCGAGAAAGAATTGGTCCGTGGCATTTCTTTGATAGGCTTATCAAGCGTCGTTCCCACTAGGCATTAACTCGCGCTAAACTAGGTACGACAAATCGTATTTTATTTTAAACCCTAATGGGAACGCCCTCTTCTAAATTAACGCAAGGTCGTTAACGCCAGTTAGCTCAAAGTTGGAAACAAAACTTTTTTAGTTCAAATTTCAACTTAATGCCGCGTTAACGTGATTTTATTGGCGCTAACTTGGGGTAAAACCTATTGCATAAATTAAGAAGAGGGCGTTCCCAGTAGGGTTAGAAATAAAAAAGATGTAACGAACATTGTTTAGCGCGAATTAATACTTAGTAGGAACCAAGATTCATTCAGTGTTCCTAAAAGCTACCTTCGGATGCAAGGTAGGAACAACAAACAAACAAACATACAAAAAGATATGATATACCTTTGATGCATCCTTCCTTATCCACGATTATTGGCTTTAGGAATTCATCAGTCTCTTTGTCCGCGTATCTCGCTTCGATCGTCTACACGAGAGAAAATATAAATATGTTTAGAGATAAATCTACATTAATTTCAGGACGTCTAGTTCAGAGGTTTAAGTCTAGCGCTTGACTTCTCGATATTGTAATTCATTTCAGTTCAAGCCAGACATGGGAAGATAGAATTATTTCTGCCATGGACAAAATTTATTGGAGAAATGTTCGTATAAATAATCCTGGACTCTGGAGGACTGTAAAAACCTTGCAAAACTTTTCTTTTTAATTTAATTTCCGAGTTATTCTCTTTGTTTTAATGTCAAATAACCGAAAATTAAAACTTAATCACAAAGCTTGGAAACCACGATCAAAAGAACTACTTGCTTGCTTTTCCTGCACACTGCTGCAATAAAACTATTTACGAAGTTTGAAAATTGTTTTTGTTAACCAAGCTTTTAGCAACGTTTCGATCACACAATGCTCAAAGAAAAATCCCTACCATACCTTGATAAGATTATCTGGGGTTGTTTCCTCTCCAAGTCCTTGCACAAGTCCTTCATATGCAATTTTATTCCTTTCATGTCTCTTGTCTCGATCCATTGCATAATATCGACCAGTTACAGTGGCTATTGATCCATACTGAAGCTCCTTTAATTTGTCCATTAATTGCTGGACATAACCAACTGAAAAATAGCAGATGAGTCATGAAAAGGCTTTGAATTTGAAAGACTTGTAGAAAATTTACCCTCATATTAAATCTTAAGTCTCTCCTTTCATTCCAAATATGAATATATTTCTAAATCATAAATATTATATACTATGGAGGAGGCACGCAAAGAAACAGACAAATTTCTGGCACACTGAGGCCTTTTGAACCTACGTTCTCATCAGAGTGTGACTTTACATTTAATAGTGTGACTTTAAATCATATATGTAGATATCAAGGATTTACAAATGCCAGCAATAAATATAGGTACAACGGTCTTGAAGAAACGATGTTATCTTTTTTAGGCTTCAGAAAAATTCAAATTTTAGTCCTAGTCGTGGAAGATGGTAAAGAAATATCTTTTTTATTCCACTTGAAGAACAGCACTTCTTGATCTTCTGTAATGCACTTTTATGATGTGAGAAATAACCCATGCTTAAACTTAAAATTGTCTGCAGATGAACCGCTTGCAACTGCAGTGAAAATGCAAAAAAGCTTCTTCCTCAAGATGTCACAAAGAAATTCCAAATTGCAAACCTCCACTGCTAGGCCTTGTGTCTCTGCCATCTCCAAAGAACTGAACATAACATTTTGGTACATCGAGTTGCTTTGCAGCTTCCAGCATTGAAAAGAGATGATTAATATGAGAATGGACACCTCCATCGCTGACCTGAGACACAGAAGGGTGATATAAGCATAGTTGATATAACCATAGTCATAAGGTGATATTAAATATTCTTTACTCTACCATCAGTTAATTCAGACATGAAAATAGCAGAACATCTCTTATTATGGACTAGGTGTGAATTTTCTGCAGTCAGTTTCGGACATCATTCCAACATTAATTTTCTTTGATGGCCAAGGAAAGACAAACTTCTACTTTTCTGGAGCCTACATCTACAGTATATATATATCTACATCTATCTTTAGCAGCATACCCATACTTCGTTCTTCTTTTTTTGTTTCTTGTGCAAAATTTAAAAGAACTATATTGCAATCTGACCATGTACTTTCATGACAGATAATTATGGTACATTTTACACTTTGATATTGAAATCTATTGCATTGTAATGGGTCCTTGGTATAAAAGGCATGTCTAAACTGTGGAAAAACCATGTAAAATTCAGAGCAAATTACCATAGAATCCACAGAATTCATAAGAGCAAAAGTTGCAGAGCATAACAAACTCCACATGTTACCCTTGCTTTCCCATGCTGCTTGCCTGTTCCATCAGGGGTTCCAACATGCCTGTTCCATCAGGGGTGCCATGTTTAGGCTAAAAGAAGTAAAGGTATAAAGAACTCACCAACCCCAACAAGTGCAAACGGCCATTTCCACTCTTAGCTTTATTGCATGCTTTTGCAAAATATTCATTCTTGTGAAATTCTTTATTTTCTGATGTCATGTTAATTCTGACAATATCTTGGTAGAGCACTCTCCCTGCACCAATATTCAAATGACCAACTTCACTGTTTCCCATGAGACCTGCAGGTAAGCCAACTGACAACCCAGATGCATCAAGAGTGGTGTACCCTTCTCCTTGGCACAGGGCATCCATAACTGGAGTATTTGCATGATAGATTGCATTTCCTATAAATGAAAGAATTGTAGGCTATAGGCGTAATATTCTTCCAAATTGAAAATTTCCCAGTGCCCCTTTACAAACCAGTAAATCTTCCGCAAATTTTTGTATTTGAATTTGAAGATTTGCCTCCATATAAATGTTAGTGGTTCTTCAAAAACATTTTTCCTGCTGAGTAATGAAAATCAGGACTAGCATGATGGCAGAGGCTTGGGTCAAACAAATGATTAAATTCAAAACAGCGATGGACAGAATACAAGGATAAATGGAGTCAACTCTATAGAACCAAAAAGATATTACTACTAAAATAATAGGCTCTGTGTACCGGGGGTGCTCTCTCCTTGATTAGTTTACCTAACAAGAGAGCTCCTTCTTTTAAGAATTCCTTACATGCAAATTTCCCTGGTTTTGTGTACTGTACTATTATATAATTCTTATATCATTTTTTTGTTTTCAACTTTTTATGTTGTCTGTATTTTGTAAATTTCTAAGAAAATATAACCTGTTGTTATTGTTGTTGTTGTTTTAATAAAACTTGTACGTTGGAATTCTAAAACAAATGAACTTGATCTTAAACTTGAGTAAAGGGTGAAAAAGGTGGTTGTTAAAAATGATAATTAGATAGGCTATATGCATTTCATTTTACCTTCCTTCTTTTCAGAGATGCCCCATCCATCAATGACAATTAAGCAGACTTTTTGGCCACTCATGATGAATCAATTCTCTAAAAATAAAATTTCAGAGATTTTGCATCAATCAATGACAATTTACATACTGATCTAACTAGAAGCCCTCAGCGCTTAGGTATTTTTCCTTCACTTTTTGTCCTACACTTAACCAAGCTTATACAATAAATGTCCCAGAGAACTAGTTGTTTTCATTAAGGCTTTAAGCCAATTTCAACCGATAGAAATATGTGCAAAACTCTTGTATAGGCAAGGTTTTAATTTCTAGTCAGGCGCCTATCAAGACCAGGCCTCTAATTGGATCAATGTGTAAAGCAGACCTTTTTGCAGCAAGTTACAACTTTTCTGTCGAAAACTAAAATATTTCAGATATTCCACTATACATCTGGCATTTAATACGCAGATAGTCAATTATCAATAGATAATTTTTAAACAACAACCATTTCATCAATCAATCAACTCTAAGTACCACCACACTATTTATGAAATTAAGTATCCTTCTTAAATATCCTCTCTAAGCTTCTCTAAGTTCTAACAAAAAATGTCTTTTTTTCAGACACATTTTGCTCTCTTTCCCTAATCCACCTCCTTTTTTCTTCATTCATTCAGTTCACTTTTTTCCGAATAAATTTTTCTGGCTCCACACTTCAATTTTCCACAGGGTAATAAGAACGTGTGCATGACAAGATTGATGTTAAAACGTTGCAAAATTTAGATTTCCTGAACTAAAGCTGCCACCAGCACTGTATCTTCCTATGGCAGGTTATAAAATTTGGTTATAGCGTGACCCAATTACAGTAACCGTTCAAAATCTAAAAATGGTATCAATTTTTTGGTTGGGCATCACTTTTCTTTTGATATCATTTTGAATCAGAAGGTCTATTTTCGGTGTTGGTGTTATGGTGCTTAGGTTCTTTTTATTTATGTGTGAACCAAAAAATGAAAAAATTGAAAATTATTTTAGGCCAACCAACTATCCAACCCAAATTTTGATGTCTGAAATGATGCTAACCATATAATTTTTGGGGCTAGTCCTGCCTAAACTTCATCTTATTATGGGACATTATTCTGGACAGGACATATCTATCCCATTTGTTGTTGGTTTATGTTGGTTTCCCCAAAACTCTATTTACAAAATTGTTGGTGTAGAAATTAAAAAGGAGTCGTTCCTAAAAAATGGAGCTTGGTTAGAGATATAGCAAGTCTAGATTGAAAGGCTTACCTAGAAAGTTCTCTATGTTTACGAACTAAAGTAAGGCAGAGAGTGTGTCACTTCTTGTTGTTTAGGCCATTAATAGTACTTGACTGATTGTCATTGTGTGGACCTGCCCGTTGCAGTAGCAAGGCAGTGCAGTTTATGTTTGCCTTATAATAATCATAAACTAGATACTCTAAGAATGAAAGGTACCATAATACCTATTGCAGCTCTCTTGCAATGTACAGCTGTGGAGTTTCTTTGCAAGGAAGGTCTTGTCTTGTGTGATTAGCAGCCAAACCGGGAAGAGATCAAAGCTCCTCCTTTACTTCAAAATCAAGCGCTCTAATCAGAACGAGGCAACCAACTCAATCGAGACTGGGGTAGACTTGGGGTTTTAACTAGACTTATTACACCGTCGTAGTTTCGCTTCTTGCCTGAACTGAAACATCGCTACATACAACTAACACCTCTCCCCACCCCAAGCCCCCAAATAAAAAACATCTGAACATTCGTTACGGGGTCGCCTCCGGGGGGAGAGGGGGGTTGAACAAACCACTGAAAATTATACTTGCCACCTACATGTTTCAATTTAAACTGACTGTGAATGTAAAGAGCAAAACTGGTAATATATCATTGTGATTTTTAAACTTTTTAGCTGCATGCAGGTACATCAGCTTTGCAGTTGCCAGGATTTTGACCGGCTGTAGCAAAGAAGAAATCCCATGACACATTTGCTGAAAATTCGCTGATCTAAAACCAGCTTTCATCATCACTTTCTGCAGAAAAGATTTCTCTGACATCTTGACCTCGTAAAATGATGTCATCCTGACATCCTTAAGTCAATTGCAAGAATACAGAATTGTTTTCATTTTCAAAGCCCCTATACCCCAAGAAGCCACCAATTTAATAACGAGCAGAATGAAAGAGAGCTTTGTATAAGAGAGTCTGTACGAGTTTGTATTTCAATAACTTTGCGGATTGTAATAATTCAAATTTTACTTGTGAAATTTTATTAACAATTGATCATTTTAGCTAACATCTATAAATTACCTAAAAGATCTACAGACTATTAACTTTAAGACATATAACAGAAGATAGGCCCACTTACTAATTCTCAATAAATATGTTCTATAATGCTAATAGTTTTGGTAACAAATAAAAACAAGCAAAATAAGAAAAAGAAAAAGGAAGCCTCCAAACTAAAACAAAACATGAAATATTACTTTCTTTATTTTCTGACCAAAATTATGATGATTAAAATCCTAAAACTAGTGCAATACTGACAAAACTCTGCGAAATCTATACATTGGAATCAAAAGTAGATTATCTAAAATCATGACGAGAAACTGTGCAAATCCATTAACAATAGGAATAAAATGAATACAGAGATGTAGGAACTGGGGGGCCTTGGGGGCACGTGCGGCCCAAGATTTTGCAATAAACAAAGAAGTGCCCTTTTGTTTCAGGGAAGGCCCCTTTAGCTTAATGAAAAATTGCCTTTGAAGAGTTGTGCCCCCCCCAAAGTTTAAGAGGCTTCCTACGGCCCGGAATAAATACAAGTAAAATAAAGCTTCAAAACGAGATTCTACAGGGTGTCGCAATAAAAAGTACTCGTGTTTGAAAAATCACCAACATTTGATTACATCGCCGATCTTCAAATTTATTTTTTTGGCAAGTACATCAAAGACCAAAACATGTTGTGCCCCCACACTCATCATGTTATCCCTCCACTTGTTCCAATGTACTGATGCTAACCCGCCACTGCACTGAACAGCCTCCACTGTACTGATGTTATCTCCCCACAAGCGTCATGTTATCCCTCCACTGACTGTACTTATGTTTGCCCTCCACCGTACTGAATAGCCTCCGCTGTACTCAATGCTAGCCCTCCACTGTGCTGATGTTAGCCCTCCACTGTACTGAATAGCCTCCGCTGTACTCAATGTTATCCCCCCACAGTACTGATCAGGGCCGTAAGAAGCATCTTAAACTTGGGGGGGGGGGCACGACACTTCAAGGGCACTTTTTCATTAAGCTAAAAGGGGCACTTCCGGAAACAAAAAGGGCACTTTTCTGTTTATTGCAAAATCTTGGGGGGGGCACGTGCCCCCAGTGCCCCCCGGTTCCTACGTCTCTGGTACTCATGTTACCACTCCACTGTACTGCCTCCACTGTACTGAACAGCCTCCACTGTACTGCACAGACGTTACCCGGGGTGAAGATTGACTATGTTGCTTAAAAAGTATACCTCAAAATAAGGTTTTCCAAGGTGTAATTTTTAACCTTTAGGTATTGAAACAAACATTTTATCATCTTTAAATATTTTTGGGTCACTGACAAAAAAATCAAAAACAAAATTTTATGATAGATTTGATAATCAAGTTGTGGTGATTTTCTAAACAGGAGTACTTTTTTGGGACACCCGGTACAATAAAGGTCAGGTGGGATAGTTAGTGAGTAAACAAAAAAAGTGTAAAAGTCTCTATCACGTGGCTATAAAGATAAAAGCAATTGTACAGTCCGAACATAATAAGTCTACAGTCCGATATGTATACCAAATATAAATAACTTAAATAATTTTTTCATTCATAATTTAAAAAACCAAATTTACACGGCCTAAAATATTTACAAAATAGTGCAACCACAACAACACTGCTGTGGATAGTCAGGACAATGGACTTTGTGTTCCAGTCCATATACCCAAAAACGATATAGCTTCTCTTTCCAAACGCAATGGACTTCATTCACAGGAACTGCACGCAAATCATGTCTCTGAAAATACATAAAAGTCTGTCTCAGATAGATGGCAGGTGAGAGTTGGAAGGTTAGATTTGTGNGAACGTAATAAGTCTACAGTCCGATATGTATACCAAATATAAATAACTTAAATAATTTTTTCATTCATAATTTAAAAAACCAAATTTACATGGCCTAAAATATTTACAAAATAGTGCAACCACAACAACACTGCTGTGGATAGTCAGGACAATGGACTTTGTGTTCCAGTCCATATACCCAAAAACGATATAGCTTCTCTTTCCAAACGCAATGAACTTCATTCACAGGAACTGCACGCAAATCATGTCTCTGAAAATACATAAAAGTCTGTCTCAGATAGATGGCAGGTGAGAGTTGGAAGGTTAGATTTGTGATGAAGCAAAATTACTTTTAAAATTTGTTAGTTGCTTGATTCGCAAACTTTCACACCTGACATGAGTTTTGAAACGTAATTTAACAACAAAAAGACACAGAAAGAAAAATTAGGCTAACGAAGCTTGCAAATAACATGCTTTTGAGGCGACCATTTGTACATCATCTCGGCATATCCTCTGGCGTTGTTAAATAATCTGCTGTAAAGAGCTATTGTCACCCAGGGTCCTTTGCGGGCACGCTGCAATTTCAGACTGTCTGAAAATAAATTTGGCCCAAGTGAAAAATTCGGATTCACTGTGCAGTAGTTGAACTGATAGAAAAGTTTGACTTTAGTCGACTTTTCTATCAATTCAGCCACTGCAGTGTGGATCAAAATTTTTCGCTTAGGCCAAATTTGATTTTCAGACAGTCTGAAGAAGTCCCCCTCCCCCAAATATTTGTACGTGACGCGTTATCTGGCCACTTTACCCGCGTGATTTCGTGATTTTGATATTTTCGGCTCGTCAATTCATCATCAAAGACTCTTTCGTGCAGCGTCATTTCTTAAAAATTTGTTCGTTATTTCGTGAAATTTTTGTTTAAAGCACGTGATCGCGCGACAATTTTTGATAATTATTATAAAATTTTCTTAATTTCTTACGGAATTTCAAGTAAATAAAAAATAACATTGATTTGATTCTAAAGATGCGAAGTGTATTTGCCAGTTATTCAAGTAAAAACACTTTCCAAACTACAGCATTCTTAAATTTCTGCGACGTTATCGTGAAAATACTGTCCGTGATGGTGTGAAAAACGAAAAATTGACCCGTGAATCCGTGATCCAGGCGTACTATGGGGGGGGGGGGGGGGGGGGGGGGGCTCTCGGAAATTGCAGAATGCCCACAAAGGACCCTGGGTGACAATGGCTCTCTAAAGCTGATCTTCCCCAACGAACGAATCAACTCCTTNATTGGAAGGGTGCTGGAGTCTTTTATCTCGTGTGGTAACAGTTGCCACATTCTATTACCAAGGAAAGCTATTGTCTCGATTCCAAAGGACGTAGTGCGTACTTTTGGAACCTGTGCGTCGGTCCCATGCCTTAATTCGTAGCCAGTGTTTCGCTGCGTGAAGATATCCTTCATAAAAGTTGGATTTAGATATATTTTTGTTTTAAAGATCTCAGTCATAAGCAACTGTAGGTTTCTTATATGGATGGGCACTGAATTAGTCTGCTCCAGGAGAAAACCAAAGTCATGTTCGTAATCTTTTTGTGCGATGCGCAAAGCCCTTTCATGGATGTGGTTTATTCTTTGATTAATGGTTCTATCACAGAACATCCAAACAAGTGGACAATAGCTAAAATGGGATAATATGAAAGCACGCATTAGTTGCTGCAGTTTTTCTGTGTCCATGTAACAGGATATTCGGTTTAGAGCATGAAGTTTTTGGCTGGCTTTCTTACATAGAGTTTTGACATGTTCCTTGAAAGAAAAAGATCGATCAAATTTTATGCCAAGAAGATTCTCCAAGCTTGCTTTTCTACCATAATCAGAGAAGCTTGATTGATTTCTCGTTCATAGAAGGACGACAATGGGAATACCTGCACGAGGAAAAATGAAAAATAAATGGTTATGATTTCTTAATACTGCCTAATTGCTTGCTGTTAATCTTGGTTATGACATCTAGACGAATTAGACAAAGTAGCAAGGGTGAATTTTGTAAAACAATTTAATCAAATCAAAATGAACATTGACAGCAAACCTCATGGTCAGCTGCACTGAAGGTGTGAAATCTATTCTTCAGAAAGGCAAATCGCTTGTAATGTCGCAGAGTTGAAATTTTTTTTAACAAAATTTACCCTTGCTAGAGGAAGTGCTTCAGGAACACGATGCACATTTAGAAAATATTTAATATTTTCATAATTCTCCAATAAATCGTTGCTTTTGTAAGGAAAGGAAAACTTGTTAGACCCATGCATATTTATGATAAACGGTCAAAAATTACACGCATAAATAACCAAATACACGAATGCGAATCCACAAATCTTTGGTTAGCTACATTCGAATCCAAGTGTTTCAGATGGGAAAGTTTCGGACAAAAGCTTCCAGGAAAATAGTTTTGGACACTGACAAAATCGGGGTCAATTTCCTTTTCTAAACGGCTCATTGATCAAAATTTTTCGCTTTACAATGAGTCATAATTGCCTAGAAGTGGCGTAATTTTAACCAAAGAGAGGCACGGCACTGAATGCTTCAAATCGAGCCGTCCAAAACTGTTGGATATTAATGTAGGTAAGCAAAAATGACGCTTTTGAACAAAACAAAGATGAAAATAAAGTTTTCCGGTGCGTCACAAAGGCTATTTAAAAATAAGGTCTTGAGGATACATACCCTCGGAAGTTCCTGAGTAAAAAGCTCCGTCCCAGAAACAAATTTAATCAAATGATTAGGCAAATCTGTTCTCTCCAGAACATAGTCATTTCGTTTTATTTCCCTGTGAAGAGAAAATGCTTCTTAAAAAATAGTCAAATGTACATTATCCTTTTTTGATTGAAGTTTCTTTTGATCTGTTTCGTCAATCATAACAAAACATTTTTGTTCCCATCGGTTTAATGGTATAATATGACATCTCGTAAAACACTACTTCGAATCATGTCTATTCAGACAAGTATCGTAATTTTTGCAGCAGCTTGTCAGAAATTTTGTAATTTTTCATCAACACTCAACTCTTGCAGTGTTTTCTGTAGTCAGAAGCTCAAAGAAACTAATCTTATATAATCTTCTGTGCATTTTCGAAGCATGCTTGAAAACCGGGCAGCTCTAAAAACGGCCAGATTTCCTTATTCAAGCTTTCAAAAAGATATACTGTGGCTAGAAGAATAATTTGGCCCTGAAACACAAATCGATGATTGGTGTCATCATTGAATTTTCGATTATTTTTCCGGGGGTAAATTTTCTTCACAATTAGGCAATAAATTATTGGGGGAAAGATAATGAAGTTGTCTGAATTTCCATACACATCAAATAAAGAAAGAGTAAGGAAGAAGAATGAAGCACAGTAATTTTTGGGGAAATAATGGATTTCTTGTGAAGAATATATAGCCCTGATTGTTTCTCAAAGGCTTGCAATCTTTTTGATCATCCGTTAAGAATATGATAAATATTATTATAACATTTACGGAGAACACAACCTTATTAGAATACAAACCATTCAACTGTCAATCGAAGTTACTTCTTCAATTGCCCATGCCCGTTGCAAGTAGAACACTCGATTTTTCCTCGTCCTTGGCAATCGTTGCACCTGAATGCAAAGTGATGTGAACAATAGGGACAATAAAAACATAAACAATGGCTTAAATTGGACGTAATCATTCTTGACGAGTGTCGATATATAGAGAACGCTTGATTAGACTTTCTTTTTGGTGTATTTTTTGGACATATTCTGGAAATGGTAGAGTTGGAAGGAACCAAAATCCCATTAAACGCATGCCTATTGTCTCTTTGTTCCAACATAGAACATAGGTAGGCAAGCATTTTAGATTTCAATAACTCAAAAAGTAGCAGAGGCTTAAACCCTTTTTATGTCTGTCATGTAACTTCAAGTTCTCTATTCTGGAAAAATATTTGTATTAGGGGATCTTTGGTTTCATAATTTAGCTGGCTGAAAACCACCCTTAAAGGCTCTTGGGCAATCGGCATGCATTGCAGCCCTATTTGTAAAAGTGGTCTAATTTCATGCAGCATGAAAATAATTTTGTGATGTCGCTCAAGTCAGCAGCACGTCGCTGCAGCTCCAGATGCGGCCAGATTTCTCCTTACGTGTGTTAAACATTGGACTTGAATTGAATGAAATCCATGAGAAACAAAACAAACGCTCGCAATGCATGCCGGTTGTCCTAGAGCCTTTAAAGAGCAGCACATGCACTTTCTAAGCATCAGCAAAAAGACAATATAAAGCTTGAATAAAAACTAACAATCCGCTTTCACTATTTAGCCTTCCACGTCCATTGCAGTTCCTACACTTATTGTGACCTTTGCCAGAGCAATCCGGGCATATCTGAAAAATATCAGTTTGCAAGGAAAAGTATAAATAGCCTATAAACAAATCGTAAAGTTGAAGTTATTTGCTCTTGGCATTAAATTGAAGTAAGGTAGAACTCCAAGGGGGAACACTCAGCACATAAACATACGAGGGGGGGGGAGTTAGTCCGAGAAATTTTCAGGCAACCCAAAAATATCAGTTCAGCTTCATTGCAACCCAAAAATATCTGCTCATGTTATACTTGACACCTGTAAACGAACGTAAAATAACGTAACACGATGCTAAATCGAGATCAAGATTGCCTTTAAAGAACCCAACAATATCAGTAGAACTATATTTGATGCCAAAAATATTATTGCCATAATTTCAGCTCATTTGGACCCAAAAATATTGCATTTTGACCAAAAAATATCGGACGTGCATGTACTGAGTGCCCTCTTGGGGTTGAACTGAAGGCTCGCAATGTAAAAACTAGCGTTGCACATATCAAAAATATTTCTCAGAATATCGCCCAAGTGGATATGACCGTTGCTTTTGGTTAGATGGGGACTTCTTGTGGAGATTTACAGGTGCATCTACTTGTGTCCGCTTCTTCTGACATGCTGGTGAATCGTGCCACAAATCTTTTAACGATATATATACCTTTTCGGAAATTATGTCACTCAGGCCCGTAGGAGCGTTTTAGCGTAGCGATTGAGGGGGCACCGACTCGCACTGAAGGCACGGAAAAAATGAGGGTCTTGGCGTGAAATTTGTTAAGGCCACGCCCTTTACTTTGGCGTAGAACGCCTTTCCTGACCCAATGTTTGCCATTCCTAGTATGGAAATATAAAAAAATGTTAGTGATGTTTCTATAAATCAGCACCTATAGGAAACTTTTGGGGGCACACTCTTTACATTGGCTTAGAACACCTCTTTTGATCCAATATGTGGGTCTGGCACCCTTTTTCCTAACTCTATGGGTAACTTGAACAATTTTGAAAAATTCTTACCTTACCAAATCTATATTCAACCATTTTCTCATGGTTCTCCTCATTTTTGAATGATTCTCAAGAAAGAGAGGGGGCAAGTGCCAGCTACAACTAAACCAACCCAAAGCTGAGACAAACATATTTTTAAAAGGCAATTCTTTGTATTTCACATTCCAATACAATGGCTATGCCGTGGTACTTTTAGCTGCACCTGATAAAGCTTTTCCATATCAAGAGGGCTGAACATTCAAAAGCTCGGTTTGAGGATAATTTCGCATTTCCTTCAATTATTTTTAGTTAACAAGATGAAGACAAAATGCAGCTTTTTGAAATTATTGGGGGGGGGGGACGACCGGCCCCAATAGCTACTACGGGCCTGTGTCATTTAAAAGCGTGTACTGCTCTCAGCAACAACGCATAACATGTACACATTGTATAGATGTGTAACTTTATAGTTTGATACTGATCGAGACTTGCTGTAATTATCAAGTTAAGTCTAGGAATATTTTTTTCTCTACCTTTACGCTTGCAGTCTTTGGAATGGCTTTGGGGGGGGGGGGGTACTAGAACCTGCAAACCCGCATCAAAATTTGCAAAACCCACAAGCCCTGATGAAAAAACGTTCAAATCCCGAAACTGCACTTTTGAACAAAAAGTTTGAATTTTTGCCCATAAATCTTAATCATTTCCAACGCTTTTGCTTTCAGTGACTCTTCCTGGTTGTTTTAAGAATCCGAAAGCCGGTTCTTCGATCTCCATCAATTTCACAAATGATATGACTTGGAAAACCCCATACAACGTACAAGCAGAAAACCAAAAATACGAGCGGAAAAATAGGCTAAACCCGCAACCCGCAAAACATCTCAAACCCATAAACCCGCATGTTTAAAACAAAACCCGAACCCAAGGGCTAAAATTGGCCAGACCCGCAACCCGTAAACCCATAAAGCCCCCCTCGTTACTTGCCAGGACTCTTATTTCTCGAAAGTACAACACAATAAAAACTGTACAAATTATCAAGTTGAAACGTCTTCAATCAAATGGAACAAAACTTGCAGATAGGGTTCAATAATTGAAGATTTAATCAAGAAGCATTTGTTCACCTTTACACTTGCAGTATGTGGAATTTCCATATAAATGACAGTTGGATGAAAAGGGACTGGTTGTGTCACTTGCATTTGCCAAGCATGGGGTGCAGGACCATTTCCTGGGCCATCAATTGGTTGGTCTATAAGAAAATATATACGTACAGTCAGCATGACTCCAAATCTTTGGCATCTTTAAAAAACATTGCACGGATGGTTAATGCATCTTCTGTTTGATTTAATGGCTTGAAAGGAATTCAAATACTTTGCTATAATCCTATATGTAGCATTTCTGATATCTTGATTATTTTTAGAATTACAGCGTCTTCTTTGCTTGGGCCAGTTTTGAGAACGTGACGTCATGAAATTGCTAAATCGTAAACCGGAAAAGCTATAGATTTCTGCTTATTGCCATATTATAGACCTTCATAAACTATGGTTTTCTTCAAGATTGTACCGTTTTACATATTTTACTTTAGGATCTACGATTCTTTTAATTTTTTTCAAAACTTTTTACGAATTCTTTCAATAAAAAGAAAACCGCTGTTATTCTGAAAATAATCAAGATATTAGGCATGCTACATATAGATTATAGCAACGTACCTGAAGTTCCATTCAAGCCATAAAATGAAACGAAAGATGCATTAACCATCCATGCAATGTTTTTTAAAGATTTGGAGGCTATGCTTGTAGTTCACTCAACCAATGGACAATTCTCAGTTCACGGTCTGATTAAGTCTTTAAGAAAGTTCAGGAACATGAAAGCTCTTTGTGGTCTAAAACACAGCTCAGAAGGGGGACTACAAGAACAGTGTCCACTGGAACCACTCCGACATGAAACACGAATAAATGGTTTAATGAACCAAGTTTCTAAATTTGTCCATGAGTGGAGTGAACAAACTGTAAGATTTATTGACACCCATATGCCTCATTACGAAATCTGCAAGCCGTTGTCAAACGATCTCAAAAGAAATATCAAATATCAAATATCAAATCAAAAATCAAATAGAATATCAAATATTGCAATATTGCATTATTAATTATAAAAACTTGAAAAATATTAAATAAGAAAATCGAAGGAAACATTGCCACATTTTCTGCATGCTACAAACATTGGTATCAGATTTTGACCTGAGTACAGCCAGTAAGTTCACCAAGCGAATTTCATCTAAACTGAGATAGCCAATTTGGATTATTTTCTGACATGTTTACATACCAAAATATGGCTCTTGGTGCCAATTGAATGTTCTTGTTTCAGTGAAAGATTCTAATTTATACTACAAAAAAAATATAATTGTGTTACACCTCAAAATTTTGAAGAAAAGCTTTTTCAGCAGACTTAACAAACGCAAAACATTGTTGACAACAAAAAATGTTGAATACCATTAAATTTACATATCATTTCTTCTCAGGGCTAAAATTTATCTTTTGGACTGTCAGAAAACTTTCTTCAATCTTTTGTTTTATAAGAAAATATAATTTAACAAAGAGCATTAAAAACCGATTCTCCTAAAAAAAATTTGAGCTTTGAACTTCAGTTAAATTGTGAACTATCTCTTATGCCTCTAATTTCAATATCTGATTTGGCAGCCTAAATTTTTATAACTAACTTAATCTTCCTTCCGTGTTATAAGTATTAACAAACGAGACAATCTGATTTGTTTTTCAACAAAAAATGACCTGTCCCATGTTGTTTTTTCTAACCTGGTACAAAAACAAGAATAAAAACAAAATAGCGAATTTTCTCACATGGAAGGCAGTAAAACCATGCATTTCTTTAATTTCCATATCATCTGCAGGCTTTCTTCCATAGCAACAATGCCGTGTAACAAAATCAACCAGAGCATCTTTCGCTTGTGCATCAGTTATCTGGTCTGCTCTGAAAGAAAGAAAAAACACATATTATAGCCATATGCCGGGTGACTCAAAAATGTCCCCCTGTTCGAAAAGCAGCAAATATACTTCCACTACCATATATAATCAAAATTTATTTTTCTAATAGCTACAAGATTAAAGTATTTTTGTATATTTTTGGTAATTTTCAAAATAGTAGTCCTATGGTAAATTTGAAAGATTCAAAAAATTAGTCTTGCAGAACATCCAGAAAATGGCCTAAAACGCACAATCAAAGGCATCTCAAAATAAAAGAAACTCAAATTGTCAGTTTTATTATTTTCAATACTCCTTTTTTCAGCGCAATAAATAAGATATCAATTTCAGTTTCCGTCTATGTTTATCATTTTATTATTTATGCTAATTCTTGAAAGATTTCAAATGGATTACAAAAGACCTGGAGGAGATCATGCGCTTTAGGCCATTCCGGCTGTTCTGCAAAAGCGATTTCTTAAATCTTTTGAATTTACCAAGGGACTACTACTGTACTTTGAAAATTACAAAAAAAAATTAAAAAAATACTTCAATCTTTGAGCTATTAGAAAAATCAATCTCTATGGTTATAGCGCAAATACTTTGCTGCAATGATTTTTCAAGCAGGGGGGGCATTTTTTTAGTCACTTGCTATATTGGGTGCACCATAAAAAAGTACCCACTTCTAAAAGGGAATGATAATCATACAGCTGATTTGGAAGATTGATAAGATTTAGTCTTTAGTCCAAATTCCCAAGCTTTATTGTGAATTCTTGTTGATGATTCTTGTTGATGTTTCAGTGGGCTGCTTCTTGAGTTAAACGCAATTTTTGAAAATCAATATGGTAATGGAAACTAACATGATATGTTTCAATATTGGACTTACTGGTTGAAATTTTCTTGTGGTCTTTGCTCTGGCTGATTTAGAGGAACATATGCTGGTGGAGGACCAGCCGCCACTGAAAAATAAATATAAAATCAACAAACAGTAGCAAATTGATCACGTATTCTTTTTTTACTTATGATTTTATTTATTCTGTATATTTCTAGTCAGTTTTCATTGCTATTTGCAAAGCTAAGAGAAGATGATTGCATGATATTTCTACGCATGTCAGTGAGATAATGGCTGTATTTAGACCTTTCTACCTACAGTAGTAGAAAACAGGATTCAAATGAGCGATTCTGATGGAAAATAGATTCAATTTCACTTGCTTTGACTTTAAATAATGAATATTTACCAGACTGAACTGCTTGATCCAAACCTCAAATCTTGTAAGTAAGGTAAAAAGGTCTGTTGAAATAGACAAAAAATTTCTGAAACATGTTTTGTAAATTCAAAGTTGTCTCGTTTATTTTTAGATATCTGGCCCCGACGCTACTCTCATTTTCTGGAATTGATTTATGTACAAACAAATTTTAAACAACATACCAGACTCAAAACCAATTGCTGTTTCATACCCAGAAACACAATCAAAATATGAAGGAGGAGGAGGTTCTGGAATAAAAAAAGTTTTTAAAAATTGGGGTGAGCACAAAAAAGTCCATGTCCTAGGCTGTTCTGTTGTAGTCATTTGTCAAATGAATTGTGTGGTCATTCGTAAAATTTCATTGAGTAGTCATTGAGTAGTAAATCTTTAGGTAGGTCCAGGGGGGGGGTATAGACTTAACCCTTTGAAATCAGACATTTTTCCAAAATTGTGAGAAATTATTTAATATGTCACTTTTAAAAACTTGCAAAAAAATCTGCAAACCTTGATCAAATATCTGTCACTTTTCTAAAAACCAAGATAACATAAAGAATTTATCTTGATAAAACAAACAAAAAACCAAATTGACATTCCTGGGAGTCATTCAGTTTTCCAAGGATAATAACAAATGATCTTGTCATCATTGTAAGGCATACAAATTGCAGATTTGAGAACTTTACCATTACTTGTCTCAATGGGAGGTGCACTTGGTCCCCCATCCTGTTGTTGATAGCCTCCTTGCTGAGGTGCATAGCCACCTTGTTGTGGAAGATCACCCCCTTGTTGAGGTTGATAGCTCTGGGGAGGATAACCCCCTTGCTGGGGAGGATGACCCCATTGTTGAGGTGGCATTCCATCTTTTTCAATAGTGTCATGTTGTGTAGCAAGAGCTTGGTAGGAGTATGGTTGATCAGCCATAGTTCTATCAACCTAAAATTTAATAAAGAGTCAAATTGTAAATATTGCATCTATGTGAAAGAGAGGTAATGCATCATTGTCGATTTCATTTGCTCTGTGGGAAATTGCAGAGGAGAATAAAGAGAAAAGTTTATATTTGCTGATTTATAGCCCCAGGGAGGGGTGGTGGAGGTGCCCAAAATTGAGGATGGGTATGTGCGAAGGTTCAAACAAAATATTGTCCCAAAACTGGATAGGAACATGGTAAATATTGCATATATCACTAGCGCGAGCCTGTAAATCTGAGGTAGTTTCAAGAACTTCGACGATTACTTCGACGATTATTTAAATTATTTATGTTGTTTTTTAGGCCAACAAAAACAAAAAAAGGTTAGAAATATTGCGTCCGTTTTCGACAAAAAATTCAACAGTTTTTCTGATTTTCTACTTACTACTCTAAGGATAGAAGACATTTGTATACCTGAGAGTGAGAGACAGCAACTTGGAAATCTCTTGCAAAGGTGCACTGTGCTTGTAGTTGTCACGGAAGCGCCCAAAGTGGCACTTGGCACTTCGTTCTTCTCCAGACTGCAGAGTAGGGCAGTTTCCAACGAGATCTCGGGTGTGCAAGAGCAAAATTTCAAGTGTGCAAGTGTGCACTTTGGTATAAGTGTGCACTTCAAGTGTGCACACAAATTTTTAGCTTAACCTATATAGGCGGGTATCACAAATATGTTTGGTTAGTGTAAAACTGGACTTGAAAATTTGAGTCGGTCGGGCGGTCGGCAAGAAAAATCTTCGGGTTTTTTCAAAATGTAGGCCTATATACAAAAAATATGAAAGTTCCTTTATTTAGACCTTTATATATGCAGCTATTGTTATCTTTGCTTGTATCTTAAGTTTCTTCAGTTTGTAAGCAATTGCAATCCAGGTTTGTTAGCTAAATTACTTCCAGAAGATCGCAATCTCGCAGTTCCCTCTCGAAATCCGCTTCATTTTCAAAACACGCAAGAAAGCCTCGTTTTGATACAAAACTCCAACACCAAATGGAGGCTGAGAGCGGCCTAAAATTTTACGCCCGACTCTAAATCTCGGGTTTTTCCACTTTCAAGGACGGTCGGTCGGTTTACACTAACCAAACATATTTGTGATACCCGCCTTATACCATAACAGTCGAATTTTACGTAAATTTGAGCCTCGTCAGCGCAGGAAAAGGGAGATTTGTCTGTTAAAGTTTTGTGTTGTCAAAAATG
>REGM01000082.1:610044-638632 GCA_004194415.1 Aurelia aurita | reverse complement strand
AGTAATAATGTGCAGCACGAGCCTTAGTTCAACGTTGGGAAAATGTAGCAGTATATTCTTTTAATGAATAAAGTGATGTGGGATGCTAATTTATAAAAAATCTGTTACAAAATGGTCAAAATTCTATTTTAGCACTGGCAAACAAGGGATTTGTAGAAGTGTTCTAAGCCAAAGTAGAAGGCGTGTTCCCGAACATTTTCCTGGGGGCTTCGCCCCCAGACCCTCTTATTTTAATACCCCCACTTAATTTGCACTAGCTATGCCGCTGATTGCGACGAAATTTTCCCTTTATCACACCCTCATTTTTTCAGGCCACACCCACTAGGGCCCCCTTAAGTCCTCCATGGCCGGTGAAAAATTATGAGCCAGTCCGCCACTGTGTAGCCTAGTTAGCCTAGCCTGCGTGCAGACTATACTTTTCCACTGCGAAGGAGTGACAGAGAGGTTCTTGTATACAAGAAGCTCTTAGTCACTCCTTCGCAGTGGAAAAGTATAGTCTGCACGCAGGCTAACAAAAGTGTTGAAACACTTTGTTTTTCAGCATGGCACCGTGACGCATGTCAAATCTGCTCTCTCCAATCTGAACCACAACAGTGAATTCTCTATAAGAAAGTAAGCGCTAGTTTGCATTGAAATTGTATGACAAGATCCTAATCACTAAAATTATCCGTAAAATTTGATTTAAATGGATTTTACAGCCTACAGCTAAGTTGAATATACGCTAAAATATCTACGTACCAGGTGTGGCGCCAGGAGTCTTCCGACGGAGGGGCTGGAACTTCCGACAGGGGGGCTAAAATCGCAAAAAAATGCTGTTATCGTACGTCATTTTGCCAAATTTCCTCCGACAATAACCCAAAATTTCCTCCGACGGGGGGGCTGAATGCTTCCGACGGCTGTAGCCCCCCTAGCCCTCCCCTGGCGCCACCCCTGACTACGTACTACGCGTAACTTCATAGCACGCATTCTAATAGTCCATATTGATTCTCACTAATGTGCTATATGCACTTCTATGGTTATATGCCACACTTTAAATTAAATCATAATACCTCTTTATAAACTTCTTTATACCTCTTTATAATCAATAATAATATTAAAGTTTTGTGATATAATAAACTTTAACTAAAAATCGAAGTTCTACGTTTACAAAGTACATCACGAATACTGCATACCAAAAAATGAAGATAGAATACATTGCATGAAAGAAATACTATTTAAAGTCGACAGGGCCCAAAACCATTCGATTAAAAAATCATCAATATTTGAATTATGTGACAATGTCCAAATTTGGTACTATCTGTCATGAGAGTGTCTTTGTTTTGCATAGTACGAACCATAAAAAATACAGCTTTAATTTTGCTAATACTGAAAACAAGAACCACAATTTTGGAGTGATTTGACCACTGTCACTGTCACAGTTGCTCATAAAGAAAGTTGCAAGATTAGTACTCTAAAGTTTTCAAGCTTTCTACAGTATTTCGGCTCAGCAGTTGATACAACTTCAAAGAACTGTTCAACGAGCTGTATAACAGTAATCGCTTTTACAGCGTTGTCCTCAGTGGAAGCAAGTGACCCCAAACGGCGACTTCATCTCTTACAGTGCTTAAGAATAAATTTGGTACAATACGAATGAAATAACATGCATTCTGGGAATAGTTCTTTTGTAACGTTTTCATGAGTGGACGCACCACAAAAGTCCTTCAGAAAATTACAGACTGATATTGTAGCTAAGTGCATAGAATATCCCGAATTATGGGATTGATGTTAAACAGGCACCCTCCCTTGCCACCTTTAAGAAAAGAATAAAAACAATCAACTACAAAACGATCATTTTGTTATATTGTGTAGTAGTATGTTTTTAATTTGTAGATGTTTTTTGCCACGGCCCCCTGAAAAGCAGTTCAGATGAATTGACGGGGCTACCGTGCCGAAAGAAGTAAAAATGAAATGAATGAAATTGATAAGTCTTCTGTTATACACCATATAGCATTATGAAGTGACGGAAATATTTACAAAATAGTGCAACCACAACAACACTGCTGTGGATAATCAGGACAATGGATCTTATGCTCCATTCCATACACCCAGAAACGATATGGCTTCTCTTTCCAAACGCAATGAACTTCATTCACTGGTACTGCACGCAAATCATGTCTCTGTGAAAAAGGAATAAAAAAAACAATGGTCTTAAAAGTAATTTGCAAAAAAATTACAAAGAATGTGTCAACATTTTCAGATAAATCATGATCAGAAATCCTCGCTGAAAACTGGTAGTGTCAGAACAAGCTTTCAAACTTTTGAGATAGAATTCGAGCAAAATTTGTCATTTCTCTTATTTGTTCTCCTATTCTCTTATTTAGGCATTTTTAACTCCTCAGATCAAGGGTGCATACGTTGTATGAATTGGGTTTATTCACAATCCTATATTCGTGACATAGCACACGGAGCAATTGCTGTCCTGTTAATCCGTGCTTACGGTGATATTCAAAAATTGTACTGTCTGGTTCCCTGTGGTCATCTCTTGTAACAGTTGATATCGTATTACATCAACACCTGAATTTGAAACCACAAAAATATTCTTAGGTCATCTTACGTCGTCCGGTTCGGATTAAAGGACAACAGGACAGCAATTGCTCTGTGTACTATGTCACAACAACAGGACTGCGAATAAACTCAATTCATGCGAGGTAGGCGCCCTTGCTCATATAAGACGAGGTAGGCGCCCTTGCTCATATAAGACGCCGGGCATCATCATGAAAAATTGCATGTTATATCAGCAACAAAAGAAACAATCAATTCTTTTCATGGAAGGACAAAACGCTATAATTTTGAAAATAAACAAAATGCCAAAAATGCTCATGGAAGAAATACAGTAAGTATGTGAAGTTCCTTTAAAGCCATTCAATTCAGAGAAGTTTTAATAACTATTCACGCAAACACTTTGAAAGATTTGGCGCCTAAGCTCGAAGAC
This sequence comes from Aurelia aurita, assembly GCA_004194415.1. NCBI lineage: Eukaryota > Metazoa > Cnidaria > Scyphozoa > Semaeostomeae > Ulmaridae > Aurelia > Aurelia aurita. The sequence continues at coordinate 635,661 of REGM01000082.1, read as the reverse complement.
AAGAGGAGTGTAACTATTACGGTACCTTACCAACGAAAAATCAAAACAAATAGACAATAACGCTAAAGATGGCGGCTCCAAAGATTCTGTTGTGTTTTGCTGCAAAGCAGGCTGGTAAAAAGCTCCCTGACGACCACCTAACGACGGGAACATTTGGTCTGCCGTTTCGACTAGCTAGGCTTGAATTCGAATCGACCTTGAATTCGAATGCAACATGGTTCGAAAAACCTTTCCAAAGCAGAAAAAGTAAAGTTTTGATTCGAAGTCAAGTTTTAATTAAAGATTCGCGTTCGAATTACAAAATTTGCCTATTTTTTACATTGATTCCTTCTTCCGAACATTACCACAGCTAGCTAGTCGAAACAGCAGATCAGAATTTTTATGTTGTTAGTTGGCCGTCGGGGAGCTTTTAACCAGCATGCTTTGCGAGGCCGTCATCTTTAGCGTTATTTTCTATTATGAAGGCATGGCATACCTGCAGATGAATGATGCTTGTATTAGCATAGTTAGCATGTGTGTTCACCATATTCTGGGAAGCTTGATTGATTTCTGGCTCATAGAACGATGTCAGTGGAAAAACCTGAATAAAAAGAGAAAAAATGCATTTAAAGGGTTTTAAAGTACAAGAAAACAAAAAATGGTTTTAAGTATAACATGGATATCAACTATAGAAAGTATTGCCGTAGCCTACTGTAAAACTCAAATTACTAAAATCATCATATTTTCAAAACTTTTTAAGACTCAAGTTAAAGTAACGGATATCATCCTAAATTTTAACAGAAAATAAAGTGGTGATTGTTTTCAGCGATGAGAATATACGACTTCCATTGAAAGTGCTAAAAAGACCTAGCCAAACGAGAACATATTGTCTGTCAATTAAATTTCAGATTCACAATTAAATTTCAGATTCACTTGCCAAGCAAGAAAATGTTTCCGTTTGGCAACATCACAAACATTGCGACAACCATTTTTGATTGTTGATAAGAAGAAATTGATTTTTGAACTTTAAAAAAAAGCATTGACTAACAAAGTCTGCTCAGTTCTCCTTATCAGTTGTTTTCCAGCGGGACAGGCAAATTGGTAAGAACGGTAAAAAAATATCAAGTGTTTGGTAAACAATGTTCGCTCGTTTTTAAGCTGCAGTCAAGAGGATACGTACCCTTGGGAATTCTTGAGCAAAGAGCTGCGCCCCAGAAACACTTTTGATCAATTCATCAGGCAAGTCAGTTCTCTCAACGACATGGTCGCCTCGTTTTATTTCCCTGCGAAGACAAGAAACTTGTAAGAAAATGGAGGAAAAAACAAGACTTTTTAAATTAGCACACTTAAGCATTTCGAACTTATGAGCACCTCAAAGTGTCAATAACATCCTTGAAATAAATCTTGAAAAGTAGAATTCTAAGAAATTTCTTGAAAAGATATTAACTTGTAGCATGAAATACAGGGTGTCCCAAAACAGTTGTGTCCCATTTGTGCGGCTGCTGTGGAGGAGCTATAACTTCTACTGTCCCGTTGTTGATACAGTTGCATTGGATATACCTCAACTTAGAGTTTGAGACCTTGTTCTAGCCAATCGGACAAGCGGTTGCTGATTTATGGCGGAAGAAAGTAAAAAAAAAACTGAAAACTTCAAAAACAGCACTTTCTTTGTTCTCCAAAAATGCCAAAATCATATAAATACTGCAAGAAAGGGTTCTAGAGCTGAGCTGTATTAGAATTTTTTCTACAGTTGATAAAGGGTTAATTGTATTGTTTACTGATAACACAACACCATTAACCCATTGCAAAATGCATAAAAACTTCAAATAAAACGCTAGAACCTTTTCTTGCAACATAGAGAATAAAGAAAGTGGTGTTTTTGAAGTTTTCACTTTTTTTTATTTTTCTTGCGTCGTAAATCAGCTAAAACAAGCGATTGGCTAAAACAAGGTCTCAAAGTCTAAGATGAAGCCTATCCTATGCAACCCTATTAAAAAAGGGACAATGGAAGTTACAGCTCCTCCACAGCAACCGTACAGATGGGGCACAACTTTTTTAGGACACCCTGTAGGTTAGCAATTATGGAGGACTGGGAACATGATTTGAGTGCGAAAAGTTTCAGGACCAAAATTTACACCAGGCTCTAATTTATTTGCTAACAAGACGTCTTTACAGTCCTGGAATACCTCAGTAAAGAAACAATATGTCAAAATTTTACTGCAGGAAAGCAAATTTTTGGCAACCATGATATCGCTATTGCAAAATAAACATTTATTTTCTCAGAAAGAATATGAAGACATAAAAGAACACTGGAGGGAAACAAACCAATCAACTTTCAATCGAAGATACGACTTGACTTTTCCATGTCCTTGGCAAGTGGGGCACGTGATTTTGCCACGCCCATGGCAGTGGTGGCACCTAAATGCAGACAAGAAAAATCAGTTCATTGGAGATTATCATTTGAAAAGGACAAATTTCAGTTTCAAGATATATGATGCAAGAGGCTGTTTAGAAATCCAGGCAATAATGGTTGTTTCATGTGACAGCCTGTGAAAATGTTTACCAACATTTGAAACCACCGTTTTGAAGATAACAAGAAATGAGATAAGTTTTTGCCTTAACTCCCAAAACTATAAACAAATTGCTGCTGTTTGGAAGCTCAAAGCAGGACATCTTAGCTCTAGGGCTGCATCACTTCAAGATTTTTAAAAACGATAGGATTTTAAGGATTTTTGAGGATTTTCCTTGAGAACAAAAAGATTTTGGCAAAGGCCCAAAGGTGTGCAATATTTGTAGGAGTGATATGCCCCTTGTTTTAGCTAACAGAATAATTCTTGAAGCGACAAAAAGCAACACTATATTATATTTAGTAAAGAAATTTTATGATAAATATAGAATCTGTTCTGAGTACACAAAAACAGTGAGGCAGGCCTGGCCATTCGAGGAGAACCATAGCTGGCTATAGCTCTCACTCCCCTCCAGGCTTCCCTCAAATGCTGGAAGGGAGCTGAAGATTGCTCTTCTGAACTGTTCATAATAGTAAATTGCTCTCCTTTTGAAATCTACTTTTCCTTTGTTTTCTATCTATTCATTTAGGAATAGCTCGCCTAACCATTACCAGGGGAGCCATTTACAGCTCCCCTCCTAAAATTCTTAAAGCTAGGCCTGGAGGGAACGAAGTTTGAGCAAATACTAACTCTCTGTGTCCATGACCATGACAAAAGACACACTCTTCACGTCCTTCAGCACGATGAACATGGCCCTCTCCTCCGCAGCTGGTGCATCGATCCTAAGGCAAAACAAACTGTATGAAACGAAATAATGAAATCTTCAACGAAATCATCTTTAACGAAAGAAGATGAAAAATTATGCAAGAACAGCATGCATATGGTACGAATGAAACATAAATCTTGAAAAAATGGCATTGAAGAAGCTGTGTTGTTACGTTATTTCAAGGCCAAAGCCAATAGGGGGCCTGGGTAGAGCGCCCCCAGAAGGCTATTAGTCAGAAATTTGTCGGAAGTGTTGAATATTTGCGAGTTACAGGTAATGTATTCTCCAACAACTGTTGTTGTTGCTGCTGTTGTTGTCGATGATTTTGCGGTAGGAAAATTTTGTTTCTTTGACCCTCTATACAGCTTTGGCCCTGCATCATGTATCACTGACTTTTAGTGTCTAGTTTCTTATATCGAACAAAAGAAATTAAGCTACGAACCCTTCCATCTCCATGGCAGTGCTTGCACTTCTTGTGGCCTTTGCCGGAGCAATAATTGCACGTCTGAAAAGTAAAAATATCAAGGTAATATTTAACCTAAAACGTCTTAAAATTTAAGCTACTGACGAGTGGAAATAACAAAAAAGTAATGCAAAACAAAAAGCCCAACTACATGAAACAAAGACTGCTTGAAATCAGTCTAATGATGTCAAAGAACGCAACTGCTGTTCAGAAAAATGTCACGGATCAAACCATTTTTAACTGTTCTAGAACTTGTGTGCTGGTGCAGAATTCTTTGTAACTTGAATAAACTACACACCTTGACCTATAAAACATGGTTAAGTTAAAAAGTCTTCGTGATGTCAAAATTAGCAGGTAGCATTCAATGACAGAAGATTTAATGAAATACATTTAATATAATTCAACCAAAATCTAAGAGCGTTCTTTACTACCTTTACACTTGCAGTATGTGGAATTTCCATATAAATGACGGTTGGCTGAAAAGCGGCTGGTTGTGACACTTGCATTTGCCAAGCATGGGGTGCAGGACCATTATGGGGACCATCAATTGGCTGACCTATAAGATGAAATGTGCCATAAATTATTATCTTTTCTTATTTCTATTATGGTGGTATATTTTTTAATGAAAACCGAAACTAAAATCTACCTTTCTTGCAATGTTTCTACATTTTGAATTTCGATATTTATCATTTTAAATGTTTTAAATGTTGCATTAAAACGTCTCTGCACTTAACTCGTTGCAACTTTCTTGTTTCTTTTCTGCCTTGTGCTAATGTATCGAACTCTTTGACATTCAGATATTCTGTCAGTGATGTTGTAGATGATTTAATCGAACAATTTCTTCGAAAATATGAAATGTATTAATGTAAATGTAAAATGTATTAAAATATTAATGGTAGGTACGTAATCATCTTTGTCACCCTTCTAATTTCCAAAATTTCAGATCGAAGACTTGATTTTTTTACAGAAATCTTGTAGAGTTGAAGTAATGACTAGTTTCACTCACCAACATATGGTTCTTGATGCCAATTGAATGTTCTTGTCTCTGTGAATGATTCCAATTTGTACTAGAAGGCAGGATATCATACATGTAATACATAGAACCAAACTAAACAGAAGAAGAAAGGCATCAACAAAAACAACACTCTTTGGTAGCATATTTTGAAAGCATACTATTAAAGGTGACCTGAAGCGAAATTTTTTATTTGCAAAAGCCAATAGCCTGGTTGAACAACGAAGAACGCCGTTTTCAGTTTTTTCATATCATGTTTAGTTTTGGAATTATTACCCATTTTATGGTTGGAGCTTATGACGTCATTTTGTTTGCAAAAAGGCAAGAAAACAATTGATATCAAGAACATTTCTTGTAAAAAAGCCTGAAAACCCAAAGATTTGTCAATGGACTTTCTTTTCATGATATCTATGACATTTCTGGGCGTGTTTTGTCGCTCTAATATGCTGCAGCAGCAGGTTTAATTGCAAACATANTTTGGAATTATTACCCATTTTATGGTTGGAGCTTATGACGTCATTTTGTTTGCAAAAAGGCAAGAAAACAATTGATATCAAGAACATTTCTTGTAAAAAAGCCTGAAAACCCAAAGATTTGTCAATGGACTTTCTTTTCATGATATCTATGACATTTCTGGGCGTGTTTTGTCGCTCTAATATGCTGCAGCAGCAGGTTTAATTGCAAACATAATCATTGTCGCCAGTTTTTCTACTCTCTGCCTATACTTTCCCTGTAAATATGCAAACAAAATGACGTCATCACTTCAAAACATAAAACAGCGAATATCTCCGAAACAAAATAAAATATTACAAAATTTTAAACGGTATCATTAATCAAACCAGTCAGTCGTTTCCTTTTCCAAATAAAAATTTTCGCTTCAGATCCCCTTTAAGAATACTCATAATGCAAAGGACTCACAATAGATCAATTAATAAGCATGTGACTTTTGACTTTGAAGATAAATTCGGTGTGCTGGTTCAGTCTTAGGTTTTAATTTCTTATCAGGAGACAATATCAAACGAAAAAAGAAGTTGCCAAACTAGGAGTTTTTGTCAATGCCACAGCCCAATTCTTCTAAATCTAAATCGATATATATAACATAAAAATTTTCTCACATGGTAGGCACTTGAACTTTTCATGTCCTTAATTTCCATATCATTCGCAGGGCTCTTTCCATAGCAGCAATTTTGACCAACAAAATCAAGAAGGGCATCTTTCGCTTGCGCATCAGTTATCTGTGCTGCCCTAAAGACAAGAAAAATTCAAAACGGTTAATGTCTGAAAAAGAGTGTATTTCTGTTCTTTCCTGTGACGAAAAAGAATCTTTCTCTATGGATAAATTTGAATTGCAGTTGGGAACAGGAAGCAAAAAAAAAAATAGTTTGACTGCTTCCTGTAAATATTGAGCAATTCGATTGATAAGATATCAGACTTACTGGTTAAAATGTTCTTGTGGTCTTTCTTCTGGCTGACCAGCAGCAGGCACATATTGTGGTGGAGGGCCAGCAGATGCTGTTAAGAAAATTGAACAATGGCCTCAGTAAGTTTGAGATGACTCAATTAAATCTCCAAAAACCAACCTGTAACAAATCTATTTCTATAAAGATGATCAATTTTCTACAAGACAAGTGACAATAAATGGAGTTTACTAAAACGGCATTTTGAATGTTTTCTTTTGCCTTGAAAGTGTTGTCAGTTTTAAGCCCAACCAGGGATGGCTCAGTGGTAGCGTGCTTCACTCCCAATCTGAAGGTTGATGTTTTGAGTTCCCCACCCTGGCAAACCTGCTACCAAGAGTGGGGAGAGTCACCAACTCTCTATAATTCCACGCTAAAGGAATCACAAGGTGTGGTCACAACAAGAAGATCTGACCAAGACACTCTCGCAGCTCTCGGTAAACTTAGCTTCTTGGTTTTCCTCCTTTGTATGCTTTGTAGAAACAAAATTATACACTGTAGTTAATTGTTTCTGTTGATGCATTGGATGTTTCACATTATTTTTGATGACTTATGAACTTGAGTTTTCCAAGTTTAACTCCGCATCATTTACCATACAATTTGGTGAGATTGCCATGGATATGCATAACATAACTAAAACATAACTGCAAGAGAGAACATACCAACATCAAATCCAGCTGCTTTTTCATATCCTGATATATTATCAAATGAAGGAGGTGCACTTGGTTCTACAACGAAATTTTTTTAGAAACAATGTTATTGATTTTTTACAAAATTAATGAAAGAAAGAATGATTCCATTTCCCTATTAGTCAGTTAACTGACCATACTATATATTAAGTTTAATCTGCAAGACAGAACTACAAGACTGTTTAATAATCACAGTACTTCCTTTGGGCTAAAGTCCCTTGAATTTACAGTATCTGCATAAAAAAACTTCCTACTACCCCTGGAAAGTTTTTGTAATAAAATATGTGTGTGCGATACTTGAGGTTTCTCAGCAATTTTCAAATATCAGGTTACATATCTTTTACATCAAACTTTGATCTTACCTGTGGGAGCAGGAGGTGAACCAGCCCCACTCTGTTGTGGTGGATAACCTCCTTGTTGTGGTGGATAACCTCCTTGTTGTGGCGGGTAACCTCCCTGCTGGGGAGGATAGCCCCCTTGTTGAGGAGCATAGCCCCCTTGTTGAGGCATAGCATTATATGGGGCAGACATAGTTTTGTCAATCTAAAATTGAAAATGGGGGCAAATGCCCCCCACTTCCAATAATTTGGCTAAAATTGTAATTGATAAATGCAATAAAAATGTCTGGGTATACCTTTTTACCCTCCCAGTCTGAAAATTTTAGACTTTTGCCCCCTCACTATTTTTTGTCTGGCCCCGCCACTGCCTGCATTGCCAATGGTTCAACCTCTGCATAGATTTAAAATTCACAAGGCATATGTTTACAGTAGGTCTATCCTTATTCTTTTGTTATATCCTTATGTATTCTTTTAATTGACCTTTTTGCCTGCACAACAAATGAGTTTGCTTTCTTGAACCAGGGCATCTTTTGCAGTCCACTTTGTTTATATTTGTCGCTTGGTGAATCGGGATGAATCAACTGTAGAAATCCTAGTGTCTGCAATCACAAATCGTTTTGTACTGGTGTGATGTTATTGTTACATTGTCCTTGTTCTACTTCCTACTTCACCTTCCTTGTTGACACCTTCCTACTTGTTCACCTACCTTGTCCAAAAATCGGTTTCGTCATGGATAGCAGAATTTGGCTGTTAGGGGGGAAGGGGTTCATCAAGAATCTGTTAAGCATGATGGAATTACTATTAAAGGTTATTTTAGCCATTTATATTGCAACAATTGAACTTTTAACTTTTAATTTTTTATACTGTATGTTTTAACTTTTTACTCAAGGGTTATTTACGTTTCACTCTTCATTTTAGAGCAGGTCCACATCAGCATGGACTTGCTACAAGTCTCCCTCGCGACAAACATCAGCATAATGATGCCTTAACTTTGACCAGCTATAGAAAATAAATAAACATGTATGTATGAATGGAACCAAATAAGAATGTTTTCAATCATATTTTGCAAACTTTCAACGCTGGATAAAGTCAAACAGAGGGAGAACGGGCCTAAAAAGAAGTCTTGCATGTTCAAATACTGTATTACAAGTTCTGATCAATCTCAATAAAAATCTCGGTGAGGTAGATATTCACAAAATTTTTGATGTGTCCATTAAGGGGGGGGGGGAGGAGGGACTATCAGAAGTTAGCGGCCAAATTCCGCTATCCGTATTTTTAGAGAAAATGTTAGCTGTTCAAAACTTGCAACAGAAAAGATTAGACAAAAACTAGTAAGGACCTTGACCAATCCACTTTCAAACAGTTTTCTTCTTTGCCAAAGAAGCTTCTTTCTTTGGCAAAGAAGGAAACTCTTTGACAGTGGATTGGTCAAGGTCCTTTAAGTTCTGGCCTATATGTGGCAAGTTTTGAACAGATAACATTTTCTCTCTTTTCATCAATGAAACAGTACTGCGGTATCAACAAGAAACAGTACTGCGGTCTCAAAAAGGTATCAACTTTCTTTTAAAAGAGGCGTGACCCCACAAGACACTAGCCTATACTACACGAACATCAAGCCATAATAAGTTGATGCCTTGGGCTTGGCCATTAAGATCGAGAGGACTTAGCAATACAAGTGCCTGCACGCAACGAATACTTACCTAACACTTAGCTAATACTTTTGATCTTGTATTCGTCAATTCTGGGATGATTTTCCACTGTTTTGTCGCTCACCTTCGAACAAGCAGTCAGCTCAAGAAGGCGGTTGCAGAAAGAGAAAGAAAGTGCGGCCGCAGCAAAATTCAACTGTGTGTTCAAATGACACGCAACGTTGTTGTAGTTGCTTTAGTTCCTGTTTGGAATGTTTATTTTAGTCTTCCACAGTTGTGTTGGAAAGAGAAAACACAGTCGAAAACCACATGGGGGCAAATTCCAGTATCAAAATTTAATAGATTCAAATACTAAACAGATTCGTTAAAAGTAAATGGTAAGATTTGAGCCAATATTTATAAGCTTGTGGGTGGACCTCTCTTTCCCCTTTGTTCCGTAACGAAATGGCGGATCCGGGAACTATGGGAAAGGGATCGGTCGGAAAGGCTTCATGAAATAGACCAATAGACTTGGGGCAAGTCTAGCTTGTGGGGGAAACGTGCATACATACTGGGAATTTTTCTTTTCTGGCTTCAAGGCTTACTCGTGTTGTAAGAATAACGGTGGACCAAAATCTATACCACCGTTATTCTTACTACACAGGAGGCACATTTTATGTCAACCTCTAAAAAAGTCATACATAGGAAAAGTGGGGAAAAGGGAAACAAAAACCATGAGCGATAGGACACCGATTGTGTATCAGTGTAAAATTTGTATCAGTGGTGAGCCACCTTAACCTATTGTTTTCGTGTTTTGAACTTATTTTTACTTGTAGTGAGCCACCTTATCGCTGGTCGGCGAATTAAAAATTTTTTGGTAGTGAGCCACCTTAAGTGTAGACTTGCTCCAAGTCTATTCTGTGGTCCATCAGCGCTCAATAAAACATTATAACTTCTGCGGGGGCGTAAATCGTGACGAGGACGCTGCGAAGGAGCCTCGATCCAATCTCAACCTCGGATCCGATTTCACCAGGAACTTTGACTTTTTAGGCCCAGCAAAAAAAGAGGAGAGCAAATTTCTGTGACAACAAGGATTAGTCTTAGAGGAATAGGAAGAAATGAAAGATGGAAATCTGTGTGGACAGTGTGGAGTCCGCAATCGCTGCAGAACGTGGTGGTACGTTTTGTTTGCATATTCGTTATTTTCCTGCATATTATTTAGCGCCATTTCTTGGCGTGACGTCATAGATGACAATCTTTCAATTTAGCTTTTGTTGTTCAGCTGAATTTTGTTGTTAAGCTTTGGCATTCAGGACACGCAGTTCAAATAAATTAACATAACGGATAAATAAGCTTACTGTATGGTACCAATCTTGATTAAAACCATTCACAGACTTTCAACTTTGTGTTTTTATTTTTCAGGTGCAATCAGAGTGGAACTTTGTGGCAATCTTGCTGAAGGGGGAACCACTCCAAGCTTAGGTTAGATGTCAAAATAAGACGTATGAGGCTTTCACAGCCATCTTTGTGACCAGAATACCCTCCATTTATTATATTTACAACCACCCCAATTTGGGACATACAATATGATATGCAGTTTTACATGCTAGTGCACCATACACCAGTAATGAAAACCAAATTAGGAATGTTTTAGACAATAGAAACTACTACTAAAACTTTTACCATACCTCATTGTTTCCTTGTCTTGCACAAAGAAGATTTTCAAAATTACCAATATATACTTTTGCTATGTACAGCAGCAAGGCGTCCTCTGAGCTGGAATTCGTTCTGAAAGATAAAGCAAAAAGCTCTTTCATCAAAAATGGAATTAAAAATGATTTAAAGGGAATGTGCAATGGTAAATAGGCTTGCCTATAAATAGAACAAAGAAAACACTCAGACACCGCATTGTTTCTTTGGCTATCCATTGTTCGCGGCGCCTGTGCAACTTCGATTTGAATGGGATATTTTTAAATTTTTTTACTCTTTGCAAATGCAAGCTTTTAACCTTGCACAAACCCTTTAAAGCAATCTAACAAAATATTTCTATTTGTAGGTCTATTTCTTGTAATGAAGAGATATGTGAAGATTCCAATATTTGTGATGATACGTTCAAGGGGAGGTGATTTTCTCTACTCTGATCAGGAATTTGAAGTTATGGAAAAAGAAATCGAAATATTCAAACAATATTCAGCTGATGGCTTTGTTTTTGGAATCTTGACAAGGTCTTAACTTTATCAATAATTGAACATTTTCTCATTGACACATATTCTAATTTGTCTAGGGGGTGTCCAAAAAAAATACAGATTTGGTCGACCCTAGTGATGAGAATTTAGCGCAAATCAATCCAAAAACATTTTTAAAACATACCTCGATAGTCAACTTGAACATAGATACCTTGTCTGTTGATATTGATGCTTTGAGAGTTGAAATGTTAATCTTAAAAAAAAAATCTTCAAAGGACAAATTTGCCTCTACTTCGAAACCAGAGCTTGGCCGTTTTGGCCTAAGTCGTGAAATCAGTTGTTGATATCAAAATGAATGAAGTTTACTTTGGAGCTCCCTTGATGATAAGTGTCACGTAAATTATAATTTTTAAAACGTATCTGTTTTGCAATTTTTAATTTTTCTCTTCCTGTTTCAAATTTTTTCAAGTCTATTGTTGACTTATTCACTGTGCTTCAAGAATTTGCTGAGGCCAAAACGCCAAAGCTCTGGTTTCGAGGTTGAGGCAAATTTGTCCTTTAAAGATTAATATTTCAACTCTCAAAGCACTAATATCAACACATGAGGTATATATGTTCAAGTTAACTATCGAGGGATGTTTTAAAAATGTTTTCGGATTGATTTACGCTAAACTCTTATCGCTAGGGTCGACATAATCTGTATACTTTTTTTGGGACACCCGGTACTTAAAGTTAAATTTTTCACTTCCTTTTCTCGGTTATATCACTGACTTGCACTAATGAAAGACCTGCAGTTGCGCTAATGAAAGATTTAATTGTCACTTGCAATGCATCTTGTTACCAGATCTTTTCTTTAAAAACTTTTATCCCTCACTCACTTTCATTGAAGAAATCTCGAAAGGATTGTGCTTTATTGGAAATTCTGCAAGTGGAAATACAGTAATTATGCATTAACTTTCTAGAGATGGGAAAATTGATATTGAAAGGTGTAAAAGACTCAAAGGTAAGTTTTGTGCTTAATTATTTACTGCTTGAATTTTGAAATGTATGAAAATATTCAACAACCATAGTCATACGTATTCTCATTTAAGAATGGATCTTGGAGAATGTCGAAGAAACCTCTGAAGCAAAGGATGTTTCAATGATTCCTTGACAAGGTCCTAATGTAAACTTACTACTTGGTTAGCTGACATAACATCAAGACATACATTCATATTTAGCTGAAAGTCTGTAAATCGTATAAATTGTCATCTCTTCAAAACTGGTGTCCAGTGTAAACAACACCAAATATACAGTATACTTTTATGAAAATAATTTACAATTAACGAAACTTTTCTTCCTGATACTGTATATTCAAGCAATTCTTTGCTTCCCTTCAAGATAAATGTGCACCAGCTTCTGTCACATTTCATAGAGGTAACAAACATTATAATTTTTATGCTTTCTTGCAACTAAAATCAACTTCAGTTTGTGGAGTGTATTAGCAAGGTCATTGGCAAGATTTAAACAGCTTCTTAAGTCATCTTGCTTTCTGAATGGTTGCTTTGCAACTAAGAAAAATAAATTATGGGTACACTACAGTATGCTCTTGTTTAATTGTTGCACTCCCTGCTTTCAAGAGCGGCCTTCTGTATTCTTAGTTTTAGAAATAAGACTTTATATTTTGCAGCATTTGATATGGTTTCCGACTATTCATCTGCATTGGAGGATGTCATAAATATTGGCTGTGAGAGATTGCTGACAAGTGGACTTGAACCAACTGCGCTTGAAGGACTAGAAACATTGAAGAAATTAGTTTTGCAGGTAAACAATCAGCTAAGGATTTATTCCGTATCAAGATTATTCAAAGGGTAGAAGGAGGTAAAGACCCCTCAAAACTCTCGCTGGAAGCATCTACAGCTGCCCCAGTAATAAACTAAAGTAGAAACATACCTCGGGCATCACATACATTATTTGCAACTGCAGAATCTTTTTGTGTAGCATCATGACATATTTTTCTTCTTCTTTTCACATGCAAGGCCAAGAACAGAATCATCATTGTTCCAGGTGCGTGATTACTCTTCTTCATGTCTAAAAATTCTTCATTTGTTCTTCTTATGTCAACCATATTCTGCGTGGTTCGCCAGGGCCTTCTTGCACTTATTTCACGTCTCAGTCTTCCGTAGTCTCTCTGTTCTGTACTTATGAAGTGTCCAAGGTATTCTAATTTCTACCTTTCTTTTTGTATGTTCTCCTTGTATGATGTACTCTTTTCTTTGGCCAATGTGGCTATTTCAAGTTTTTATTAGTTTGGACTTTCGATTTTTACGAGTTTAAAGAATCTTGCCCCTATCATGTCGGCAATAAAGCAACTTCTGAATTTTCACAGGTGGAGGCATCAATAACAGAAATCTTGAACGAATTTTGAATGGATGTGGTGCAAAGGAATTCCATTGTTCCGCAAGGAAGACAATCAATTCGCAAATGGCGGAAAGGAACAATAGAGTACACATGGGGGCAGCATACTATGGACCAGAGTACAGTATCAAAGTAGCAGACGAAACTATAATTCAAGAACTCGTTTCTGTTTGGAAGACATTGTAAGGGTTTCGATATTTGTGTCTAAATGCGAATTCATTTGACGTAATATGAATTAATTATGCATTTTTATTCCTCTGAATAAAGGTCTTATCATTGAGGTTTACAGCATTCTTTTTCGAAAACCATAATTTAATAATTCCAAGTACGCTACCATTCGCGTGTATCCAGATATAATGTATTTTATTAAAGCTGGATGCCATACCGCTTGAGCGTTGCTTGCATGCTGATTTGGCTGTAGATGACAAAGTTAAGCTGCAATAACTCATTAGTAGTCACTGGTTTACACCGAATAACAGGTCCATGAAACCTAGACAATCTATGTTAGGCTACGTCTATTCTAAATTGGAGACAAGTTGAAGGAATGAATTTTTTCAATACTAATAAAAACTTTAATCACTCAATTTAAATCTAAAACTAATCTATCAATCAGTAACTCTATCAACGAGTTTTAATAAATAATTCTACCAAAATACACCATCAAATGTGTATTCACCCNCTGTCCAAGAAACTCCAAGTTAGCTGTTACTTTAAAAATTATGCCATGAAAATACTGCCATGGTAAGAAGGATGACCATCTTCATAAAACTTTGGCTCTGCAATTAAACTGTCCAAGAAACTCCAAGTTAGCTGTTACTTTAAAAATTATGCCATGAAAATACTGCTATGGTAAGAAGCATGACCATCTTCATAAAACTTTGGCTCTGCAATTAAACTGTCCAAGAAACTCCAAGTTAGCTGTTACTTTAAAAATTATGCCATGAAAATACTGCCATGGTAAGAAGGATGACCATCTTCATAAAACTTTGGCTCTGCAATTAAACTGTCCAAGAAACTCCAAGTTAGCTGTTACTTTAAAAATTATGCCATGAAAATACTGCTATGGTAAGAAGCATGACCATCTTCATAAAACTTTGGCTCTGCAATTAAACTGTCCAAGAAACTCCAAGTTAGCTGTTACTTTAAAAATTATGCCATGAAAATACTGCCATGGTAAGAAGGATGACCATCTTCATAAAACTTTGGCTCTGCAATTAAACTGTCCAAGAAACTCCAAGTTAGCTGTTACTTTAAAAATTATGCCATTCACGAGACGATACATCCTTTAGACACCTCGCTAAAAAGTAACGAATATTCACGTTTGCTTAAAGTTTATAAAAACACTCAGAATACTAACAGATTATTCCGACAAAACAAAGCAGTTCTTTCAGCACGCAGTTTTAAAATGTTCTACAATACGTAGAGTATTTACGACACAACAGATTACGACATTTCAAACTTCTCTTATTTGTTTATTTCAGCATCTTAGCCATATTTGCCATCAGTCTTGTATAAAAATTTCACGTTAGCGAGATTAAGCTTCTCGATAAAAGAGCCTTCTAGGTAAAAACTACCTGCTTGTATACTGGAGATTGTTTGTCTTGATTCTCAATCATCTGAATTTGATAAAATGCTGCTTGGAGCTGAAGAAATCTTTACATCTTCAAGATCCTTTGCAGCCTGTCGCAATCGTGACATCATTTCGGTAATGCCTAAAAGTTAAAATCAAAAGTGTTATAGGTATATTGTTGTTGGATGGGAGAGTAAAGAGATCAATACAACATCCACCTTTTCAAGATAAGGGTGCTGAAGCTTTCTTTTCTCATGTTTATTGTGGGAAAAAAATTTCACATTAAATACCTATGACATAAAATAACTCTAATTCATACTGTAAGTACTGCGTAAAGAAATTTTGCATCTACGACAACCTTTTCAAAATACGTTCATAGCAACATTACAGCACAAACTGATTTTGAAACGTCGTGGCAAGAAAATGCATTCGATGTCTATCTAGCTCTTCAACGAATTCTTGTCAAAATACATCTGAAAAGTTCTTGACCAAGTTTTTGTACCAGAATTCCGATGCATGTGAAATATTTCGTTTTTGTTGAAAACCAAAAGGATTAAGAACAGAATACTTACCAGATGTGGCTAGCATATCAAGCACATACGTTGGTAGCACTGTTTGTGGATCATCACTGTATACAAGGACAAATTCCATTCCATTCTAAGGTAGGTAAAACAAATAAAAGATTGCATTACAAGATTCACAAATGAGGAGAAGGTCATTAGTTCTTTGACACACACAATGTTTGAGTACTATTGTAAAGTTTTGAAATAAATTTGAAAATTTGGAATCATTGACAACTAATGAAAAATATACTGCCAAAGTATCAACTGACCTCTTCAAAGCTTTTGTGTGGTTTAATTGCCATCTTTGAATCATACGATGCACATCTTACATAATCATCACTTTCTGGCCATTCTGGATGATCTGTTGACCTATTTGAAAAGATAATAAGATGAGCCATGAGATGCTGGCCTATTTTCTGTAGATCTCTACAATCATGTGAATTAATATATCATAATAAATCTCATAACATTACTCAAAGACAATCCCAAATACTGGAATCATAACTTAACATATTCGTTCAAGTTGTACACCAAAACTGTCTTCTCTCTCAACTTTATTGAAGATCGAATTACAATGATTTCTTTAGTTGTCAGCAGTTGTTTGAGAAAAATGACATAAGAGAATCATATATATCACACATTATTTTTTACATTTACTAGCTTGGTGAATTAGAGTCAAAATCAAAATAATTTTGAAGGTGTCAAATAAACTCACCTTGATAAGACAACAGCTACGTTTTCATCATCATATATCTGGAAATAGATATAAAAAAATTCATCTCTGTGTACTATATACATGAGAAATTCTGCTTGTTAATTTTCAAACCACAAAGTGTTGAAAATCCATCCTTAAAAATATATAGTTTATAATTTGACTCAAACATGTCAATTACCACACAGACAGAAAACGATTAAAGATTGTTGGCTCAACTTACCTTTGAATTTCTTAGGAAGAGGTATTCTCTGCTTTTCATGGGGTACTGAATAAAAAAAATGCAATATTGTACATCACTACCAAATAGTGGGCAAGAAAAACTGAAAACAGAACAAGTAGCAAATTGTTGACATCAATCCAAATTTCTAAAACTAATGAAGATCTATAAAAAGATTGGCATTAAAGATGAATGAAAATTCACTTACAGGGCATTTTGTTGTCCATCGAACAATCTCACATTCGCTGAGTGGATCTTTTGCAACAACATCAATACCTAAAGCATAGGAATCCCAGATTGCCCTGTAACTGTCATCAATCTAAAAAGCAAGAGATGAGATGTAACAACAAGAAGTATTCAAGCAGACATGGTGAATGAAAGACATTATAAGGTTAGATAAGGTTATCTATAATGATCAAAAAGGTATGAAACTAAGTTAAAACATAGAAATACGTTTCATTATAACACAAGTTTTATGGCTATTGTTAAATGTTTAAAATTAATGATATTCAAATGTAAATTCATAGCTTATGTTTTAGCTTTATCTCTATCAAGGGCCTTTCTTATAATCATGGTAGAACTAACCTGAGTTTGATAAAATGATTTTGCACAGACATCATCATATGAGCCATGAACTGTTGGGAAAAATAAAAATTTAATACATCGAACCATAAAGAGAATGGATGCTTGGAACATAAAATTAAGATAAATCATCTGTGAATCGAAGATCAAAATGCAGTTAACACAGCGTAGTCCTTCTCTTAGTTTATTATATTTACAACCACCCCAATTTGGGACATACAATATGATATGCAGTTTTACATGCTAGTGCACCATACACCAGTAATGAAAACCAAATTAGGAATGTTTTAGACAATAGAAACTACTACTAAAACTTTTGCCATACCTCATTGTTTCCTTGTCTTGCACAAAGAAGATTTTCAAAATTACCAATATATACTTTTGCTATGTACAGCAGCAAGGTGTCCTCTGAGCTGGAATTCGTTCTGAAAGATAAAGCAAAAAGCTCTTTTATCAAAAATGGAATTAAAAATGATTTAAAGGGAATGTGCAATGGTAAATAGGCTTGCCTATAAATAGAACAAAGAAAACACCCAGACACCGCATTGTTTCTTTGGCTATCCATTGTTCGCGGCGCCTGTGCAACTTCGATTTGAATGGGATATTTTTAGATTTTTTACTCTTTGCAAATGCAAGCTTTTAACCTTGCACAAACCCTTTAAAGCAATCTAACAAAATTTTTCTATTTGTAGGTCTATTTCTTGTAATGAAGAGATATGTGAAGATTCCAATATTTGTGATGATACGTTCAAGGGGAGGTGATTTTCTCTACTCTGATCAGGAATTTGAAGTTATGGAAAAAGAAATCGAAATATTCAAACAATATTCAGCTGATGGCTTTGTTTTTGGAATCTTGACAAGGTCTTTATCAATAATTGACACATATTCTAATTTGTCTAGGGGGTGTCAAAAAAAATACAGACTTGGTCGACCCTTGTGATGAGAATTTAGCGCAAATCAATCCAAAAACATTTTTAAAACATACCTCGATAGTCAACTTGAACATAGATACCTTGTCTGTTGATATTGATGCTTTGAGAGTTGAAATGTTAATCTTAAAAACAAATCTTCAAAGGACAAATTTGCCTCTACTTCGAAACCAGAGCTTTGGCGTTTTGGCCTAAGTCGTGAAATCAGTTGTTGATATCAAAATGAATTTTATACTGAAGTTTACTTTGGAGCTCCCTTGATGATAAGTGTCACGTAAATTATAATTTTTAAAACGCATCTGTTTTGCAATTTTTAATTTTTCTCCTCCTGTTTCAAATTTTTTCAAGTCTATTGTTGACTTATTCACTGTGCTTCAAGAATTTGCTGAGGCCAAAACGCCAAAGCTCTGGTTTCGAGGTTGAGGCAAATTTGTCCTTTAAAGATTAATATTTCAACTCTCAAAGCACTAATATCAACAAATGAGGTATATATGTTCAAGTTAACTATCGAGGGATGTTTTAAAAATGTTTTCGGATTGATTTACGCTAAATTCTTATCGCTAGGGTCGACATAATCTGTATACTTTTTTTGGGACATCCGGTACTTAAAGTTAAATTTTTCACTTCCTTTTCTCGGTTATATCACTGACTTGCACTAATGAAAGACCTGCAGTTGCGCTAATGAAAGATTTAATTGTCACTTGCAATGCATCTTGTTGCCAGATCTTTTCTTTAAAAATTGTTATCCCTCACTCACTTTCATTGAAGAAATCTCGAAAGGATTGTGCTTTATTGGAAATTCTGCATTTGGAAATACAGTAATTATGCATTAACTTTCTAGAGATGGGAAAATTGATATTGAAAGGTGTAAAAGACTCAAAGGTAAGTTTTGTGCTTAATTATTTACTGCTTGAATTTTGAAATGTATGAAAATATTCAACAACCATAGTCATACGTATTCTCATTTAAGAATGGATCCTTCCTTGACAAGGTCCTAATGTAAACTTACTACTTGGTTAGCTGACATAACATGAAGACATACATTCATATTTAGCTGAAAGTCTGTAAATCGTATAAATTGTCATCTCTTCAAAACTTGTTTCCAGTGTAAACAACACCAAATATACAGTATACTTTTATGAAAATAATTTACAATAGACCATTTTGACATTTAGAACAGGGTCTGGGTAGAGCAATATTTTTCTGGTAAATGGCAGACAAAAAGAAATAGAAATAGCTCCGTGGCAGCCATTCACCAGAAAAATATTGCTCTCCCCAGACCCTTTTACTAAATGTCAAAATGGTCTATTAACGAAACTTTTCTTCCTGATACTGTATATTCAAGCAATCCTTTGTTTCCCTTCAAGATAAATGTGCACCAGCTTCTGTCACATTTCATAGAGGTAACAAACATTATAATATTTATGCTTTCTTGCAACTAAAACCAACTTCAGTTTGTGGAGTGTATTAGCAAGGTCATTGGCAAGATTTAAACAGCTTCTTAAGTCATATTGCTTTCTGAATGTTTGCTTTGCAACTAAGAAAAATAAATTATGGGTACACTACAGTACGCTCTTGTTTAAGGTTACTGTAACCCTTCAGACACAAATTTATCGATTTTTCGTTTTCCTCATATGTCGATGGTTTAAGTATTTGATGCTTGCACTTCTTGTGGCCTTTGCCGGAGCAATAATTGCACGTCTGAAAAGTAAAAATATCAAGGTAATATTTAACCTAAAACGTCTTAAAATTTAAGCTACTGACGAGTGGAAATAACAAAAAAGTAATGCAAAACAAAAAGCCCAACTACATGAAACAAAGACTGCCTGAAATCAGTCTAATGATGTCAAAGAACGCAACTGCTGTTCAGAAAAATGTCACGGATCAAACCATTTTTAACTGCTCTAGAACTTGTGTGCTGGTGCTAGAACTCTTTCTAACTTGAATAAACTACACACCTTGACCTATAAAGCATGGTTAAGTTAAAAAGTCTTCGTGATGTGCAAAATTAACAGGTAGCATTCAATGACAGAAGATTTAATGAAATACATTTAATATAATTCAACCAAAATCTAAGAGCGTTCTTTACTACCTTTACACTTGCAGTATGTGGAATTTCCATATAAATGACGGTTGGCTGAAAAGCGGCTGGTTGTGTCACTTGCATTTGCCAAGCATGGGGTGCAGGACCATTATGGGGACCATCAATTGGCTGACCTATAAGATGAAATGTGCCATAAATTATTATCTTTTCTTATTTCTATTGTGGTGGTATATTTTTTAATGAAAACCGAAACTAAAATCTACCTTTCTTGCAATGTTTCTACATTTTGAATTTCGATATTTATCATTTTAAATGTTTTAAATGTTGCATTAAAACGTCTCTGCACTTAACTCGTTGCAACTTTCTTGTTTCTTTTCTGCCTTGTGCTAAAGTTTCGAACTCTTTGACATTCAGATATTCTGTCAGTGATGTTGTAGATGATTTAATCGAACAATTTCTTCGAAAATATGAAATGTCTATCATTCTATTTGAGGGTGATATGGTATAAATGGTAGGTACGTAATCATCTTTGTCACCCTTCTAATTTCCAAAATTTCAGATCGAAGACTTGATTTTTTTTACAGAAATCTTGTAGAGTTGAAGTAATGACTAGTTTCACTCACCAACATATGGTTCTTGATGCCAATTGAATGTTCTTGTCTCGGTGAATGATTCCAATTTGTACTAGAAGGCAGGAAATCATACATGTAATACATAGAACTAAACTAAACAGAAGAAGAAAGGCATAAACAAAAACAACACTCTTTGGTAGCATATTTTGAAAGCATACTATTACTCATAATGCAAAGGACTCACAATAGATCAATTAATAAGCATGTGACTTTTGACTTTGAAGATAAATTCGGTGTGCTGGTTCAGTCTTTAATTTCTTATCAGGAGACAATATCAAACGAAAAAAGAAGTTGCCAACCTAGGAGTTTTATGTCAATGCCACAGCCCAATTCTTCTAAATCTAAATCGATATATATAATATAACATAAACAATTTTCTCACATGGTAGGCACTTGAACTTTTCATGTCCTTAATTTCCATATCATTCGCAGGGCTCTTTCCATAGCAGCAATTTTGACCAACAAAATCAAGAAGGGCATCTTTCGCTTGCGCATCAGTTATCTGTGCTGCCCTAAAGACAAGAAAAATTCAAAATGGTTATGTCTGAAAAAGAGTGTATTTCTGTTCTTTCCTGTGACGAAAAAGAATCTTTCTCTATGAATAAATTTGAATTGCAGATGGGAACAGGAAGCAAAAAATACAATAGTTTGACTGCTTCTTTTGAGCAATTAGATTGACAAGATATCAGACTTACTGGTTAAAATTTTCTTGTGGTCTTTCTTCTGGCTGACCAGCAGCAGGCACATATTGCGGTGGAGGGCCAGCAGATGCTGTTGAGAAAATTGAAAAATAGCCTCAGTAAATTTGAGATGACTCAATTAAATCTCACAAAACTAACGTGTAACAAATCTATTTCTATAAAGATGATCGCTTTTCTACAAGACATGTGACAATAAATGGAGTTTACTAAAACGGCATTTTGAATGTTTTCTTCTACTCTGAAAGTGTTGTCAGTTTTAGCCCAACCAGGGATGGCTCAGTGGTAGCGTGCTTCACTCTCAATCTGAAGGTTGATGTTTTGAGTTCCCCACCCTGGCTAACCTGCTACCAAGAGTGGGGAGAGTCACCAACTCTCTGTAATTCCAGGCTAAAGGAATCACAAGGTGTGGTCACAACAAAAATATCTGACCAAGACACTCTCGGTAAACTTAGCTTCTTGATTTTCTTTACCTGTGTATGCTTTGTTTGTAGAAACAAAATTATATAATACTGCAGTTAATTGTTTCTGTTGATGCATGGATGTTCCACATTATTTTTCGATGACTTATGAACTTGAGTTTTCCAAGTTTAAATCTGCATCATTTACCATACAATTTGGTGAGATTGCCATGGATATGCATATAACATAACTAAAACATAACTGCAAGAGAGAACATACCAACATCAAATCCAGCTGCTTTTTCATATCCTGATATATTATCAAATGAAGGAGGTGCACTTGGTTCTACAACGAAATGTTTTTAGAAACAATGTTATTGATTTTTTACAAAATTAATGAAAGAAAGAATGATTCCATTTCCATATTAGTCAGTTAACTGGCCATACTATATAAGTTTAATCTGCAAGACAGAACTACAAGACTGTTTAATAATCACAGTACTTCCTTGGGGCTAAAGTCCCTTGAATTTACAGTATCTGCATAAAAAAACTTCCTACTACCCCTGGACAGTTTCTTGTAATAAAATATGTGTGTGCGATACTTGAGGTTTCTCAGCAATTTTCAAATATCAGGTTACATATCTTTTACATCAAACTTTGATCTTACCTGTGGGAGCAGGAGGTGAACCAGCCCCACTCTGTTGTGGTGGATAACCTCCTTGTTGTGGTGGATAACCTCCTTGTTGTGGCGGGTAACCTCCCTGCTGGGGAGGATAGCCCCCTTGTTGAGGAGCATAGCCCCCTTGTTGAGGCATAGCATTATATGGGGCAGACATAGTTTTGTCAATCTAAAATTGAAAAGAGGAACAATCTTAAAAGTGACATGCCTGTTAGAAGTAATTTTTTTTAAATTACTGCACACAAAAAGCATGATACCGCATTCAGTGGCGTGGCCAGGGGAGGGTATGAGGGGGCAAATGCCCCCCCCCACTTCCAATAATTTGGCTAAAACTGTAATTGATAAATGCAATAAAAATGTCTGGGTATACCTTTTTACCCTCCCAGTCTGAAAATTTTAGACTTTTGCCCCCTCACTATTTTTTGTCTGGCCCCACCACTGCCTGCATTGCCAATGGTTCAACCTTTGCATAGATTTAAAATTCACAAGGCATATGTTTACAGTAGGTCTATCCTTATTCTTTTGTTATATCCTTATGTATTCTTTTAATTGACCTGTTTGCCTGCACAACAAATGAGTTTGCTTTCTTGAATCAGGGCATTTTTTGCAGTCCACTTTGTTTATATTTGTCGCTTGGTGAATCGGGATGAATCAACTGTAGAAATCCTAGTGTCTGCAATCACAAGTCGTTTTTGTATTGGTGTGATGTTATTGTTACAAATCCTGTCCTTGTTCTACTTCCTACTTCACCTTCCTTGTTGACACCTTCCTACTTGTTCACCTACCTTGTCCAAAAATCGGCTTCGTCATGGATAGCAGAATTTGGCCATTAGGGGGGAAGGGGTTCATCAAGAATCTGTTAAGCATGATGGAATTACTATTAAAGGTTATTTTAGCCATTTATATTGCAGCAATTGAATTTTTAACTTTTAATTTTTTATACTGTATGTTTTAACTTTTTACTCAAGGGTTATTTACGTTTTACTCTTCATTTTAGAGCAGGTCCACATCAGCATAATGATGCCTTTACTTTGACCAGCTATAGAAAATAAATATGTATGTATGTATGAATGGAACCAAATAAGAATGTTTTCAATCATATTTTGCAAACTTTCAACACTGGATAAAGTCAAACAGAGGGAGAACGGGCCTAAAAAGAAGTCTTGCATGCTCACATATTATAATGTTCTGATCAATCTCAATAAAAATCTCGGTGAGGTAGGTATTCACAAAATTTTATGTGTCCATTAAGGGGAGGGGGGAGGGAGTATCAGAAGTTAGCGGCCAAATTCCACTATCCGTATTTCTAGAGAAATGTTAGCTGTTCAAAACTTGCAACAGAAAAGATTAGACCAAACTAGAAAGGACCTTGACCAATCCACTTTCAAACAGTTTTCTTCTTTGCCAAAGAAGCTTATTTCTTTGGCAAAGAAGGAAACTCTTTGAAAGTCAATCCACTTTCAAACAGTTTTCTTCTTTGCCAAAGAAGCTTATTTCTTTGGCAAAGAAGGAAACTCTTTGAAAGTCAAGTGGATTGGTCAAGGTCCTTACTAGTTTTGGCCTATATGTGGCAAGTTTTGAACAGATAACATTTTCTCTCTTTTCATCAATGAAACAGTACTGCGGTCTCAAAAAGGTATCAACTTTCTTTTAAAAGAGGCGTGACCCCACAAGACACTAGCGTATACTACACGAACATCAAACCATAAAGTTGATGCCTTCGGCTTGGCCATTAAGATCGAGAGGACTTAGCAACTACAAGTGCCTGCACGCAACGAATACTTACCTAACACTTAGCTGATACTTTTGATCTTGTATTCGTCAATTCTGGGATGATTTTACACCGCTTTGTCAGTCCCCTTCCAACAAGTAGTCAGCTCAAGAAGGCGGTTGCAGAAAGAGAAAGAAAGTGCGGCCGCAGCAAAATTCAACTGTGTGTTCAAATGACAAGCAACGTTGCTGTAGTTGCTTTAGTTCCTGTTTGGAACGTCTTGCACAGTTGTTGGAAAGAGAAAACACAGTCGAAAACCACATGGGGGCAAATTCCAGTATCAAAATTTAATAAATTCAAATACTAAACAGTTTCGTTAAAAGTAAAGGGTAAGATTTGAGCCAATATTTATAAGCTTGTGGGGGAAAAGTGGGGAAAAGGAAAACAAAAAGAAAGAAACAAAGCATCTGATCTCCAAATGAGCCTCGATCCAATCTCAACCTCGGATCCGACTTCACCCGGAACTTTGACTTTTTAGGCCCAGCAAAAAAAGAGGAGCAAATTTCTGTGACAACAAGGATTAGTCCTAAAGAATAGGAAGAAATGAAAGATGGAAATCTGTGTGGACAGTGTGGAGTCCGCAATCGCTGCAGAACGTGGTGGTATGTTTTGTTTGCATATTCGTTATTTTCCCGCATATTATTTAGCGCCATTTCTTGGCGTGACGTCATAGATGACAATCTTTCAATTTAGCTTTTGCTGTTCAGCTGAATTTTGTTGTTAAGCTTTGGCATTCAGGACACGCAGTTCAAATAAATTAACATAACGGATAAATAAGCTTACTGTAATGTATGGTACCAATCTTGATTAAAACCATTCACAGACTTTCAACTTTGTGTTTGTATTTTTCAGGTGCAATCAGAGTGGAACTTTGTGGCAATCTTGCTGAAGGGGGAACCACTCCAAGCTTAGGTTAGATGTCAAAATAATACGTATGAGGCTTTCAGAGCCATCTTTGTGACCAGAATACCCTCCACATGAAAAGCACTCTCGAGTGAAGCTCTGCTTCTTAAAGATCATACTTTAACCATACATCAACAAAACCTGCAGAGATTAGCAATCAAAATGTACAAAACGAACATCAACCAGAATCCAGATTTTTTGAATGACATTTTCAGATTTCATCAATCTTCATATAATCTCAGAAATGAAACATTTTCTACAAAAAAACCAAACACAGTAATTTATGGAACGGAAACAGTTTCTTACAGATGTAGTCAGATTTGGAATAACATACCTGCCGAAGTAAGAAATGCAAACAATCTAGAAATTTTCAAAAGACTAATAAAACAAATTACTATTCCATGCTCCTGCAAATTATGCACCCAGTATATACCAAATCTGGGATACATCACATAGATTATCGTATTTCTCATTTTAGTTTACAAACATGT
>REGM01000082.1:595281-608586 GCA_004194415.1 Aurelia aurita | reverse complement strand
ATCAAAAAGGTATGAAACTAAGTTAAAACATAGAAATACGTTTCATTATAACACAAGTTTTATGGCTATTGTTAAATGTTTAAAATTAATGATATTCAAATGTAAATTCATAGCTTATGTTTTAGCTTTATCTCTATCAAGGGCCTTTCTTATAATCATGGTAGAACTAACCTGAGTTTGATAAAATGATTTTGCACAGACATCATCATATGAGCCATGAACTGTTGGGAAAAATAAAAATTTAATACATCGAACCATAAAGAGAATGGATGCTTGGAACATAAAATTAAGATAAATCATCTGTGAATCGAAGATCAAAATGCAGTTAACACAGCGTAGTCCTTCTCTTAGGATCAGGTTATTGAAGTACTTTGTGGACATCCAGGCGCTTCTGTGTGATGTCATGTTTGTGGCATCAAGGTCAAAGTTTAAAGGGCACTTGTAAAGGGACAAAGTAACAAAGTTTATAATATGTCACACTCACTAACCAGTACATCAGAACATTTTGCTAAATGTATACATGTCAAAACAGCTGTTTTTAGCATGTTTCTACCACTATAAAAGCAATTCTCAATGTAACACTTGCTTTCAAGCTGCAAACAACGCATGCACGACTCCCATCTAGGTCGGGATGAACCCCAAAGGAAATAATTTCACTTCATGCATACATACATACATACATGGATTTTTGTTAAGGCAGGTCAGGTCTGTGGCAGCCATTCGGCTGCCACGGGGACCTGCCGTAGTTAAAATTACAGCTCTAGTTAAAAGAAACATAAACACGTTGTTACAATTATCTAAGAAGAAAATCAAATTGAATAAAATAATTGTTCAATTATGTGTTCAAAAATAAAAATAGTCCTGTTTCCTAAAAGTTGTTGTACTCTGGCCTTTTTCAAACTGAATTTTGTTTAGCAGCTGACTTATTGTTGAGACTTTACTTTTGAAATTGTTATATGAAGGACAGTTCTTGGTCTCTGATGGAATAACCTTCCAAATGGCTGGTCCTCTAAAGCGGATGCTATTTCTGCCATACTCTGTTCTGGGTTGAATTGACTTAAAACAGGAGTTGTACTTCACATTACAAAGAAAGAAATAGTTACATACTTTTGTACATATATTTTCCACTGTTGCCTATTTTCTTTCTCCACACCTTGTACTCTTTGAAGTTCATAAAAACGTTCCAGTCTATTTGGGAACTTTCCTCTTCATAGTGATCTGTTGAATTTTTATGTGCACTCGATTTTGTTTTAAATGAAGGAAGAAGAGCCATCAAACTAGGAGATAAAATAAAAACAGTTGATGCAAGATAAAAATTACTGACCCGCTTACAATCATGCATGAAAACATTTTTTAGCTCACGCTGGTAAAACAGCGGTGCAATCCACACCAATCACATTTAATGCAATCACGAGATGGTTGGTAAAGTCTTGGAACCAGCGATGAATGCACTGACAAATTAGATTATTGTTCATTGCAATCCTTACTGAATGCAAGACTTCATCAATGCTTCAAGTGCTATCTTTACTCATTCCAAGCTGGACGGTGCAATCACGATGTGAGGATTGCACCGATGTTTTGCCTCTGCCAATTTGCAACAATTTGGGGCTCCTCTAGAATTTAAGGACAAAACTTGACCATCGTTGTTAGAGGGTGTGTCAAGTAAGCACCCAACAAACAGGTTGTGATTCTCCCACTTGAATGAGGATCACACAATGAAGGAAAGGCCCAATTTGTTGAAAAGTGGCTAAATTTGGTAAAAACACATATTTTCAAGTATGCTGAAAGACTTTTGCTGGTGATCTTGAGTGCCTTATCATACACCCTGCATTATGGTCAAACTACAAAAAATAAAGGCTTGTGTATGATATGTCCTCGTAAGTACCTCTGCAATTCCTGTTCTCTTATTCTTTCATTTGTCCACGCATAACCGTTCTCCTCAACATTACAGGTACAGGTACAGATTTCATCAGAAAAGTTGTTTTTTGGTTCTTCTACTTTTGGGGCTTCTGATACCTGAAATTTCCCCCATTGTTGAACAGTACAATATCCATTAAAATCAACTTCATTGAAATTTCTATTTGGAAAGTCAAATGATGGAATTGTCAATTTTGTATCTTTCGCTGCTTGTCCTATTTTCTTTAAAATATCAGGACAAGAATTTCTCAAGTCTGCTAAATCTTTTCCTGTTGTTTTGTAAGTAACATGTCTGATTTCATGGCCTAAAACACGGACTGCAACTGACATCCCTTTCACATTAAATCTTGGAGGCATTTTATCTTGAGGCTTCATTCGGTTTAATGGTGCTTTCAGCGACGCTTTTGTTATTTTTGCAAATTGTTGCAGGTTTGGATAGCTTTGTGCTAAAAGGAGATTGTCGTCCAGGTGCACCATTTTGCCCTTGGGGTCCGTGGTATCGACTTCGCCTTTGTCTGCCAGATTGGGCCTAAATCAGAGTGGTAATAACATTCGTTTATGTAAGACGCCTTTCGGTGGCTAATTTTCTACTCCTCAGCTAATAAAAATTTATCCAATGCTAACAGCAGGTTACGCAGCTTCTGTTCCAAGGCAAAGGCGTCGCAAAAAGTAACGATGCTTCAAACAATTGATGAGCCTTCTCCAGACAGATGCCAGACAGTTGATTGTGCTTTAGGCCAGCCAGAGTTTGTAGGGAGCAGTTGGCGCTGAGTCTTTCACTTGGTGTCGAATGTCGAGCAACTGAATCGCCCCAATGACTCTTCTGCAGCTAGCTAATAGCTTTGTCTGCTTCATATATCTTCGTTTAGCCAATATAACAAGCAAGGAAAGCCGTTGAATCGCAAATAAAAAACCAAGCAATATTCCCAACCCAAGAGCTTTCTCTCTCGCAGCTTCTTCACTTCAACCTCGTTGCTTGTTTGTGATGCTTTTTGGCGCATGAACTTTGAACTTTATCGAAGAGTGCACACGTGAAAACCTCACTCTCACGATGAGGCTCAAAAGATTGGACATTTTCGGAATTAAACCCGCTGCGTGATCCTCCGCAAGGCAGGCCAACCAAAAACCCAAGAGGCAGACAGAAAACCAAATGGCTTCATGTCATAAAGAAACAACTGCAAGAAATTAATGTTCGATGGGATGAAGGTCCTCAACTAGCAAGAAATAGAAAGACCTGGTGAAATGTTATAACAAGCTGTAAGAAAAAGCTGAATACTAAAAACTCGGTGGAAACAGTGTAGTAGTAGTTAGCTGCCATGCCTGTATTAGGTAGTGCATTTTAGTAGATCCTTCGCATAGGCGTATTACGATGGTTGAGTCTTGAGTCCACTAGACTTGCTCCAAGTCTATTTATTTTCTTCGAATTTATTGAGAAATGCGAAATATTTGTAGAGAAATGTGATGGAGAACAACTATTCCGAGTCTTTCTATACTTCGCATTTTACTATAAATTTTTCGCATTTCCCTATAAATTCGAAGAAAAGAAATAGACTTGGCGCAAGTCTGAAGTCTAGCCAATAGCGATAACTACGACTCTGTAATAAGTCTATCCTCTGCAACCTTCAAAGATAGTTTCTTGTTGTAAACCTTCAACCCAGAGACGAAATATTTCTCGAGAAAGCGAGTTATGGCGACAAAAAGAACCAATGAAATTATAAACTATAAACTATGTCATCACGTGATCAATTTCACAAGAAACTATTTCGTATTTTGCAACTAGAATATTGGTTTAAATAAGGGGCTTTTTAAAGACTGGAATTTCAGAGCAAGCTTGAAGTCTCGAGAGAATTCCAACAGACAAAAAGTTGCATAAAGTCTACACAACAGTTTTGTGAATATTTCGACATTAGGATTTCCAAATCTCCTTGCCTGCTGTTCCTGATTCCGTAGAGCTTTCGGGGCAATGCTGCGAAGGAGTGCAAGAAGAAGCCATGGAATGCCGGAATTGTAAACTACGGAATGGAGTTCGGATGAACCAATTTCATGAAAGGCCGCATAACAACCTAATATTGAGGTCAGTCAATGAATCACTTGGCAGGAATTAAGATATATTTTACGCCACTTGACGGGCAAGCTAAATGTACAAGTGCATGGTCACGAGATTAAGGCAAGAGTAGGAGANAAGTTGCATAAAGTCTACACAACAGTTTTGTGAATATTTCGACATTAGGATTTCCAAATCTCCTTGCCTGCTGTTCCTGATTCCGTAGAGCTTTCGGGGCAATGCTGCGAAGGAGTGCAAGAAGAAGCCATGGAATGCCGGAATTGTAAACTACGGAATGGAGTTCGGATGAACCAATTTCATGAAAGGCCGCATAACAACCTAATATTGAGGTCAGTCAATGAATCACTTGGCAGGAATTAAGATATATTTTACGCCACTTGACGGGCAAGCTAAATGTACAAGTGCATGGTCACGAGATTAAGGCAAGAGTAGGAGAGAAAAACAGAAAATAAATTTGACTAAATAATATCACCTCAATTTAGAACCTCAGTTAATACGAATAAATAAAATTGTCTACAAACATTTCTATCCTTGATTATGTCAAAATTAAACGAATTATAGGATTACGTCTTTGACGATCAAACAAGAATCATAGGCTTCATCGATTAACAATATTTCTGAACTTCTCCAGGGATGAAGAGACATTTTTTACCAGGTAGAAAACGAGAATAGAGTGATCGATTCTTTCTGGCAAATAGGCAAATTAAGGAAAACCAAATTCGATTTCAATTTTTTAGACTTCCGAATAATAAAGATTACCAGATTGAACCGCTCTTGCCAATCCCAAATCTGGTAAAATAAAAAGACCTTTTTCATTTTTGATTCCAACTCTGTAAAGATTCATCAGATGAAACTTGTAAAACACAAATAATTTGTTTGAAACAAATTGTTTCTGTTTAAAAAAAAAATACCTAAAAACGTAGAAACCATTTTTGTAATGTCTGTACAAAATTTACGTCTGCACAAAATAACGACTCTTCATCAACCAATAATTTTGTCGAGCTCTGTCGCTCGATTTTTGCAAAACAGGTTTCAGCTGATAAGAATATTTAAAGATTGCAACAAAAACAAATCGTCATTATCTATTATAAAAACAAACAAACAAATAAAATTTGTATCAAATACAGAACACGATACTAAAATCATTGAATATGTATAGTTCTTTTACAGCATNATTCCAACTCTGTAAAGATTCATCAGATGAAACTTGTAAAACACAAATAATTTGTTTGAAACAAATTGTTTCTGTTTCAAAAAATAGTACGTAAAAACGTAGCAACCATTTTTCTAATGTCTGCACAAAATTACGTCTCTTCATCAACCAATAATTTTATCGAGCTCTATCGCTTGTTTTTGCAAAACAGGTTTCAGCTCAAAAGAATATTTAAAGATTGCAACAAAAACAAATCATTATCTATTATAAAAACAAACAAAACAATAAAATTTGTATCAAATACAGAACACGATAATAAAATCATTGAATATGTATAGCTCTTTTACAGCATCAAAATTTTACGACAAGAAATTGAATCTAAGATATTGAGCAGATACTAATTTATACTATAAAATTTTACAATCGATTGGTTGTTCTTGAAAAAATATGTCACCGAAGGAGCAACGCTGAGGTCAAAAGCGCGGGGAATAACTCGTACGCCTTCCATAGAAATTTTTATATTCACGAAAAATCCCTAAAAAAACCCACAAAATCCAATTATTTAAAAAAGTCTCGTACGCTTTTTCGAAACAGTGATACACCCCTCGGTTAAAAGCTGCCTTTCGGAGACGAAAAATTCCCAACGCACTACATACTGTTATACTTATATGAGCAAACAAAAATAAATAAATAGTTCACTTTAAAAATATCAAATCCCGTGGTAAAAAATAAAAAGACGTCATTTCAAAGAAGAAAACATCATCTCAATTTGCGAATGGCAAATGTATCTCTCTTGCGTGCTAAACGAATGGCAATGCAGGATGTTTTCAATACAACGTTTGGTTTCAATAGCACCTTTGTCAACAATCTATGGGACTAGCAGCCTTTGCCTCGGATTGAAAATGTTTTCAGAAAATTTCTGTTAGCTGGACAGAAAATTATGATGCACATGTATGAATAATAAGTGCTACCTCCTCAGAAACAAGGACATTGTAATTGTATGCTAACTGGCAAAAATAAAGCTACAAAATCCACTTTTAGCATAACTTGTAAGCGCAAAGTCATGATAATTCCAGTGCAAGTTTAGGCTCACCATATTCCTGGATTCCACTAAAACATGAACATCGATACTACAACATGTAAAATCGAAAAAATCCGATGCAACAAATAAAAATGTGATCAAATTGCATCAAATCAAACAGCGATTGTCTCATTCCCCGTACATTCAAATTCTACAGTAATTGCTCGAGTTCTTTCATTCATCATTTCTTTAAAAGTTTTGGCTTCTTGAGCCATCCGTTCTAACTTAGCAGCCTCGTCTTCGCCAGTCTGCTCTACCAGCTTATAAAAGAGACCATTTTTGTCTTCAAAGAGAGTGCATGGCTCATCGAATTGAATGATGTGACCAGCTTCCATTACCTGCAAAAATGGAAAGAATTATATCAAATTATCTCTAAATTCGTTATGAACAACTAGCCATATCACATGAAGTTTTCAGAAATAGGAATCCGTATTAGGTACTGTACAGGCCTGCTTACATGCATCAAGATCGTTTCTTTGCCAAATAATTTAATACCTCCAAGGACTTTCTATCTGAATGTGAAAATCTCCTGGCCATTCTTCAAACATCTCGGTAATAGACAATAACGCTAAAGATGGCGGCTCCAAAGACTCTGTTGTGTTTTGCTGCAAAGCATGCTGGTAAGAAGCTACCTTAGGACCATCTAACGACGTAAACATTTCGGTCTGCCGTTTCGACTAGCTAGCTTGAATTCAAATCGACCTTGAATTCGAATGCGACGTGGTTCGAAAGAAAACCTTTCCAAAGCAGGAAAGTAAAGTTTTGATTCGAATTGAAGTTTTAATTAAAGATTTGCGTTCGAATGAGTTCGAATTACAAAATTTTCCTATTTATTGATTACTTGTTTCGAACTTTACCACAGCTAGCTAGTCAAAACGGCAGACCAAGATTTGTATGTCATTAGGTGGTCGACAGGGAGCTTTTTGGCAGCATGCTTTGCACGGCCGTCATCTCTAGCGTTAATGTCTATTCCTAGTAATGAACTCATACAGTTATTCCTGGATGTATCCAAAACATGTAAAGATCTTCTTCTATCTCCTAACAATTTTTCAATACAACTAACCAAAAAGTTTATTTTTCTGGGTGAAAACATCATATCCATTTAAATTAACTATCTAGACATACCATTAACCTGTCACAATCCATAATCGTATTCAATCTATGAGCTACAGTTACGACCGTACAGTCTTTGAATTTCTCCCTGATTGTCTCTTGGATTAGTGAATCAGTCCTAAATGGAGAAAAAATGTTATTAGAAAAAGAAAACATCTTTAAAGGTTTTTAAAGATTCGAACATCAGTAGGCAGGCTCTTAGCTTTAAAGTTACTAATTAAAACGTGAATTACTTCAAACTTCATGTTTCAAGTTTGAAGCATCACGGAGCATGAAATATGTGATCTTGAGACTCTGAAAAGGTGCAAATCCAGTCCAGGGATTGTTCAGAAACTTTAGCAAAATAATTTCTGATTTACAGCTTGAGTCAACCATAAATCAATAAAACAACAAAAGCGAATTTTTTGACGGAAAAAGGCACAATAAAGGTACAGTGGCAATTACATATGGCTGGAAAACCTAAAGACTTTCCAAATAGTTTGCGATAAAAACATAGCTATCAAAATTGGATTTAAAAAGCCTGGTTCACACCAGGTCGTTGAAGTCGCTGGAGTCTTTGAGGTCGCTGGAACAAACATCCCAAAAGACCCAAAAGGCTGAATGTGAACGGCGAAAATATACTCCCCAATGACCTTAACGACACCAACGACTGAGTTTTTGCCGTTCACATTCAGTCTTTTGGGTCCTTCGTCCCAACGACCCCAGTGACTCCAGTGACTTGAACGACCTAGTGTGAACCAAGCAAGCAGTAGCAAAAATTTCATCTTTTAAATAAATATTTGCTACTCACTCATTATCGACATTAGCCGTAGCTTCATCAATAAACAAAATTTTCTTTCGTAACAACAATGCTCTTGCTAAACAAAGCAATTGTCTTTGGCCAACACTGAAATTTGAGCCTCCTTCTGATACGTCTGTACTCAGCTTGTTTGGAAGGTCAGATACTACGTCTTTTAGTTGAACCTGTAAATAATGATCATTTAGGGTTAGAATCGCCGAT
Organism: Aurelia aurita; assembly: GCA_004194415.1. Classification (NCBI taxonomy): domain Eukaryota; kingdom Metazoa; phylum Cnidaria; class Scyphozoa; order Semaeostomeae; family Ulmaridae; genus Aurelia; species Aurelia aurita. Next base: position 600,257 of record REGM01000082.1, on the reverse strand, counting down.
CATGGAAATATAGAATGTTTAAAAGCTAACGTGAATGAAATGAAAAAGAGAAATGATTGATAGCCTGTCTGGTTGATTGTCTTGCATGCCAATCAATTGAATGACTGGTTCATTGATTCATTAATAAATATTGTGAAACTAATTAATTGATTGATCACGTGAACCTGTGATTCACTGATTCAGTTATCTATTGTGTGACAGTGCTAATTGGAAAAAGAACTTTAAGCCCCATCGATGAAGAAGAACTCATACAACTAACAAGTGACCGTAAGATCAATCAAGTTTACCTTTAAAAAATGTGAAAAAAGGGAAAACCATTCCGAAGATTTACCTGTTCCAGAACATCCCAAATATCCATGTCTTCAAACCTCGTAAATGGGTCAATGTTCATCCGCAAAGAGCCACTGAACAAAACAGGATCCTTCCAAAAAGAAACATATTTGTGAAATTCCTTTTACATAGACACAAATAATCAGTTAATTCCTGAGTTTTACATTACGGGCAACGTCATTCTGTTTCATTTTCACAGGTAATATGCTCCAATGATAAACAATTCATAGTGGTATATTTTCAACTGGTAAAATATGCCAGAAATTTGATTCTCTTCGCAATGTATAAAACATAACTTTTAGCTTCCATGTGAACGGCATTGGCTTAGGATACCCCTACATATTGGAGATTTTCGTTACGTTGTACCGTCCAATTGCATATGCAACACTGGGAAACTATTTCCCAGTGATGTGCGAAACTGTTAAACGAAAACAGTAGATGCTAACTAGACTCATTAGTTTAGTTCTTCGTTTCCCTGCGTTCTCTTGATGCTGATATTACTTCAGTCAGCCAGCTGATCAAGGTTTACAGCAGGGATACAAGAGACTCGGGTTATAAGTCTAGGTACATACCTGTGGAATGACTGACAAAGTACTCCTCAAATCAAGCAATGAGATTTCTGACGTTGCAACATCATCAATTTTTATTTTCCCAACCATATGTCCCATTCTAAACATGGCACTAATTAAGCTGGACTTGCCAGCACCAGTTCGACCAACTATTCCAACTTTTTCTCCTCCATTGATACAAAACGATAAATCTTTCAAAACCAAAGGCAGATTTTCGTGGTAAGCAAACGAAGCATTTTCAGCTTTGATTTCTCCATGCTTAGGCCAATCAGCAGTTATGGAAGCTGATGATCTGGTGTCAGGTTCTGGCGATAATTCGCAGTACTCAGAGATTCTTTCAGTTGATGTCATCTGCAGAAAAAAGAAAACTGTTGAATTCAGCGAAGAACATGAATCTCTTAATCAAAATATTCCTGCTCTTCACAAAAATAAAATCCAACCATGGATGGAAAAATAGCCCAGTTGCTCTCATTTCATTTCATTTCATTTCATTTCATTTCATTTCATTTCATTTCATTTCATTTCATTTCATTTCATTTCATTTCATTTCATTTCATTTCCTTTCCTTTCAGTTCATTTTTATTTATTTCATCAGGGTTAAATACATTCAGTAAAATTTAAATAACTGATTATAAATGTGCACTGCTTAAAAATGTTGGTTTAGAAGATCAAATGTTGGTTTACAACGTCTTTGATCTTTCAAGAACGATTTTAGTCTCATTTTGAAAGCAGCTAGCGAAGGAGCAGTTTTGATTTCATAGCTCAACTGGTTCCAAACAGTAACTCCTCGATAGGAAAAGCTCCGTTGCCCATTTGAGGTCTTACACAGTGGAATCCTGAGATCATTACAGGTATTACGTAGGGTNCATTTCATTTCATTTCATTTCATTTCATTTCATTTCATTTCATTTCCTTTCCTTTCCTTTCAGTTCATTTCATTTTTATTTATTTTATCAGGGTTAAATACATTCAGTAAAATTTAAATAACTGATTTTAAATGTGCACTGCTTAAAAATGTTGGTTTAGAAGATCAAATGTTGGTTTACAACGTCTTTGATCTTTCAAGAACGATTTTAGTCTCATTTTGAAAGCAGCTAGCGAAGGAGCAGTTTTGATTTCATAGCTCAACTGGTTCCAAACAGTAACTCCTCGATAGGAAAAGCTCCGTTGCCCATTTGAGGTCTTACACAGTGGAATCCTGAGATCATTACAGGTATTACGTAGGGTCCGATTACAAGAATCTGACAATTTGTGAAACATTGACTGAATATAGGGAGGTGCAAGCCCATTCAATGATTTATACACTATAGAAGCTGTTTCAAAGTCAATCATTTCTTTGATTGTTAACCATCCTAGTTGTGATATTAATGGCAGCGATGCTTTATCGAAGGGATTGTTTGTAACAACACGAGCTGCCCGATTTTGTAGTTCTTGCAATTTTTTAGAGTAGTATCACCAGCACATTTGGGCTCTTTAGGCGTATGCCTCAAATGTCTTTCAAACATCTAAAATGATTACTGAAAAATGATAAATAATATTTTATGAGGTGCTATTTTTTCGATGGTTGTTTCGCTTTCTCCATTCTTCCAATAGACCTTTTAGCTATTCTACAAAAGAGTCTGGATCGAGTGATATTTCTATGCATTTTTATACGAAAGGTTCGGTTGAATGGCGTTAGAGCCTCCATCACGGTGCACATTCGAAAATTCTACAAAAAGTATGAAAATATCGTTCGATCCAGATTCTTTTGCAGAATACCTAAAAGGTCTATTTTGTTTAACACACATTTTCTCCAGTTCAAAAGCTCATATCTGAAGCTTCGTGTGTATACTGTAGCACAATTCGTAAATACAGGCGCAAGTAAATAATTGACTTACAAGGTTTTCAACATTAGCACTCTGTCGAACACACCATTGGAAAAATATACAGAGCTGAAGGGCATATACCAGAGATAGGCCAACCAAAGTCGGATCAATGCCTACGAAATAAAAGTAAAAAAGCATTACTTCCGCGGTATTGTGGCAAAGCGAAAAGAAATCTAGTACCCTGTTAGATCTAAGAATGTGTTTAGGATAGCAATATGTAGCAATAGACAGAGCAGAAACTGCGCGTGCATGCGTGAAAATTCGTAACTTTGAGCCCCCTTAGCTCCCTGCAACAGACTCCCAAATCAGGCAATATTTGATATTTCATTCCTTAGGCCAACCTGGTTCCGAGAGCCAGTTTCCTACGTCAATACTGATTTGAAATCGACAACCTCCTTTTGGGTCATGGGAACGAGGTTGTCCTTAGGCCTCAAACTCTTGATTTATCGTTTCAAAAAGCTTATGTGGTCAAGCACTTCCTTAAGTCAGAATGCATGATGATGCAATTGTACGTAGTTTTTGCTTTGTCGTAGCAATATGAATGCAACGAACTAGCATTAAAGGTAATGATATCTAGAAAGAAATAGCAAATTCTGAAAGGTACCACCAGAAACCTGCATCATTTCGTTAATTCTAGGCAAAGAAAGTCTGTCAGCTTATTGATGGTCAGTATAAGGTGACCTAGCCATATCAAAAGGATAAGATTAATCTACCTTTTTGTCAGTAGCCACCCTGGGAACGAGGTTGGCAATACAGCTCTCGCTGTCTACCTTTCAAATGTTGTGAAAATGGAATATTTAAAGGCCTTACTTTTCAGTTAACCAAAATCTACACGATTAAACTTTTTTTATAATGTATCTGTCTCAAGAAAAGCATAAAACCTATCAGAGAAGAACCATTCCTATAACTCATATGTTACATTGTTTACGAGTCTTCTTATCGTGAAAGGAATAATTTTGTTTATCGTTTATGGAAATTACTACGGAACATTTCAAAGAAAGAAAATATTTCAAAACTCACTTGAATACTGATCAAGAACCAATGGTGCAAACACAGCAAAGATGACAAAAATGACAACAAGGACATCTAGCCTTTGACCAAACCATCTTGAAGTGCTAAGAAACATATACCATCCATCTGCTTGATGATCTTGGCATTCATAAAACTCTTTTGTTACAATATCAACAGATTTCAAAGCTCTGATTGTTGGTAGGCCTTCTAGTGTGGAGGAGAGGTGAGCGAACATTGGACTTCGAGCTGAAAAAAAAAACAATGGAAATAGGCAAATGTACTTTCAAAGTAAATTGATTATTTAAAAGTCATTCAGAAGACCTGAAAATTGATCTTTTTGCTCCATGTTTTATGGATTAGAACTGTCCTATGTCTTGAAAAACTTTCCTCTATGAAACCATCGCCACGAAAGTCTGACTTAAATCTCGAAGTGCGTTCAGCAAATCACCATTAAGCTTTCCATAGTGTTTATGTTGACAGCAAAATAAAGAATCAAGCTGTTTGATAACAGATTGAGTAAATTGGACTACATACAAGTATGATCGTCAAACATATCCCAACTCGATTGCTTTGAGGTTGCGACCACAACTGAGGTCCTATTCCAAAGAAGAGTGCCCCTGTTATGGAGTAGAGGATTTGAATCACTGGCTTGGAGTATAGATAGAGAGTCTTAACAGCAGGATGCTTATTTGCTATGTTGAAGGACAAGAACTTGCTGAAACTGAAATAAGAAAAGCAGCATACAGAATACTTACAAATTCCTTCAAGTCGTTTGACGTTTCTGGCAGTTACCAAATAATATGATCGTAGATAAAAGAATGCCACGGTCAATGGTAACATAATAATCAACATGTATGGAACATTGATGCAGCTTACAACCACAGCATTGAGGGTAAACAATGAGTACTGTGAAGGAAATAGGGAAAAAGAAGCTTTAAAAATTAGTAATGATGATAATCTAAAGCATTCAACACACTACTTCGACGAACGGCCGCCATTATGGAAATTTTTCCAACTTTCATGATACAAAATTTTCGACTCAGAATTCAGATTCACCACTCAAAATGTTGTCTTTTTATTTCGATTTGGAGTGCTAAATCCGAATCTGGAGTCGAAAATGTTGTATCATGAAATTTGGAAAAAATTCTATAATGGTGGCTGCGTTTGTTGAAGTGGTGTATTATATTAATTAGAAATCATT
>REGM01000082.1:559046-591443 GCA_004194415.1 Aurelia aurita | reverse complement strand
TATATTAAAACCAATCCAAGAATCTTACCAAAGTATCAAGAGATGGAGTTACTGGAGGGGTATCTTAATTAGATAGTAAGTTACCTCATGACTTAAAATCTGTATAGTCGTATATATAATTTCTTATAATGCTTCGAGGTGTTGTTCTAATTCTGGTGATGAAATGCAGTTTGTTTCCTACCCTATACCATTTCCATGGCTACAGTAGAAATGTCTGTGACATTTGGTGTCTTTAGGGTGGTCTAGGTTATGTACCTTCTTGACACCAAGAAAAAGACAAATAAATTTTTGAAAGTGTCTTTCAGGAAATCTCCCCCAGAAATTAAATGGCTGTCGTTGAGGTAGACTTCCGTTCTTAAAAGGCATATTTCTTTGCCAAATAGAAACACAATAGGGCAGCTATTATTAATCAAATAGCAGAATTCCACAGTAAAGCTATTTCTTACCTTTAAGCAGACAATCAATTTCTTAATACAACCAGAGAAATAAACCAACCTGGACCCTGCTAGCTGAGACAAGGCCTTAAGCCATACGCTGCACAGTCATTGGAAAAAAACAAACCCAGGGAGAATCGCAGAAGCTGAAGAAGTGCCAAGGTGCTAAAAACTATGGTCGTATCTAAGGCTTTTCCTCGTAAGTAATGCAGAGATAACTAAATAGAAATAAACCAACCTGGACCCTGCTAGATGAGACAAGGCCTTCAGCAAAAAACCGCACAGCCATTGGGAAGAACAAACCCAGGGAGAATCGCAGAAGCTGAAGAAGTGCCAAGGTGCTAAAAACCATGGTCGTATCTAAGGCTCTTCCTCGTAAGTAATGCGTGATAAATATCGCAGCAGCACTTAAATATGGCATACAAATGAATGTAGATACGTTGACTGCTCTTAACGTCTCTGCTTGGAGTATCTTTTTTATTTCTCTCCTGTAAACAAGAAAATATAGATGTCGGGTGAATAAAAAGACTTGCACCTTCTGAAAAATCATCAAAATTTCATTAGATTACCAATCACGAAAATTTCTTTATGTGCATTTGTATTAGACTGACGACGTGATTCCTTGTATTCGTTCAATTTTTTAATCTGATGTTTTCATTTTCTCTCATACAAGTTTGAAGCCATAATATCATTCAATTCAATGCGGGAAACTGAGACTCATGTAATCAGTCTACATTTGTATCAAGGACCACATTAATTTTAAACATAATGAAAAGTCTTTAAACAGCAGTGGATTTGTGCTTCTACGGTTTTGAAGCATACTCCGAAATCCTATTGTTCGCAAAAGCGATACCGCCCGAGAGTTGAATGGGTTTCCACTTTGAGTGACATCGCTTTTCCGCAAGCCAATCAGATGAGTGGAAAATGTGTATTTACGCGGAATTTCTCGCCTTGTGAAAAGTAGGCTTAATACATGTCAACTCACTTTCTCGCAGCAGCTATGATTCCAGCAAAAGGTCTTTCCCAAGTATACATCTTAACAGCTCGCATTCCAGTAATAAGTTCACTTGTAACTTTCACTCGCTCGTCTGTTAAGCCTCCAATCTTTCTCCTGAGGAGGAGAGTATATAAAGTTGGTCTGATTGTGAAGTAAAGGCATAGATCTGAAGTACATACAGACGGAAATAGGATTTCCAAGTTGTGTAATTAAAAAGGACAACTTCATAGTGCCTCAAGGGAAGTAAGTTCGCACGAAAAACAAGGAATCTATCGAAGAAGATATTCTGAAACAAAACCAACTTGCAGCTGCAATTGCCTTGATGGTTTCATAAGCTCCCTATCAACTTTTCTGCATCGAATTCCTCTTTCTACTTCTTCTCGGATAGACAAAGTAAAGCATCAATGGATCAATCATCAAATCACATAACCAGCCAATCGGTCAATCAATCAACCAATAAATCAATCAATCCATCGATCAGTCAACAAAACCAATAAATCAATCAATTGATCAGTCAACAAATCAGTTAATCAATCAATAAACTAATCAATCCATCATTCAATCGACTAATCAGCTAATCGATCAATCAATCACATCAAACGATCACTTAATCATTCAATCAATCAATAATTCAATTAATCAATTAATCAATCATATGAATCACTTGATAATGGGTTTATGCCCGAAACGTCGTACAAAATTAAACTCTGTTCAAAGTACAATTATTTATACTATATTTGTTTTGTTTTAATGAAATATTGTGCAACACGCATACAAGAACATTGTTTGTGCATATGAATCACTTACCTGAAATAAGAGAAAGCATTTCCAATACAGATTTGAAGAGGGACAAACAGAACAAGTAATGCCACTCCAGGAAGAGCAGAAACACCCAATAAAGAAACCAGCAGACCAGTGATGATGAATAGTTTTAGGGGTGCAACCCAGAAATAATTGAAGAAGAACAGCGCCTGAGATATGATATAGATTCTGAATTAATTGCCTTCAAAATCAATTTTGCTCGTTGTGAATGAAATGCGGAGGGTTGATACTTTTGAGATAATATGATGATATGTGCGGCCATTTTGGGGAGAGTCACTGTGGGAAGCTTAAGAGTTGCTAGTGCAATAATTATGCATCGAGACTGGAAGACACAGAAACATAAAACTTGATGACAGGCTCTGCACCAAGTTTAGTGGCCACTGTTTGGAGGACGAAATCCGTTTTCTCAGAGAAATTAAAGTTTATAATGAAATACGGACTAAGCGATTTAACTCACAGCTCCAAGAGATCATTAGATGCGAAACGGATGAAAGTAGAGCTTTTGCTCAAATTCTCAGTCCTGGTCCTGAAGAAGAAGCTAGCGTATCACCATTGGCGAACTATGTAAATAAAAATAACGCAAATAACGCCAGATTCCACATAGCCACTAATATTTTGTTCATTGTATCTCTTATTCTAACTTTTTGTTGTTTTAAATAGACAATAACGCAAAAGATGGCGGCTCTAAAGACTCTGTTTTGTTTTGCTGCAAAGCATGCCGGTAAAAAGCTCCCTTACGACCACCTAACCACAAACCACGTAAACATTTCGGTCTGCCGTTTCGACTAGCTAGCTTGAATTCGAATCGACCTTGAATTCGAATGCAACATGGTTCGAAAGGAAACCTTTCCAAAGCAGAAAAACTACAGTTTTGATTCGAATTGAAGTTTTGATTAAAGATTCGCGTCGATTCACGTTAGAATTACAAAATTTTCCTATTTGTTTACATTGATTACTTTTTCCGAACTTTACCACAGCTAGCTAGTCGAAACGGCAGACCAACATTTTTATGTCGTTAGGTGGTCGTCAGGGAGCTTTTTACCACATTGCCATGCTTCTTTGGTATGGAGCATTGTTCATAAAAAAATCTAGCAGCGCTGTACAATGATGAGGATCTTTCGTTAAGATATTTGCAAATTTAAAGTATTGTCTTTGGGTGTGTTCTTTTGGAACAACGCAGCTTTGTGTTGCAACTTTGCTTCGGTTTGTTGAATCGAGAAAAATGACTGAATCGAATACTATTTAATCGAATCAGTTTGAAAAGACAGATTTGTTGCGCAAAACAAGATAATTGAATTATACCCCATTCACACTTGTAAGTAAACCAGCTTAAACAAAACCAGGTTGTAGAATGTTGCGTTATAATTGGTCAATTCAGCAAATCGAATGCATTTGATTGGTTGAAATTTAACCTGGTTTAGATAAAGCTGGTTTAACTGTGTCAGTGTGAATGGGGTATTAGTGGCCTTGTTGATTCGCTTGTTTCACTACTCAAAAAAGAAGGAAATCGCTTCGCATCCCAAAAGAACGCACCCTAAATAGAATCGTGTTGCTGTGTTGGTCCAAAGGGACGCACACTTTTGTCAACATAGAAGATCTGTTATTATAGCTTACCAAGAGCAACTTTTGTGCATCGCTTGATACCAGATTGACTACATTCCCAACTGATGTATTTGTGAAAGCTGCTTGACTCAATCTTGTCACCTAACATAGAAAGAATTATTAGGACTTACTATACCAATAGATATTTCTCTTAAAAATCTATCAGACGCGAACTGCAGAAAAATCGCTTTGTTTTAAGGGTGGTGCTAGATATCTTCCAACTGGTGGGGCTAGACCTTCTGATAAAGGGGTTAAAATAACTAAACGGTGCATGTTTTATACGTCATTTTTGCCAAATTCATTCAGAAAATAACCAAAATTTCCTCCGACAGGGGAGGGGGCACATACAGTACAGGCTTTGCGCACATTAACATGATCAGACTTAAAAGCATTGTCTTTGAGTGTGTTCTTTTGGCACAACGCGGTTTTTTAATGTTGCAACTTTGCTTCGGTTTGTTGAATCGAATAAAAGGACTGAATCTAATACTATTTAATCGAATCAGTTTGAACAGAACGATTTGTTTCGCAGAATAAGATTATCGAATTAGTGGCGTTGCTGATTCGCTTGCTTTACTGCTACAACATTATAATGCGCACATTAAGCATTTTCAAAGAATTCTTCACATTCTGATAAGGATCCTTAAGTCATATGAAAGACAGATAGGTTCCAAATCGTGCATAAAAAGGCCGGTGTAAAATTCAGTGACCTATTTCTTTGAATCGAATAGCTTGAAAGAAACAGACGAAAGGCTACTCTGCCATAACTCTACCGTTGGACTTGTCAGAAATCTTGAATATTTTCCAAATTACAGCGTATTTCATATTTCAACTCACTTGAGGATGTGACGTCATCAAATTTCTAAATCACAAACCATAAAAATGAAAGACTTTTGCTTGATACCATATTGTAGACGTTCATAAAATATGTTTTTCTAGAAAATTATTCGATGTTTCCTCAAAATGTTTAGAAATGACGATGGTTTTAAGTTTTTTTCAAAAATTTTCTTGAATTCTTAAAAAAGAAGAATAGCACTCTAATTCTGAAAATATTGAAGATTTCTGAAAAGTCCAATGGTAGGATTATTACAAAGTAGCTAAAGTTTCTTTCAAACCATTCCATTCAAAGAAATAGGTCACAGAATTTTACACCAACCTTTTTAAAGATTTGGAACCTATGCTATGAAAGACTTCAATTTTTTTTAAACAAGAATTCTTACTCTTAAGAATTCTTAGGCAGGAAAACAATGTTAAGGTGCGCAAGGCCTGCACTGTACTTCTGATGGAGGGGCTGTATTTGCTTTACANTTCTTAAAAAAGAAGAATAGCACTCTAATTCTGAAAATATTGAAGATTTCTGAAAAGTCCAATGGTAGGATTATTACAAAGTAGCTAAAGTTTCTTTCAAACCATTCCATTCAAAGAAATAGGTCACAGAATTTTACACCAACCTTTTTAAAGATTTGGAACCTATGCTATGAAAGACTTCAATTTTTTTTAAACAAGAATTCTTACTCTTAAGAATTCTTAGGCAGGAAAACAATGTTAAGGTGCGCAAGGCCTGCACTGTACTTCTGATGGAGGGGCTGTATTTGCTTTACAACTTGCTAATTTTCCAAGGGTATATACCTTTATATAGAGCATACTGGTAATTGATGTTCTAATTTTGAGGCCAACCAACTCCAAGTGGTATGATACAGAATGGTGTAATAAACCATTGATGAACGTGACCACAGCAATTCCTGTCGCATATGCAAATGCTTCATTTCTGCTTATTTTGCTTTTTGGTGTGAAGTACTCAATCAAGAAGCCAATCAAGTAGGCAGAGATAATGTTCACAGTTTCCTAAAAAGAGAAAGAGTACTAGATAAAGTACTAAATCAAAATTCTTTTCTTGAGTAATGATTCTTATGAATTCAGGAATTATGATTTTCTCTGAACTTGAATTAAAATAAAACTTTTTGCCTGGGCTCTTAGCAATGTTGCCAACACGGCTCTAAAAGACATTTAACAGCCATTCTGTGGATATCTGAAGATCATCCTTGTTGAAATGGGTAATACTTTCTATCAGATACACCTCACATCTCTCATACATTTACCATAAAATTCAGCATCAGTGAAACCAAGTGTCAGTCACTTTTTGAAGGAAAATTGGTAAAAAGTTGAAAAGGTACCTCATAAAGTGTTCCCATTCCGAGTAGAAACATTGCTAATTTGTTTGATTTAAGAAGAGCAGTGAGGAGATTTGGTTTTGATTTTTTCCCTTCTTTCAGTTTCTTCTCCTTTTGATATTCTCTAAAATAAGAAATACAGTAGATAACATTTGAGATCCAAATGGATCTGAATAATTCATTTCATTTTCATTCATTCATTTCATTTCATTTTTAATTCTTTATACAGGGTAAAAGCATCAATATAAAATACTGCTTTACAGCTTGCCCTGTTAACTAAACAAAAAGAAAATTCTAAATTACCTACTTTACAATGTTATTTCATACATAAAGTAAACAAATGTAAAGTCAATATAAAAATCGAAAAAATAAATAGAGCTAGGCTGAGAGGGCAAATTGCTCTTCAGCCTACTTTTAAAAATGCCAAGGAGGGTGATTATTTTGGTATGCAGGCCTTATTTTAGCAAAATAAATCTTAGACAATGAAATGGCATCAAATTTTTTCCTACTGTTTGCACTAGACAAATCTTTGGAATTGTCAAGTGGGAAATTTTCAGAATTAGATGCTTTTTATCAAATTATCACACAAAAAGTATAAAGAATCAACCAGAGAGTGAAAACTCGGACAGCTACCGGTTGTCCCAAAGTTTTTTTGGACACCTGGTGGTAGGAGAGTCACAAAATTTGGACATTGTTCTCTAAAGTTTTCTCGTTTGACTTATTGTATTCCCCCTATATCAAATTAAAAAATATGGACAGAATTTTCTGAATTTTTGAAAACACTTAAGGCAAAAGTTTCCAAATTTCAAAAACACTTTTGAAAACACAGAAAAGTTTGTCCATGTTTTTGAATGTGATGTAGGAACACAGGAAAATTTGGACAAAGATGTGGAATAAGCATTTCTGAAATTTCTGAGTTTTCCAAGTTATCAAAGTTTTCACCGTTTTCACCCTCTCCAGAAAGAATCTTTTACCTTTCTGCGGTTTCAGCCAATCTCTGAGATGAAAGGCTTTTCACTGTCATAAACATATCAGACAATTCCAATTTCTGTTTATGACCCTTTGCAAATATTCCATTCATGTACCTGATAAAAAGAATGGTCTCACAATTAATGAAAGAAAGAAATGACGTTTGTGGGCAGTGGTTTTATCCTTTACAAGTTTTCAAATTATCCAGTCTAATCCATCAAACCACCCCAAGGTTCTTGAAGCAAATTTTAGCATGATGGCAGGCCCGTCTGAAGCCCCCCCAATAATTTTCTAAAGTTTGTTCCTTCTTTCTAGTGAAAAAGGCTGTTAAAAAGTCAAGCTTATGGAAATGAAGATTTAAACTTATTTATACTAGAGGAAGTTATCAGAGTTATCAAGCTATCACGTTTCTATTTCACAACATTAAAAAAGATTCTATTTCTAAGTGATGTTGAGGTCCTATATTCAAAATTTCCCGGGAAAGCCTTCCGTTAGTCGCGATCATTTGCTCCTTTAGATGGCAAATTCTTCATAATAGAGGCGTTTTCCAACGATCTAAAGGGCGTGGTTGCAATAAATTTCCCAGGGGCAAGCCCCCAGACCCCCATTTTTGCTCGCTCCGCTCGCATCTGGTTTCAGCCCCCCCAATATCAATTTCGTTCCGACGGGCCTGTAATGGGGCAATGCAAGGAGTGCAAACATTCTTGTCACACATTTTCATGGGCTTTGGTTACAGTATCTTTCAACAACTTTGGAACTTTTCTTAAAAATCAGATAAAAAGTTTGGCATTTAGTTCATGTTTACGCCTTTCTAGTCATGTGATGTGCTGCTGCTTTCTTACAAGGAACAGGGACCTATGTTTGGTTTGTCAGAAATTGCATGCTGAGAACAGCATCATTTTTAATCTGGCATCAGTATGGTGCAATAAAACAACCAGGAATGCTGTGATGCTATTTCTGGATTGGGTTGCATTGCAAATCATGTGCCATTGTATGATTTAATCTATGGTATAATGGTTAAGATTGAAGGGTTGAACAAAGCATTGTTCAATCTATCTTCTTCATTGTTGTATGTTTGTTTTCATTCAACTTTGTGATCTAGCAGCAAATATTTGTAGACCACCCATGTAACTATCAAGCAGCCCTGCAACCGGGAAATTTTAAGGGCAGGGAGGGCAGGGGTTGCATGGTAGAAATGGGGGAACTTATTTCAACATGCTTGTTTTCCTTTGTTGTCTGCCGAAAAGGTCAGGGGTTGCAACCACCACAACCCCCCCAGCCTGCGCCACATACCATAACAAGGGGGAGTTATGGACTGTGTGATAGACTCACTATTGTTGTCCCAGTTTCACAGAGATCTTGTGAAATCTGTCATTCAAATAATGATATTGGCTTGTCTAGCACTTTGTTTATTTAATTTGTTTATACTGAAGTCATTGGGACAACAAAAGTGAGTCCATCACACAGACCATATATATACCAGATTGGAAAGTTTGACATGCGCAGGGGATTAATCCCTTGCGCACTTAACAAGTTATCCGCACACCATCTGCGCATTTTTGAATAAATAGCGTTCATCCGCACATTTTAATCACTTGGTAAATTGATTTCATTGTTTACTGACATGATATCCTAAAATCTACTACCCTTTTTGCGCTGATAAGCGCACTGTTAGTTGACTTTCTCTGCATTCTATCTGCGAAATTTTTACCCCTATTTTCAAAATCCCCCGCGCACTTTTCAAACTTTCCAATCTGGTATATATAACTCCCCTTCATTATGGTCTGTAACGCAGGCTACCCCCTAGATCAGGGGTGGCACCAGGGGAAGGCTAGGGGGCTACGGCCCCCCCTGTCGGAAGCATCTAAGCCTCCCCCCGTCGGAGGAAATTTTGGGTTATTTTTGGAGGGAATTTGGCAAAATGACGTATGAAAACGGCATTTTTTAGCCATTTTAGCCCCCCTGTCGAAAGTTCCAGCCCCTCTGTCGGAAGATTTCTGGTGCCACCCGCCACCCCTGCCCTTTTAGATGCGCCTCTGAGGAGTCTTGATTTTGCAAACAAAGCAAACGAATTTTTGAAGGATTTTATCTAATTCGATATAAACTTAGACAACAGCGTGAAGCGACCTTCAAGGCGTAATGCATGTCCCTCGGAATGTTTTCTACTATTTCTTTCGTTCTTTCGTTTTCATACTCTTGGAGTCTTGCTTGGTCTAATATATTCATATATTTTGGGCCTAAGCAAGCACCCCTTGACTTGATTGAAGCATTACCATAAATAAAGACGGCCTTACCAAAATGTGAGCTTGGATAAAACAGATGCATCTTTTCTTGGATTCTTTGTCTGTGACTTTCGTTTCAATGTCTCCATCTTGATTATTTGATTTGAGCCAACAGATTACCCACAAATTGACCTTCTCTCTCTCTTCTCCTTTCACCTGTGCTGGTCTTTTGGGAAATCCTTCTGTTGTGGTCTGTTTATTATGCGTACAATTTGATTATGTAACATTTTCGCGCCCATATTTACCAGCCTCTGTTTCAATTACATTGCATAATCATGTTGAAATCGTGTGCAACACACTGATGGTGCAATAGCACAGGTGACATTCGTCTTGCAACAAGCACAGGTGACATTCGTCTTGCAACACATAATCAACGAATTTTTTCAAAATAATTAATATATCAAATTAAAGACAAATGACGGATATATAGCGCCTAGTTTAAAAATAGGACAGAAGATGTCTGAGTGGCTTCATTGTCCAGTACATTTGATAATCTCTCGAGGTCACCAAATACAATGGAATACAATAGGCTATATTTGGATTGCCCAGGCCCCTGATTTAAGTCGCCTTATATCTCCGTCATTTGTCTTTAAAGCTGAAATTCTCCCGTTTCTTAGGGTGTAATTTGATTCGGAGTTTGTTTGGTTTTGGAAGGGTGATTGATCTACGAGGAAGGAGCACAGGTGACATTCGTCTGTGGCATTCGCTTTTTTCAAATTATTTCCCCTTCCTCGTAGATCAATCACCCTTCCAAAACCAAACAAACTCCGAATCAAATTACACCATAAGAAACGGGAGAATTTCAGTTTTAATTTGATATATTAATTATTTTGAAAAAATTCGTTGATTATGTGTTGCAAGACGAATGTCACCTGTGCTGTGGGGGCTGTGTGCAACAGATTACCCTGAAATTGACCTGTGTCTCTGGTCTGTTCTCCACTGAACAAATTCCACGATCTACTCTGTATTGGACCTTTTGGAAACTTCAAAAACTCCAGAATTTATCAATCTGAAACATGGTCAAAAGACTCTTAAATGACCTGAGCACAAAGCTTTCAGAGAGAATTACCTTGATGTGAAAATCAAATTGTATTATGGTAAAACAAACATGGATTACAAAAATTGTTTGCAAAATAAGGAAAAATGAACTGATAGTACAGAAAATTTTTGCACGAAGCTTAATTTTTGGCAGCAAAAACAAGGTCCTTCAATTGAGGGAAATTACAGAGATATTCGAAAAAAACAAGCGAAGTAATTTCGTCTGAAAAAATAAAATTGTTAGCCAATGCGCTTGCGTTCATAGTCCCCGTAGCTGATTGGCTGTCAAGTAAGGACGAAGACAAAGCTACGAAACAATGTACCATGTATCCCCAACAAGATCTGAAAGAGAATTTTCCAGCCCAATAATGTAGCTGGCTAACATTTAAAAGAGAATGACAAAGAAAACACAGATTATACCAAAAAAACAGACTTCCAAAGTGTATAAGATAAAAACAGCTCAGATATCACAAAAATAATCGACGTAAATACAGTTGTGTTCTATTAGTATACAAAATCTTTTTTGGTAAAATATATTCTCTGTAGATCTCTGGCCTTTACCTTAAATACTTCTTAATTTAGTAGCTATTTTACAGTGTGTAGGAAAGTCTCGTATACAACCTATATTGAAAAAATACCACTGACTATGAAAAATTACCACTGACTATGAAAAAATATCACAGACACAATCACAATATACACAAATTGGTTGAATTACTAAAAAGACAAGCTTCTTTCTGTAAAAACTTGCAAGTTTGGGCTTTTGCAGTAGACTGACGACGTGAGTCCTTGTATTCGTTCAATGTTTTCAATCTGATGTTTTTATTTTCTCTCATACAAGAACATTTCTCTCAGTTTGAAGCCATAACTATCATTCAATTCAATGCGGAAAACTGAGACTCATGTAATCAGTCTACTTTTGCAGTGCATTATCTTCAAAGATAACTGTTGTATAGCAATATCTTATAAACATTCTGCCTCAGGGTAAAGAGTGTCGGAATTTAGGGTTGTTATGTGCGCGATAGAAACTTGATTGTTATGTTGAACGCCTCATTTTACGTGAGATCAAAAAGCTTTCTGTTCCAAAGCCTTTCAGTGTCTTGTATTGCATCGTTATTTGGAAAAGCATACACAATCTCAGTTCCCCTTATAACCCAGTGAACAAAACAAGTTTTCTATGCGTCAACACCTAGTTTAATCTAGCCTGATAACCAGCCCACTAAAGAAAATAAGTCTTTAGTGGGCTGGTTATCACCATTTATTTTCTTTAGTGGGCTGGTTATCAGGCTAGTTTAATCCAGATCAACGTCCTGAATTTCACAGTTAACCAATTCAGTTTACGCTTGCTTATAACTGCGGCATAGTCTAGCCTGAAATCAGGCTCTGTGCCAATTTCTATTTGTGTCTTCATACCACAGTGAGCGTGGTCTCAGGCTAGGTACAATCCAGGAAAAAAGTCAAAGCCTTGCAAAGAAATGTGTTATACATCAAGCTTAACCCCTGCTCTAATCGCTGGGAAGTTTTCAGTCACAAACAGATTTCTCGTAAAAAATGGATTCATAACAATACAACGTTGGATTGGATTCCCTGGTAAACCAGAATGGAAATTCCAAAACGCATATCAAAGAGCTTTAGCAAAATTGCTCTTTGATACTGAAACTTTTCCTGATGGGGCATTTCTTAAATGGAGTCTACGTCAGGCCATTGTTTCATTTTTTGCTAGAGTCCTTGGTCTTAAAGTTTGGTATAAAATCAAATGATGAATTTCTAGCTACAATTTTCCAGATCTGCAATGTTTTACCCAATGACAAATGTTTTACGTTCTCAACATTGTTGACCTTTTCTCGTGTTATAAGAAGCATCTCATCATAAGTCTAACTCAGTCAATCCAGGACTATGCTCCAAACTTGGACCCCAATCACTTCCCCTAAATATGCTNGAACAAATTCCACGATCTACTCTGTATTGGACCTTTTGGAAACTTCAAAAACTCCAGAATTTATCAATCTGAAACATGGTCAAAAGACTCTTAAATGACCTGAGCACAAAGCTTTCAGAGAGAATTACCTTGATGTGAAAATCAAATTGTATTATGGTAAAACAAACATGGATTACAAAAATTGTTTGCAAAATAAGGAAAAATGAACTGATAGTACAGAAAATTTTTGCACGAAGCTTAATTTTTGGCAGCAAAAACAAGGTCCTTCAACTGAGGGAAATTACAGAGATATTCGAAAAAACAAGCGAAGTAATTTCGTCTGAAAAAATAAAATTTTTGCTTCTTGTTTTGGAAACGATTCTGATCTGAATCTGAAAGAGAATTTTCCAGCCCAATAATGTAGCTGGCTAACATTTAAAAGAGAATGACAAAGAAAGCACAGATTATACCAAAAACAGACTTCCAAAGTGTACAAGATAAAAACAGCTCAGATATCACAAAAATAATCGACGTAAATACAGTTTTGTTCTAGTAGTATACAAAATCTTTTTTTGTAAAATATATCCTCTGTAGATCTCTGGCCTTTACCTTAAATACTTCTTAATTTAGTAGCTATTTTACAGTGTGTAGGAAAGTCTCGTATACAACCTATATTGAAAAAATACCACTGACTATGAAAAATTACCACTGACTATGAAAAAATATCACAGACACAATCACAATATACACAAATTGGTTGAATTACTAAAAAGACAAGCTTCTTTCTGTAAAAACTTGCAAGGTTGGGCTTTTGCAGTAGACTGACGACGTGAGTCCTTGTATTCGTTCAATGTTTTCAATCTGATGTTTTTATTTTCTCTCATACAAGAACATTTCTCTCAGTTTGAATCCATAACTATCATTCAATTCAATGCGGAAAACTGAGACTCATGTAATCAGTCTACTTTTGCAGTGCATTATCTTCAAAGATAACTGTTGTATAGCAATATCTTATAAACATTCTGCCTCAGGGTAAAGAGTGTCGGAATTTAGGGTTGTTATGTGCGCGATAGAAACTTGATTGTTATGTTGAATGTCATATGATCAACATGCCTCATTTTACGTGAGATCAAAAAGCTTTCTGTTTTTCTGTTCCAAAGTCTTTTAGCCTGCGTGCAGACTTTCTGGTCACTGGGGAGGAGGGGAAAGAAAGGAACTACATTTCTTTCCCCTCCTCCCCAGTGACCAACAAAGTCTGCACGCAGGCTAAAGTCTGTCAGTGTCTTGTATTGCATCGTTATTTGCAAAATCATACACAATCTCAGTTCCCCTTATAACCCAGTGAACAAAACAAGTTTTCTATACGTCAACACTTAGTTTAATCCAAATCAACGTCCTGAATTTCACAGTTAACCAATTCAGTTTACGCTTGCTTATAACTGCGGCATAGTCTAGCCTAAAATCAGGCTCTGTGCCAATTTCTATTTGTGTCTTCATACCACAGTGAGCGTGATCCCAGGCTAGGTATAATCCAGGAAAAAAGTCAAAGCCTTGCAAAGAAATTTGTTATACATCAAGCTTAACCCCTGCTCTAATCGCTGGGAAGTTTTCAGTCACAAACAGATTTCTCGTAAAAAATGGATTCATAACAATACAACGTTGGATTGGATTCCCTGGTAAACCAGAATGGAAATTCCAAAACGCATACCAAAGAGCATTAGCAAAATTGTTCTTTATTACTGAAACTTTTCCTGATGGGGCATTTCTTAAATGGAGTCTACGTCAGGCCATTGTTTCATTTTTTGCTAGAGTCCTTGGTCTTAAAGTTTGGTATAAAAACAAATGATGAATTTCTAGCTACAATTTTACAGATCTGCAATGTTTTACCCAATGACAAATGTTTTATGTTCTCAACATTGTTGACCTTTTATCGTGTTATAAGAAGCATCTCATCATAAGTCTAACTCAGTCAATCCAGGACTATGCTCCAAACTTGGACCCCAATCACTTCCCCTAAATATGCTTAGATTGAAAGTCGTACAGTTTTGATCAGAACTTTCTGCCTACAACGATGTTTCATAAACCACCCTTGATCCAAACATTTCCATGATTTCTTCTCTCGTTTTTGATCTCGTGATATTACATCCTGGATATGTCATTTGAGTTCTTTCTTTTATGAGCTGCCTTATTTCTTTAGCCTCGTTTGCCATCATCTCAAGACGCGCAGCCTCGACATGACCCAATTGGTCAAGGAGCATCTTGAATTCCCCATCTTTTTCTTTGAATAACTCACATGGCTCATCAAATTGAACGATTTTGCCAGCCTTGATCACCTTTAGGAATGAGAATAAATAGTAATTCCTTATGTTTTGACTTTGTTCCATTTTTCATTCAGCAAAAATCTACATACGCGCAATTCTAAGCTTAGGATGTCATGCTTCGGCGTTTCGTGTCGTTATTAGATCTTCAGTCCTCGACACTCTGTTGTCGTCTTTTAGTTTGCTTTACTGATAAATAAATACCTCTACACCCAAGTTGCAAAATCTACGAAACGCATTGTACCAAAATTGAATTCAGCATTCGAGGATAAAAATGAACCATCGCTATGAGTAAACAATTCCATGTATCGAACGCGTTGTACAGTTTTTTTAAACATCCAATAAATATATTTCCTATATTATACTTCTTTTTCAGGGTTACATTCTTTGATTATTATTTTTAGGGTGTGTTTGATTGGTAATTCCAAACCTACCAAATTCTGAAAACAGTAGACTTCACAGAGATGGAAATATATTTCCCAATCAAACACAGAAATCTTGGAAACGGTAGGTTTTGGATTCACCACCAGGGTTTAGTAATGAAAACGAGAATCTCTCCAAAGTCTGCCAAACCTTCTACCTTTTGGAGCAGAAGGTTCAGAAGGCCTTCCAAACCTACCAAACCTACCGTTTTGAGAATTTCGGAGTCAATCAAACACAAATTCCGAGTCTACCAAGTCTACCGTTTTCAGAATTGGTACCAATCAAACACACCCTTAATTGAATACGTTTCAGACGGCCAGTCTCTCAAAATGCAACTTGTAGAAATAAACGTTGAAACTTGTGCCAAACAAAAACAAAAAGAACGAAAATGAAACCAAATGAAAACTTGCTTACCATGATACGATCACAGTCCATAATAGTATGAAGTCGATGAGCAATTGTGACCACTGTACAATCTCTGAATTTGTCTCTTATTGTTTCTTGAATCAATGCATCAGTGCTGGTGATAAAAAAATAAAAACAATTATGAAACATTCATGTAGTGATACAAATTTTAGCTCATCCCATCATGCATTTCTATATTCTTGCAGACTTTTCGAGGATATATTTTACCAGTAGAGGAAGAGGTTATCGCCTTATACAACTTCAACATACAGTAAATATCGTACATTTTGAAGGACATTTTATACTGTTGGTCTAAGTAAACATTTGTGAACTTAATGATTGAAAAAAATAATATTCAATTCAAGAAAAAGAGAGTTGATTAGCGGCGCTCACTGCTGAATAATTCCCTTCCCCAACGTCTTTCCAAGTTTTGCATTTTTCGAAGATTTTTAACTATTCACAACACCCATATAAGTTGAACTTATACATTGATTGGTATTCAAAGAAGGACCCCTTTCTTAAAATGAACAGTTATAACGCCTGATAACGGAGATATATCTCTGACACCGTACAGTGAAATTATGTTGTGTTGCTGGTCAAATGAAACAACGTTTCTTATCTCAAAAGTATCGACAAAGGTCAGCCAAAACATGAATAAAAATAAGAAAAGCCTACAGTGAAAAAATTTCTTACTCATTATCGACATTAGCCGTAGCTTCATCAATAAACAAGATTTTCTTTCGTAATAACAATGCCCTTGCTAAACAAAACAATTGTCTTTGGCCAACACTGAAATTCGAGCCTCCTTCTGATACGTCTGTACTCAGCTTGTTTGGAAGTTCAAATACCACGTCTTTTAATTGAACCTGAAAGATAGTGGCCAATGTTAATAATATCTAAGATAACAGGCTTGATCGAGAGATTTATTAATCCTTGAGATTATATGCCAAATTCAAAAGAAATCCTGGGCAGAAGTTACCTTGATGAAAGTCTGGTCACGATTAGTTTAACATGCACATTACTGCAAATAAATGTAATGTCTTTCGGTTCACGGAATTAAGAAATTAAAATCAACTTCAAACTAATCGTACCTCTTCTAAAACTTCCCAGATATCAGGATCTTCAAATTCATTAAATGGATCAATGTTCATCCTCAAAGCGCCACTGAATAACACGGGATCCTACGAAACAATATAATCATGAACTAAGAAGATACTTGACGACATTTACCTAAAACTAACTGAAAAATGTTCTGCTTGTTTATATGTACGATCTGTTACAATGGCTCATAGTTGGGAAGGGAATCCTTCGGGATGAGATTAGAAAGAAAATCGCAAAAGAAGAAAAAATATAAAAGAAAAATGGAAGGAACAGAAACATCACAATGTTTTTCTGTAAGAAAAAGGGAAGGAATAGAAAACATCACAATGTTCTTCTGTAGCAAATAAACATAATCTCTAATTTAAAACTTGGACGAGAAGAAAATGCTAGACAGTAGGCTCAGTTTTCCTGATCCGTGGAATGTGCTGAACTGAATATTGAATTTTGCTAAAACTGCACATTCCAGGTTTTGTATCACTCGTAGACTTGACACGTATTTGATGAATGTGAAAATCAGACGAGAGTCAAACAAATCGTAGCTATAAGGGAAAGAATGCCAGTAAATCAAAAGTTAATAAACTTTAATCCTACCTGTGGAATTACTGAAATACTGCTTCTCAATTTCTTCAACGGAATATCCGAAGTTGCAACGCCATCGATTCGAATGGTTCCCATCAACTTTCCAGTTCTGTACATCGCAGCGACCAAGGATGATTTCCCTGCACCTGTTCGACCAATCACTCCAACCTGATAATTGATAAACAATACAAAATCAGTTATGAATAAAAAAACACAAATCATGAATTGTAAATTATAAATCAGTCATGAATCATAATCAAAAACCACAAGTCATGAATTGTAAATCATAAATCGTGCATCAAATTGATCATTTTCGTGATATGGACCATTGGCCGATGCTATGGAGCACATCATTAAACGTCATCAAACAAGTAGCAGGATCAATAACAAAACTCACGATAAAATTTAGTGGGTGGAAAATTTCCCGAATCCTAATAAATGGGGTGTCTGGAATAAATGGGGTGCGAGGAAAACTAAATCTGCAGTTCGGTAATTGAACGAAACACACAAGTTGTTTTGGCTGTAAAAACAAGTTAAAAATTATAGAAACTACCAAAAATGAAAAATACAGTTCGAGTCACATTTTAGGAAAGATGATTTTACATGTTTCACATTTCAAGAAGCTCGAAATCAATAAACATTTGGAATAAGGTAAGGATGTCCTGGGTGGATATTTTCAAAAAATTAATAAGCGGGTCAGGCGTTTCCTTCTGGACTCGAGAGTAATAAGCCGGTTTCATACTTCACAAAAGGACGGTACGTGTATGTCAGTTGCCAACATACCTTTTCACTTGCACGTATACAAAAGAACATTGTCTTCAAAGCATATGGCAATGATTTATGATGCGCAAATGAAGCTCCTTCTGCAGTTATGATTCCATATTTTGGCCACCCTCTTGATAAAGCCTCGCTAGAGTCAGTGTCTGGTTCTGGTTCGAGGTTGCAGTATTCAGTCACACGTTCAGCTGACGTCATCTGCATAATAAGATACGAGTTAAGGTTATTTCTGGTGCCATAACTTCCGGTCCGTTTGTAGGAGAAGTTCGCACTTAATTCATTTTGTTCATAATTTGAAGTTACGATGAAAGACTAAAGGCTAACGGCCTAAAGCTAGATAAGCTATGCTTTACTTTGGTCATATCGAATATAGATCTTTTATATCTGCTTATTTGGCCGGTATTCTAGGGAAAAAGTTGAATTGAAAAAGTAAGTCTAGATGGGCGTCATCTTTCTCCAAATCTGTCTTTCAGACTCATTGTTGCACCTGTTATATTAATTGAGACTATATAATAACAAAAAGGTTGGCGACCTACCAGACTTTCGACTTGCGCAGTTTGTCTAACACACCATTGGAATAATCCACCAAGTTGGAGGCAGTAAACCAGGGTTAGGCCAACCATCGTTGAGTCTATTTCTAGAAGGAGCAATGAATTTTAACTTTCTAGATAGAGTCACGAGAATAAACATCAACTGCAAAGGTGAATTGGTGTATTGGAAATTGATTGTGTGCTTACAAAACAAAGAAAAGGGCAGCTAGAAGAGGACTCCAATTTTACCACACCCCTACAATAATTCTTCTCGAAGGAGCTGCCCCCCCCCCCCAACAAAATCCTAGATCAATGTTTCACTCTAAACATGACAAAAGCTGATTTTTTCAATTGCTCTGAGGACATTTTGGCCCTTAAAAATATGCGGCCTCGATAAGGACCTGCTCTAAATCAAGAATATTACTAAAGATCACTCAAATAATAGTCTCTATGCTTGTAAAATAAATGAAAGAACCTTAAAAAACCGCTTAAACTATTTAAAGGCTTTTGTTCAACCAGTAGCCTTTGCGCGTAGATTTCAATTGAGGCAGCCATTTTCGTAGACCACAAAAATGTTCATTTTCATAAAACAGAGGACGCAAAGAACCATGGTTAGGTAAGAGCCTTTAATCTTTCACTTGTTCAGCTCTTGTTCAACCAGCAGCCTTTGCGCGTGGATTTCTATCGAGGCAGCCATTTTCGTANACAAAAGCTGATTTTTTCAATTGCTCTGAGGACATTTTGGCCCTTAAAAATATGCGGCCTCGATAAGGACCTGCTCTAAATCAAGAATATTACTAAAGATCACTCAAATAATAGTCTCTATGCTTGTAAAATAAATGAAAGAACCTTAAAAAACCGCTTAAACTATTTAAAGGCTTTTGTTCAACCAGTAGCCTTTGCGCGTAGATTTCAATTGAGGCAGCCATTTTCGTAGACCACAAAAATGTTCATTTTCATAAAACAGAGGACGCAAAGAACCATGGTTAGGTAAGAGCCTTTAATCTTTCACTTGTTCAGCTCTTGTTCAACCAGCAGCCTTTGCGCGTGGATTTCTATCGAGGCAGCCATTTTCGTAGACCACAAAAATGTTCATTTTCATAGAACAGAGCACGCAAAGGACCGTGGTTGGATAAGAGCCTTTAAACTTGAGAGGCTACTGAAAAAAGGCATATTGTAGCAGAACTCTTTACAAAGGGTTGATATTTGTAATAAAAATAAAAATATTGATGCTTACTTATATACTGAATGAGGACGAGTGGAGCGAATATAGCAAAAGCAACAAATATAACCAGCATAACTTCAAGTCTTATTGAAAACCATCTCGTTGTGCTGATAAACAAAAACCATCCGTCTGATTGATGATCTTGGCATTCAAAAAACTCTTCTACGATTTTATCAACTTTGTTTGATGCTCTGATAGTTGGTAGGCCTTCAAGGGTTGCTGATAAATGTGCAAACAACGGACTTCGTGCTGCAATGAATAAAATCACGAATACAGTTAATAAGAATACTGGATGTGTCAAAAAATGTATGGACGTTTGAAAGCCTGTAGCTCTGAACCATTGATCAGATTCCTATTAACTGATAATAGTTGTGTAGCTAACATATCAACTTAGATAAGAACATTTAGTTTGTCAAAATCGGTCGTATCGTTCTCATATTACAAGCGACTCTATTAAAATGCTCCAGATTGAAATTCTTCAGCTCTAAAGAGAGATAAAATGCCCTTGAGTATTGCTCTGAGTGAGGAGATTCCTTGCGATTTGATCAAATGTTTGCAGGCCCTTTTTCAGATATTTCACAGCCAGGAAATTTTCGTCAAGTCAAATTTACCTTTACTTTCAGTACTCATAAAAACGTTAGAGAATTCATAAAAATACTTTGGTGCTTTGGCTTTTAAGTAGAATTTGATTTGGTCTTGGTGCTATGAACTTTTAAATGAGGGAATTTTTTCTGGCTCACACGAATAAATCAAGCGAACAAAAACAACTGAAACTTACCTATTCCTTCAAGACGCTTGACATCTCTCGCTGTCCTCAGAAAATACTTCCGCAATGCGTAGAAAGCGATCATCAATGGTAGCATAATTATCAGAATATATGGAACATTGATGGCGCTTACAACCAGTGTTTTCACGCAGAATAATCCAAGCTAAAATTTAAATAGAAAAAGGTATATTAAAGACCCATTGCTAACCATGATCCTTCGTGGTGCCAAATTCGACTTTCATATTATCTGAAAGTCGTTTTTGGCCTAGATTCTCTTTGCCTTGCTTTTCATTCGGCGCACAAAGGATCACGGTTGACAATAGGTCTTTAAAGCCAAGCGTTAAATGCTTGTTACTCTCTATTTGATAGGGCTGTTGTTCTGTGACTATGGTAGATGTGACTTTGGAAAGACAAGCAGAATAATGTTCCGACTCTGTGTCACACCTTATAGTTGTACGAAAATATACCCCCCCCCCATCCATCAGAGGAGAAGCACATCCGGGATCCTTGGAATGAGAATTATGGGAAGGAGAAACCATGGCAACGTGGAGGAGGTGTGAACTTTTGGATAGGAGGAGACACGAGGAGAGAAGCAAAGAAGAGAAGATGTTGTGCAGAAAGAAACTGGACGTTTGACTGTTTGAAACAGTAGAAAAAGGACTAGAGCATAAAGAAAAGAGAGCTGATCGTATGACGTTTATTTGTTGGTTATTTTGAAGAAGTAATCGTGTTTAGGCCACTAGGAACCTTGATTTTCAAGATGATGATTTACCATGCGGTAGAAATTCGTTTTGTTGCACGTTTTGCGTTTCATTGCTAGCTGTCTGTGCAACAAATATAGCAAATATAACGATTGGAAATTATAAAAAAGAACTCGGAATCACATATGGTGAGGCTCAAAACCTACCGTTTGTGACACTCTGCAGTGCAAAATAGAAGGGGTGGTCTTAATAACTGGGGAGGGGGTGGAAAAACATTGAAAACATGATAACAGTGGGGTCTTACTTAGTTGGGGGAAGGTAAATATTTCCAAGTGGAAGTATTATTTCTAGCAATCGATTTAGTTTAAGTTAAACACCCATTGTCAACCATGATCCTTTGTGCGCCCAACGAAAAGCAAGACAAAGAGAACCTAGGCCAAAAACGAGTTTCAGATAATACGAAAGTCGACGAAGGATCACGGTTAGCAATGGGTCTTTAAGGAAAATGGTTGCTCAAACTTTCAATATAATTAATTAACGGGGGGTCCTAATAAGGATCAGGGGGTGGGAAAATTTCGAAATTCACTAAACATAGGGCGGACGTCTATTTGGCACTGCAGCACTGGAGAGTATGCAAATAATGTGGCCAAGATATTTTCTGGTTATAAATTTGTTCCGTCACTAAATCACAGGGAAACATTAGTCATAAATTTTGAAAGACAAGAGCCTGAATTTAGGTTGGGTGCTGAGTTTTGAAACGTCAAGGGGATGATACGATTAAGGATTCTAAGCAGGCCACATCCTTATTCCAACCGCTTCAGAAAATAATTTCACGTCAATTGAAGCCAACTTCCTCCTGGTTTCAAATATGATAGTAACTTTGCTACAACATACAAATGTTAAAAACATGACAAGAATAAAAGGAACAAGATAAAAATATGTGTAACTTACAAAAATGACATCATAGAAAGACCACGGCAGTTCTTCATCCAGAAAGTAAGTATCCTTTGAGAACCGATTGAGAATCCGCCCTAAATAGAAGCACAATTGGCTGTTAATCAATCTCGTCCCCAGAGTGAGTTCGTTGCTCACCCTGAACACCCTGGGAACGAGGTTGGCTGTTAATGTCAGTCTATGCTTTACTCTGTCGTGGCAGATGACGTTAAAAATTAAACTCTCTAATAAAGAAGAAGTTGCACTATCCTCGTTTCTGTAGCAGCCTCCCTTCAGAAACCAAAACAATAGTCTAGTTTTACTGAAAGATACGACACAGTTCTTCCATAATTGGACATCCATGCATTCAAAAAACTTCATACAAATTCACAAGAATTCTTGCGAAAGACTGAAATGAAAAACTGCACTGAAAACATCTCTTTTCAGACACTAAAATCCAAGAATTTTTAAGAATTCATGTGAATTCTTATCAACTATAACGAATTCATAAGTATTCTTACTAAAGAAACTATGGCAAGTTACGGAAAACCCGTACTCAGCAACATGCAGTGATATGAATTTTACCTACCTACAGGAGTTGTATCAAAGAAATAAATGGCCGTCTTGAGAAGTGCATTTAGCATTTTATCATGAAGATTCTTGCTTGCATTGACAGTCACGTGGAAGAAGAAGATGGAAGTTGATAGAAACACTGCACATGTAAGAAATGNGACTGAAATGAAAAACTGCACTGAAAACATCTCTTTTCAGACACTAAAATCCAAGAATTTTTAAGAATTCATGTGAATTCTTATCAACTATAACGAATTCATAAGTATTCTTACTAAAGAAACTATGGCAAGTTACGGAAAACCCGTACTCAGCAACATGCAGTGATATGAATTTTACCTACCTACAGGAGTTGTATCAAAGAAATAAATGGCCGTCTTGAGAAGTGCATTTAGCATTTTATCATGAAGATTCTTGCTTGCATTGACAGTCACGTGGAAGAAGAAGATGGAAGTTGATAGAAACACTGCACATGTAAGAAATGTCAATCCAATGTACATGTAAAGATTGTTCTTTACATTATCTTTGAAATAGTATTTGAATTCTGATGATGTTATTGTTTGGTTCTTCGACTTTGCTTCTTCTGCACTTGACCTATGAAGAAACAGAGTAAGAATTTAGCATGATGGGAAAATTTAAAATAGCCCTAGAAACGGATAATTGAAAATGTCAGTTTGTGAAACGTCTCGAGCTACGATCGTTCTCGATAATTTGTTCATTGAAAAATGTCATGGATCAAATGGTCTGAAAAAGCTAGCTCTGTTTCAAATGCTTTATAATAATGGTAGGAAGCTGTACGAATAAAACTCTACTAAAGAAATTCGGATACAAAAAAGACAAGATAGTTAGCACACTGAAGCCTTTCTGATTTATGTCTTCATCAGAGTGTGACTTACAAAACTGACTCTGAAACTGATTCATTTCAAATACTCTATATGCAACAATGTTTTCTCTCGTGCTCACTCTGTAGACATAATCGAATGGCATCATCAGGAGATATTAGATCTTCACGAAAGTAAAGGCACTTACCAGACACCGATCCACCAATCCACTGCAGTTAGCGACAACTGAAATGACAACATAAATTGGCTACTAGATTTATATTCGCAGCGATAAAAGACGATAAACATCCTAACTACATGAGTGGTATCAAAGATTATCATAAATCTGTCTCAAAATCCTTGTTGCACAAAACATTCGTGCAAAACTTTGGCAACGAAGTTCAGACAAAATCAATATCGTGTTTTAAACAGGAAACTAACCAGTGTATAGTAAAGAGGTTATTACTAGCTATTTGATGTTTCTTAATGTAACAATGTTTGACAATAATTGCCTAAAGGAGATCACTGCAACTCCACTTCTGTTACGGGCAAAAAGTGAGAAAATACGTTTGAGACATACTGTAGTTCAATGTGTTCCATGAAGGTANACGAAAGTAAAGGCACTTACCAGACACCGATCCACCAATCCACTGCAGTTAGCGACAACTGAAATGACAACATAAATTGGCTACTAGATTTATATTCGCAGCGATAAAAGACGATAAACATCCTAACTACATGAGTGGTATCAAAGATTATCATAAATCTGTCTCAAAATCCTTGTTGCACAAAACATTCGTGCAAAACTTTGGCAACGAAGTTCAGACAAAATCAATATCGTGTTTTAAACAGGAAACTAACCAGTGTATAGTAAAGAGGTTATTACTAGCTATTTGATGTTTCTTAATGTAACAATGTTTGACAATAATTGCCTAAAGGAGATCACTGCAACTCCACTTCTGTTACGGGCAAAAAGTGAGAAAATACGTTTGAGACATACTGTAGTTCAATGTGTTCCATGAAGGTACACCCAAGAGATCCATTCGAAAACTGTTACACAAGAATTTCAACTTGATCTATCCAGTTTAGACCAGTGAAAATAAAACTCAGAAGGCGGAAAATGTGAACTACAGAGCTAAGGAAGAAAGGTATTATCGACAGAAAGGAAGAAACCCAACAGACGAAATTTAGCCACTCACCTGACAAGTAAGGCAACAGAGGAAGAGTACCAAAGTTAGAAAGATGCCAGCACCAGCTCTGAAATATTTCACATACAAACTGACTGGGACACTTCCTTGCAACATCGTCTCTTCTTCATCACCTGCCTTTCCGGAATCCTAAAATCAAATCAATTCCGTTTGTCATAGGCCTACAGTACAATCAATCAAATTAATCTGATCAGGTTACGAAACTTGCAGGAAGAATAGTCTACAAGGTGACTTAAAAATTCCCCCCTGTTTAAGAAATCATTGCAGCGAAAGTATTTGCACTATGATCGTAAAAATTGATTTTTCCGATAGCCAAAAGATTGAAGTCTTCTAAAATTGTTTGGTAATTTTCAAAATAATAGTCGCTGGGTAAAGCCGAAAGATTCAATACATCAGTCTAGCAGGACAGCCAAAAGATTGCCTAAAACATGTGATCAAAGGCATTTCGAAACAAACAAACAAACAAACAAACAAACAAACAAACAAACGCAACTTGTCAGTTTCACTTGCTTCAATAATCCATATTTTATAGCAATAAATGCGATATAAATTTCAGTTTTAGTTTCACTCTGTCATTTTATTAGTTGTGCTAATTTTCAAAAGGATTTCAAAGGATCTGAAAGGATCTGAAAGATTTGATCATGCGTTTTACCTTACTAGGTTTATTTCTTACCGTAGCAGCCGGTACAGATTCCTCTGAAACATAAGTGAGGTTGACATGTGATGATGTTTTGGCTTGCTCAACGGAACGATGAGACTGCGAAGAAGATGATGACAATGTACGCAAACGAGGCTTCCTGATTGACACTTTTACTTCTTCAAATCCAATAGCGCTGTCTCGGTCCCATTCCTTTTCTGTCACGGAATGTTCTGATATCAGAGATTGCACATCGAATCTGATTTGGCTCAGTTCATCGTATGATGCAAGTTTTAATTGTCTACCCTGAAATGAAGATAAATTCTTATACCCTATTCACACTGTCCAGTTAAACGAGCTTAAAATAAACCAGGTTATTGAATGCCGCGTTCTAATTGATCGATCCAACAAATCGAAGGCATTTGATTGGTTAAAATTTAACATGGGTTAGACAAAGCTGGTTTAACTGGTTTAAGGTATTAGGCTACCACCGTTGCTAAGAAGAATTAAGATAGACTGACCTTCTCAAAACATCTTGTGACAAACAAACACATCAAAAGCCCCCAATCACAAGACGAAATTCCTTCCAGTAATTAAAAATATCTAGTCTTTATCAATAAAATTTGATGTTTATTGACTACGTTTGATGGAAGTGGGACTTATTGATAAACCAACCAAAATTAATGTTCTTTCTGCGAGAAGGATACAGATATCTTGCAAGGAAATATAGGGTGATCGCTTCAAAATACGGTCTTCCCATCCCCGCTAACTATCACAGCCCCTCAGGAAATATCTCAATTTCTGGAGATAACAAAAAGCAGTGACAGCACTTTCAGGTGACAAAATGTAACCCCGATTTTCAATCGATCAAGAGACGACTGAGCTTCGATCTCAACAACTTACAAAAGGAATTGTTTGAGAAGGCTTACCTCTTGAATGCAAAGAATTTCGTGAGCTGATTTCAGAAACTGAACTTGATGAGTGCAAAGTATTCTTAATTTGTCTTTCAGCAGTCCATTGATGCAACTAAAATATCAATCGAGAATTAATTATGGAAAAATCAATTAAAACTATTCTAGTTTAGATTTAAAAAAGAAGAATGAAATAGATGTAAATAATCTTCAAAGTAAATAATCTTCGATTTACAAAAGTGAACTTAAATCCTATTGAATTTCTCTATTTGACAAATGATAATCCTATCTACCTACCAAAAACCCAGTAAAGAAATAATACCAACTGATATAAACAACGAAATAACGACACTCACTGTTCAAAAAGATGTCTGCCAACTTTGGTGTCAACGGCACTTAACGGATCGTCAAGTAGGTAAATGTCAGCATCCTGGTAGACAGCTCTACGGTGAGAAAGAGTTGAATACGAATTAACGACTGAGCTAACGTTCTTGGAAATCCTTGTAAGTTGCAAAAAAATAAATTCCTAAATATTCTCTTCAAAGTAACCTACAAATGAATAATTGAAGCAAAAGACACTTGAGTATGATTTATATGACTAATTAGAATAAGTCCTCTGCTGAAATTTTCATCTTGTTTTTAAACGTTATCTAAAGATTTGCTGTGACCAGCGTAAAATGAAACAAATTTTCCAAAATGTTCCGTTACTTGACGAATTGTTCTTGTAGGGACATATCAAGTGACAATAAAAATAAGCCGAAGGTAAGTCGGTAAAATTTATGGTGACAAGATGGTGAGAATGTGTGACAACAAAGAATCACAGAAGAGATTTGCATACGCACCTCGCTAGACTGATTCTCGCTTTTTGTCCCCCGCTAATGCAAACTCCTCTTTCTCCAACAATTGTCATATCAGAGTCCGGAAGTTGACGAAAATCCTACAAAAATATCAATAACATAAAAAATCACATACAACTGAAGAAGCATGACAACGAACTTTTCAACGTTGATTTGTGGATATTTCTTAGGGAAAATAAAACAATAGACCTTTACGGAGATTTTAAATTTGATTTCAAAGAAAGCAGCCCATCGCATCTCTTTGAAAATGGTGTTCCCTCTTTTATGCGTTACCAATAACAAGGCACGAACATTTTTAACAGTCAGCGACGTTTCCATAGCTCCTTTGTTTACGATCTACTTCCTTTGGGGCTTCCAGCCTTTTGATGTGGACTGAAAAGGTCTATTTCGGTCTTGGTTTATGAACATAAGGTCTCCTTGTAGGACAGCCGTTAAAAACAACTTCTTGTGATTATGAAAGATAGTCAGAGCCCTTGGTCAGCAAATCGCAGAACTATTGATCAAAAGATCACAGATAGAAATGTTTAAAAAACATCTATTATATTTCTGAATTCTCTTTCGGATTTGGTATACTTACAGTCAAGGAGCTCATGTATGACTATAAAGTAAACAATAAATACATTCTATGGGCAAAAAAGTGTAGCTTACATGTACTGGGATTTTTCAAAGCAAAATAACTGACTTCTGTAAAAATACAAAACAAGAAACGATGTTATCAATCTAAATATCACGAATTACCTCAATCAGGGCACATGCATTCACCACCTTCTGGTATTTTTCAGAAATGTATGGCAACCCAAATAGAATATTTTTCTGCACTGTGCCAGAAAAGATCCAGGGTTGTTGTGAAACGTAAGCGATTGTACCATTAACATGGACATTTCCTTCTAAGATTGGGAGCTCGCCACAAATTGACATCAGAATTGAAGTCTGTTGGAAAGAACACAGATTTTAGATTTGAGCACAGAAACTATTGGCGGGATTTTGCATTGTGATGAGTTTTCAATACAATTCACAGTTTACTGTCGACAGAGCTTGTCTCAATTGCTTTGGGAATCAAATTTTGTTTTAATTTTGCTTGTGATAATTACAATAGTGGCAATACCTAAAGGAATCCAGGCCATGTTACCTTTGCACCAAGACTGAATTTTAAAGAATTTCGTAGAGGAAGAACGTCGCAACAAAACGATGTTCTTCGTCTGCAAAAACAATTTGCAAAACGCACCATAAAGAAATAATACTCAGAATATACCAAAATATCATATCGTAAACATACTTTTCCAGCTCCTACTGGCCCTGCAATCATCAGCAATGATTTCTGAAAGAAAAATATTCTTGCTTAAAACCGAATACTATCTACCTTTTTAAATTCTAATTCGTTTAAACACTGAAAAGTGACAACTTTCGATAAATTTGGAGAGGAAAAAACTTAATGGCCCGCCTTTTCTATCTCTTGACATTGAAACTTGTCCACAATGCAGAGAGTTGCATTTAGCCATACAATCAGACCCAAATAAAGGAAATCGTATGTTACGAAGAAAGTAAATGTCACAAAACTTAGACTGGATGCTTGATTTGTCTATATACGTATATTAAAACAAGGTAAAAACGATGATGTCACATGAATGTTTTTTCATCCTCATAGATTTATAATAACGACTAAAGTGTTACAAAACGATACCACAGGGAGCATGGAAATACAACGTAGATAAATGTGAACATAAAGACAAAACATGTCAGGAATAGGTAGGAACAATGCAGAAAATCGTCACCATTGTTTTTTCTTTTTCACACTAGCTCTAAAAGGTGATAATGGATTGCATTGAAGAATATGACCCTATATGGACAAAATCATAACTATTGTATAAAAAGGCTTCCCGTCTACTCAATTCAATTCATGAAGATTCAAGAAAATCTGTTTCAAGAATGCCAACTCATATGATGTTAAGGAACCTTGAAAAGAACTCAATAGGAGCAATCGAGTCAAGTACCCATTAATTACATGCTGCTAATATTGCGTATATAATGATGAGAAACAATAGGAGCAATCGAGTCAAGTACCCATTAATTACATGCTGCTAATATTACGTATATAATGATGAGAAACAATAGGAGCAATCGAGTCAAGTACCCATTAATTACATGCTGCTAATATTACGTATATAATGATGAGAAACAATAGGAGCAATCGAGTCAAGTACCCATTAATTACATGCTGCTAATATTGCGTATATAATGATGAGAAACAATAGGAGCAATCGAGTCAAGTACCCATTAATTACATGCTGCTAATATTACGTATAAAATGATGAGAAACAACGTACTTGTGTATCAGTCAGCTAAAGATTAAAGAAAATACCTCAGCATTCACTTCAAAACGAACATTATGTAGAGTGATATCCTCTTGAGACTAAAACATAAAATGGAGAAAGAGAAATCAATCAAATGGAGCATTTATGATTTTTCGTTTTACGCTAATTATTACCATTTAAAATTCCTCCACGAAGAACGCCTCAAACTATCGGGTAGGTCCTTTAATACAGCTAAGAACGAAATGGTTTGGCAATGATAAATTGAACGTTGTCTCTAACAGAATGGTTCTAGAAGCTACAGTTTCATTTATTGAGAAAACAAAGCGGCTCCATTGATATCCTCAGCATGCTAATATTCCTCCTGCGTAGCGTCCTTTCTTCGGCTTATCTCTCTTACGTTCTTCTGTGTGTTTGTTTTTGTAGTTGTTGTTGTCTTTTGTTGTCTTTTGTTTTCGTCTCTTTTCCTTATAGAATCACCCGTAGAATTGTTAGTGTCATCCGTGGTGGGGACCAGATGACCTTGCGTCTTTTCCCGCCACGGATGGCATATGTAAATAGTATTTCTTTTTAGTTAGAATTAGGTTTTGTTGTTATAGAAAAAAAGGATGAAATGGCTAACTTTACTCACACTTCTCCATGATGCTTTGATATTTTTGACGGTAACATGAGGTTTAGGTTCATCAGTTGATAATGGTTTTGATATGACATTCTCTGATTTCATCTCATCCAGTTCAAGGAATTTCTACGACAAAGTTAAGATGAGTTAAATTTTCAAGGACTGTAGTTGCTACCCTGAAATATCATGGTGGACAAACTAAATAAAAATTGCTCTTAATAAGGGAAGATTATCTATGTTCATATGACTACATTCAGTTTGAAAATTGTTTCTATATACAGTTGATTGATAGACTTGGTAGCATAATTCTGTAACTGAGTTTTTCTTATTTTGTTGTAGGCACCCCGTCCGAGTCTAAACGTCCCTGAAACATTTCTGGACACATGTGGTATAGTCAAACTTGGCAATTTAGCTTATTTTTTGCCACTCTGTGCCATGGGCTTTAAAGAAACGCGGTAGTTGTGTTCATATAGCAGTTTTTTCTCCCTGTGTCCCTATGCCCGTGAAGGTTGTTGTTGTTGTCACTCAAATTTGTAGGACACAGAGATACAAGGAAAATGGAGCACAGGGAGGAACAAACTGCTCTAGGAACAACAACTAAAACAACATCCACGGGCATAGGGAGGACAAAACTGCTATATGAACGCAACTACCGCGTTTCTTAAAGCCCATATCAATAAATGAAACCCGTAGAATACCAACCTGAATTCGAGAACACGACACTTTTGCTTCTGCAATAGTTTGAACAGCCATTGGTAGAAAAAGTGCCAAACTGAGCCTCAATACTTGCAAAAGTGCCAAAGTACTGAAGACTTTCTTCGCTGTCAGCGTCTCCCCAAGCATATAATGCGTCGTGAACATGACCATCGAAGTTATGTATGGCATGCAAAAATTTGTGGCTTGGTTGAGAGCTCTTATTGTGGCTGTTTGAAGTATNCACAGGGAGGAACAAACTGCTCTAGGAACAACAACTAAAACAACATCCACGGGCATAGGGAGGACAAAACTGCTATATGAACGCAACTACCGCGTTTCTTAAAGCCCATATCAATAAATGAAACCCGTAGAATACCAACCTGAATTCGAGAACACGACACTTTTGCTTCTGCAATAGTTTGAACAGCCATTGGTAGAAAAAGTGCCAAACTGAGCCTCAATACTTGCAAAAGTGCCAAAGTACTGAAGACTTTCTTCGCTGTCAGCGTCTCCCCAAGCATATAATGCGTCGTGAACATGACCATCGAAGTTATGTATGGCATGCAAAAATTTGTGGCTTGGTTGAGAGCTCTTATTGTGGCTGTTTGAAGTATCCTTCTAATTTCTTTCCTGCGAATAAAGAAAATTCCTTTTACCAAGCAACTCTCGATTGTTTCCAGATACATTGATAGACATTGATAGAACGTCCAATTCCTTTTAATGCTCAGCATTCACATTTATGAAATAAATTTTGTTGCTGTTTTAAGTATTCTGCCAATTTCTTTCCTAAGAATAACAGAAATTCTTTGAACCGTCCATGTTTTATTTCTTTTTAGCTATATCAGCATTTATACTCACGAAATCAATTTTGTTGCTAATTCTATTAACAATTTATTTTCTAGAAAACAATAAATTTGATTGAAGTTACTCATGATCAATTTCTAAGAACTTGGAAGAGGATTTCCACTATTTAACAAAACCTTCCCCAAGATCTTCAAATGATCTCCAAATTTTTGATAATCTCTTAAGTCAAATGAAGATTTTGCAAGACGTTGCAGCCCTTAATACCGAATACTTCATGTGTAAATTGAAGCGTAGCTTACTGGTGAGAACGTGTCATTATCGATCTTAGAGATCACAGAAAATGCCTCAATGCAAGTTAATGTTCAATAGTTATTAATAAAGTAAAAAGAAATTGTTAAACAACGTTTGAAACAATAACAAAATGATATCAAATTCATACTTTCGAATACGTTTAGTGATGTTTGCAAATGGTTCTTCCCAAGTGTACATCTTTATGGCACGCATCCCTTTGATTAATTCGCTCATTGTTTTTACTCTCTCATCTGTTGATGCACCAACTTTACTCCTGCAAAAACGCGGTAAATCTTGCTTTAATTCCACTCAAGGCTATATCACTCAACCATAGTCATCACTCAACTATGTATATTTTTGAAATTTAACAAATAAAGTAATTTAAACTGTACTTCGAACAGAGAATACCTTGAAAAATTTCAAGCTTAGCAATTTATCAAGTGAAGTCCGAAAAATGATTTCTGAATATTTTAGACTTGCTCCAAGTCTATTCTGTGGTCCATCAGCGCTCAATAAAACATTATAACTTCTGCGGGGGCGTAAATCGTGACGAGGACGCTGCGAAGGAGAAACGAGAAACGAAAGGAAACCGTTTCCTTTCGTTTCTCGTTTCTCCTTCGCAGCGTCCTCGTCACGATTTACGCCCCCGCAGAAGTTATAATGTTTTATTGAGCGCTGATGGACCA
>REGM01000082.1:534344-550126 GCA_004194415.1 Aurelia aurita | reverse complement strand
ATTCGTGTTCAATCAGAATTGTGTCATTGCCTACCAAATTGGTGACAGTATTCGTGATCTATCAGAATTGTGTCATGGCCTACCAAATTGGTGACAATATTTGTGTTCTATCAGAATAGTGTCATTGCCTATCAAATTGGTGACAATATTCGTGTTCTATCAGAATTGTGTCATTGCCTACCAAATTGGTGACAATATTCGTGTTCTATGAGAATTGTGTCATTGCCTATCGATTTGGTGACAATATGTGTGTTCTGTCTCAACCTTGTCATTGCCTATCGATTTGGTGACAATATGTGTGTTCAATCTCAGCCGTGTCATTGCCTATCGATTTGGTGACAATATGTTTGTTCTAAGTATCTCAAATAAATTTGTCATTGATTTAGTGACAATCTAAATGAAACTGAAAACTGAAAGCCGGGCGTTAGACCCCCATCCATCCACAATTCCTGTACCCCCGGGGAAGTGTGCACAAACATTATACTGTCGCCAATTTGCAGAGACGCTTGAACCGGGGGTGCACTGGAGACACGTACCACCCAAAGATTTTGCAATAAACAAAAAATGCCCTTTTTGCATCAGGAAGTGCCCCTTAAACATTATGAAAAAAGTGCCCTTGAAGTGTTGTGCCCCCTAAGTTTATGATATTTCGTAGGGCCTTGAGTCAGCATTTTAAAATCTTTGGAAAAGTGCCCTAACTGATAGATTTCAGCTATTGTACAGTATTTGGATATTTAAGTAATTTGATGTTAATAGTGTTGCTTGATCTAAATTTTGCTTGGAAATTGTCTTATTATCCAGGGGTGGATCCCACCCGGAGTGGAAGGGGGGGGGGGTTCCCCAAGAGAAGGCGCCGAAAGTACAACTTTTGGACGCTTTGTTTAGAAAAATGCTCGGTTTATCTACTAAACAAGAGATATTGCTATCTGAAGATTTGCGCTCAAATATCTAAAATCAAGATTTCGATTTTGTCTGCATAACTTCCTACCAAGATCCTTTACCTCGATTTTCAGTCCGCCTTTTACTACAATAGCTAATTTATCTGGAATGTTTTTTACGTTGTCTGAAGTTTTGATCTCGCTGCTGCCTAGCCTGCGTCACAGACCTAAAACGCAGGCTAGCTGCTGCATAAATTGCACGCGAGGAAGTGACGGAAGGGTCCTTCGCTCGTCTTGGCCAAAGTAAAACTCTCAACATTGCTCTCGCACTATCAAACTTAGCATCCTTCTTGTCCAGTTCTGGCAAAAAACATGACCCCCTCATGAAATTGCGACTGTTTTTGCAGGAGGTATCACAAGAACCAGGGAAAATACCAAGCCTAGTTGCAATTGCAAAACATGTCTTCGGAACAACGATCAATCAGGATCTGCCTACTTGCTCTCTTGCTCTGTACCCCAAAAATTTCTTTCTTCTCAAATGACAAAGAAGTACCCCTCCACAGATTGTCAACAACAGCCAATGAAGGGACTGTCCTTTGTTTGATAGATTATCATTTCCCCCTGCGTGCACAGAAAATTTTGTACCGTTCGTGGACAACAATGGATGACGACTCCCGTTGACGTCAATCCTGAACGCAGAAAACATGAGTCTGCTTTCCAGGTACACCATTGGCTAGAACCATCAAATAATCACTATAAGTTCAGTCAGCCGCGCCATGTCAACGTTCGCTACCTCAGCAGTCAGCTCAGTTTAAAGATTTGCAGCTGCTGTGCAGCGCAAATCAATAACGACTGAAATGTATGTTTTTCGCCACATTCTGATGGAAACAGTTGAACAAAATGCACTCATTTCATTTCATTTTTCATTTCATTTTTAATTATTTATACACGGTGGCCCCATCAATCAAAGACTGCTTTACAGGGGGCTGTGTTAAAAACTTACAAAATTAAAATATTTTACTTTATCTAATCAAAATTAATTACAAATGCTAATATCTAACTAAAGTACACGTGATAAAAAACCTAGTAAAAATTAAAACTGGTGAATGGGACTTAAAGTTCCAACAAATTTTGAAAAATGAATGAACTGAACTGAACAAATGTTTAAACGGAAGCCTGCAAATGGCTTCTTAGTCAGTGTCATCGCACTAGTCAGTGGCATCGCCAGGGGGTCCACCCCAGTTTCTCAGAGTGGTATTTATTCGTCAGCAAAAATAGTGTCAAAATTGCTGGGTATACCCTTACAGAGCCAAATTCTTTACTTTGTCCGCACCACTTTTACAGGGCTGGCGATGCCCCTGGCACTAGTTTCACGATAATGGGCGCATTC
Source organism: Aurelia aurita (assembly GCA_004194415.1). Lineage (NCBI taxonomy): Eukaryota > Metazoa > Cnidaria > Scyphozoa > Semaeostomeae > Ulmaridae > Aurelia > Aurelia aurita. The sequence goes on along the minus strand of REGM01000082.1, from coordinate 547,858 downwards.
CTCGCCAAATAGGGGGCGCCAATTTGACACCCAAAAAATAATCCAGAATTTTATGAACCCATAAGAACNATACACCTACTACCCTAAATATACAGCTAGTCACTGTAAATACGCTGAACACAGAAAGAAGACCTGGAACTGCCAATATCTCGTAAATACGCCACATACACCTACTACCCTAAATATACAGCTAGTGACTGTAAATACGCTGTACACAGAAAGAAGACCTGGAACTGCCAATATCTCGTAAATACGCCACATACACCTACTACCCTAAATATACAGCTAGTCACTGTAAATACGCTGTACACAGAAAGAAGACCTGAAACTTCCTGAAACTTCCTCAAGCACTAAATACGGTACAAGCTTCGTTCCCCAGTGGCTGTATACACAGGGTCTAGTCAGCAGTTTACTGTAGTGTCGCCTATAGGATCCTATAGGATCTTATAAGTACATTTCAGGACCTTAGAAGTTGCATACATAAAGCCCTTGCCCTTTCATGGAGAATAAAACTGGTAAATGGCTGGATGAAACTTTGCGAACTTGTAAAGAAAGCTTACAGAACAAAGAAGAAGACGAACAAACTTAAAAGGTACACATCCTGCTTATCGTTAAACACGCATTCTTTATGCTTGACAAGAATGAGTAGCTGTATTTAGGTCGTCTGGAAAATCAGAGACGGCCTAAAATGGCCTGATGAAGTTGAAGGATGCTTCTTTTGAGTTCTTGGCGCGAAAATGTTGCGGCAGTTTTTCTCTTCGGTCAATTCCTGCAACAGAAGACAACTGATTATGGCTGATATAATAAACTTGTGAAAAAATGACGTGAAATTTCAACTGAACCAAAAACTCTGCCTGCCTGTGTGTTGGTTGCTGGTGGCAAGTGTAGATTGTCTGTGCATGGTGCATGTATACTGTACTGCATGTTATCAAGATAACATTTATGTAGGTCTGTTTATATAATTATATTAGTAGAGGAGCATCCAACTAGAAGCATGTGCCTGCAGATGTAATTTACATTGTAGTACAATGTATTGTGTGTGTTTGTCCTTGGTTGTCCACGTGGAAGCTGTTCACCGCGAAATTCTGGACTGGTTTGCATTTCCAAGTACGAAATATCAAGTATGGCAGTCCTTGATGAGATCCAGCAGTGGGGCTAGATACATGTTTGGTTGGAGTGGCGTATACAGAAGCGGCTTCAGCCGCCAAAGACTGGGGAGGACGACCAATGAAAAGTTGGGGTCTGGGCCATGCCCTATTTTACTCTGGAAACGCCCCTTTTATCCTTGAGAAATGCCCTTTTTTCCTACAGGAAATGCCATTTTTTCATCAAATTCAAAATCTAATTCCATAACCATCCTTCAGATCTCAAATTGGAAAATCTATCTAAGAGAGAAGTGAACAACAGAAAGAAATTGTTTCCTATGTCTCCTATTGTTCCTGAGCTTTTGAACGCAGTAAGCACCCAGTTTGAAGCATTGATGATGAACATTTTGCATGGAAGATGTTCCAACTGCATAAAAAAGACACCCTTTTAATCAAGTAAATAAACACAAGAGGTTTGAAAAAAATTAAAAAACAAAGAAAATTGTAAAGAAATTGTAAAATTTTGTAAATAGCGTTGTAAAGGAATTATAAAAAATGTAAAGAAATTGTAAAAAAAAATTCAAAATTTGCACAAAAATGTTAAAACTTTGTTTTCATCTTCAGATTTATAGAAATCCAATTCAGCTTTGCAAAATTGTCCTTGTATGGTTGATTGAAACAAGTGAAGAAAATTAAACGTTAACGTGCAGTTGTCAAGATGGATGACAGTGATGAGCAAATCTATGACATAACAGACCAAAAACAAGGTTGAGCTGATATTTCATATTTTTATGTTATTTTAGAAATATAAATAATTTTGAATTCTTTAAGATGGTTGAAATTGAAACCTCATTCGGGAAACGCAGTTTTATGATGAATTTAATAAGTAAGGATGTGATGAAAATCATGTTTTAGGATCAGACCAGCAGATGTTGACAAATGATGACAATTCGGTTCCAAATTTGATGAGACTTATCTACTATTTATCAATTGGAATATGTCTTATCAAATTTGGAATTTAAAATGGTTATTGACAATGATAACATGACAATGATTATGATCATGATCTTGTAAAATATATAGAACCTTGCTGTTGTTATTGGTCGAAAAGAGTTCAGCTTTTATGTTGTTTGATAAACTGAAAATTAATGTTTGCAATGGTACAAGGCTGTTAGGCTGTTTGATATTATAAAGAAAAATATATCTATACTGGGTGAGTCAGAAAAAACATGGGGCGTTTAACAAGCCATATTCTGGTGAAAAACAAGTCAAATGGGGAGTGTTGAAGTTTTGTATTGCAGATTAGAAGAAATATTGAATTAGGTATAGAAATTTAGTTTGTTAAAATCAGTCATTTCTTTCATTATTTATTTGCGATTTTGTGATATAGCCATTTTGGCGAAAAGTATTGCTAGTAAAAGAACTTTCGGCTTGCTAACAATGGCAATTAAATGACTAGTCCCCTAGGGATGCAACATAAGTAACATTGGTTTTTCCTTTTGTGCTCCAACACAATGCATGCCTTGTTTCAATTTTTTGGTAGAGAAACAACATGTTTTTCATGGTCTAGAAGATCACACGTGCATGAATATGAATCTAATTGAAGACCTATTTTAGCAATCTTGCAAAACAACATTTTACTAAAATCGCTCGTAAGTCTGGAACTGAAAGACGGATATCAACCAAACAAATTTTCATATCTAAGTTAGCATTTCTTCTATACAATAAACTTTAAAGAAACGAGTTTGCACATTAAACCGCATCAATAAAAATTGGCAAACACCCCACGTTTTTTCTGACTCACCTGGTATATATATATATGGAAGAAAGTTGATAAAAAATAAATAAATAGGAAAACAACTTCTATATAACAAAATAAAGGTATCAATTTATTTTTTCAGCTGAGCTTTCAGATGAGCAGTTAGCAGTAATTAATGCTGTTATTTCAAAGCAGTAAGATTCTTTTTTTGTTTGATTGATGGAATTTTTCTGTAGAATTAATATGTATTGGATGATTTTAAAAGCTTGTTTTGATATGAAATTGGTCACATGAACAGTATTCTGTTAACTAAAAATGAATCTTCCAATCTTTTCATATTTTCTTCAGCCATTCCTCAACCTTGATTGGCAACTTGCTTATTTTGAATACTTGTTTCCCAGTCAATGACCTGATAAATTCTCTACGGTTTTATGCAATCTCTCCCTTGTACTGTATCTAATTTTAGCTGGGATTAAAGATTATTTCTTCTTAAACTATTTGAAAGTCATAATTAATTCTAAAATCCTGTTTTTATTATCTTACAGAAATATATTCTTAACTGGTTCTGCTGGTGTTGGAAAGTCATTTGTTTTGAAGGAAGTGATCAAAATCTTACCACCTTTGTCAACTTATGTTACAGCAAGCACAGGAGTTGCAGCCTGCAATATTAATGGTATCACTTTTCATAGGTATGAGATGACAAAAAATATACTGTATGGTCACAAAAGTATATCATGTTACACAATGTACTGCTATATTGGGTTATTGTACATGTGTATATGCTTTTATTTACATAATTCGTTTTTTTAGAATTTTTCTTAAAGGCAATTGACGGAGATACATGGCAACTTAAGTTAGGAGCATGAGAAATCTAAATTTAGCCTATTGTATTCCACTGTATTTGATGATCTCAATGGATTATCAAAACAATTGGACCACTGATCTGTGAATTGGAAAAATAGAGGCACACAGCCTTCTCTTGTTCTATTTTTAAACTATATCGTTATATATCCGTCAATTGGTCTTTAAGTTCATAGAACAACCACTTAAAATCTAGCACTTTGCTGAAAGGAAGCACCATATGGATGGCTGACTACACTGACAAGACAATGAATATTACAAGTATATTTGTTGATATTATATTGTTAATGTTTAAAGGGAGTACAAAGACCAGCAGCCTTTGCCATCGTTTGTTTTTGTTTTTGTGAATTTTGTACAGTCAGTTATTCTGGAAGCTGTGCAGAGCAAGTCGCTGACTGTGCGCAAAGCATGCTGGTCTTTGTACTCCCTTTAATTATAATGATAATACAATCAAAAATCTGATTTTCTGTTTCTTAAATTCTATTATTTTTTCCATGGTAGTTTTGCAGGAATTGGGCTTGGTAATGCACCATTTGATATTCTCTTGAAAAGAGCCATGCGACGATTTAGCAGAGAAAGGTGGCTGAATTGTCGGTGAGTATTCATTTGAGCATTTCGAACAACCTGCCTCTTTTTGGGTCATGGGAACGAGGTTGCATGTCGAAAGTTTAAACATTATGACTATTTATCTTCTTTATGATTATGAGTGAGTGAATTATAGCTGTTGTAACTTTTGGTTGGCAATTTTAGGAAGGAATGGTACAAAAAGTATGTTATCTGCAATTTCATTACAATGATTTCTTCAGCTTTAACATCTTCTATTTTTGTAAAAAACTACCGGGTGCGCCGTAAAAAACTATCCACGTTGACAGGCCACGATTAATCGTACAGCAGAGTAAGGCTCGTGCAGCAGATTATAACTAATCAATTTCTAAATCCCCAAATCACCACAAAAAAGTTTTCTCTTTGTCCATTCATGTTGACTCTTGATCGACGTTTTTTTATCGTTTTCATTGTTTTTGAGACCGAAAATTGTAAGAAACTCGCTTATAGCTCAAGAAAAAAATAACTAAAAACTTTACAATTCCAGAATCTAATTCAGGATTTTAGCTAAAGATCAAGTCATGAATCTTCAAAATCTGTCCAGTAGTGTACTATTTATTGTGGCCTGTCAAAAATGGATAGATTTTTTTTTGCGCACCCCATACAATGTATAGATTCTTGAGCTTTGGAAATTATGCTCTGAAAACTCGTCCAGCTAAAAATTTCCATTCAAATTATTGGCAGTTGATATCTGTTTTAGAATAAAATTTTATTCCAAGGACAAGAAGATGAAAGCTGTGAATATTTAAAAATCATCATGATTGACGGTTTAATATATTCTCTTCCTTCTCTTGCAACTAGATAACACAGGTGACTTGAGTTCAGTTGCTGAAAATGATTGATTTCTTCCATTTTAGAATACTTGTCGTAGATGAAATTTCCATGATAAGTGGTGAACTTTTTGAAACAGTAGAGAAAATTGCAAGAGCAGTTAGAAGGAACCCTCAACCATTTGGTGGCATCCAACTCATCCTCTGTGGGTAAGTGCATTTCTGATAATTTTATTGGACTGTTTTAGTAAAAAGNTGAAAGCTGTGAATATTTAAAAATCTTCATGATTGACGGTTTAATGTATTCTCTTCCTTCTCGTGAGATGACACAAGTGACTTGAGTTCAGTTGCTGAAAATTATTGATTTCTTCCATTTTAGAATACTTGTCGTAGATGAAATTTCCATGATAAGTGGTGAACTTTTTGAGACAGTAGAGAAAATTGCAAGAGCAGTTAGAAGGAACCCTCGACCATTTGGTGGCATCCAACTCATCTTCTGTGGGTAAGTGCATTTCTGATAATTTTATTGGACTACGATAAGTCTCCAGAAACTTTCTGCAATATTATTTGAAACCTGACAATCTGAAAAGTCTACTTCTGAAAAACATTTACTTTCAAACATTTACTATGAGCTTATGAAGATAGACAGACATAGTTTGAATATGATGACGCAGGGTTAAATTGCTAGAAAATTTGATCAAGGACTTTAGGCCTGTTTTGAAGGATTTTAAGATAAAGGATTTTTATGGAATCGCTTTTAATTTGAGAACGATATGACCGATTTTGACGAACTAAATTTTCTTATTTAAGTTGATATGTTAGCTACACAGGTATTATCAGTTTATGGAAATCTGATAAATAATTTGAGAGCTGCAGGCTTACAAACATCTATATATTTTTATGACTCACCCAGTATGTTGACAAGATGTCATCGTTTATTTGCAGAGATTTTCTTCAGCTTCCACCCGTTAATAAAGAAGGAAAAGAAACGAAATTTTGCTTTGAGGTTCCTGCTTGGGATAGATGCATTCAACGAACGATATTACTCAAGAAAGTTTTCAGGCAGAAGGAAGAAAAATTGATTGGGATTCTGAATCGAGTTCGCGTTGGTGACATGTGCAAGAAAGATAAAGCTGAGCTGTCTAAATGCCATTACCACTTCAGGGAAGTCCCGGATGATAAAATCCAAGCAACGAAATTATATCCTCATCGAAATTCATGTGATCGAGTTAATGTTGAAGAAGTAGGTTTCCCTCTTTTTCTCTTGTCTTTCAGGCAAAGCAAAAGTTTATTAGCATCGACGATTGTTTACTCGTTTTAGCGCCAAAGTATCCCAAAGAGTTTCTTCTTTTCTGGTGGAAAGATTGTGGTGTATTTTCTGAGATCATTACCGATACATTTCTTGATATAAAAGCAACATTTTGTCAAGAAAGAGTTCATTTACGCTAGGCCTATAAGCATTCAATGTAAAGCAATAGAGCAACGAACCGGTCTCATCCTCAATAGTAAAAAGCTTATTCAACACGAGCCTGATTTCCTCGAAATAATGCGTAANCTTCTTTTCTGGTGGAAAGATTGTGGTGTATTTTCTGAGATCATTACCGATACATTTCTTGATATAAAAGCAACATTTTGTCAAGAAAGAGTTCATTTACGCTAGGCCTATAAGCATTCAATGTAAAGCAATAGAGCAACGAACCGGTCTCATCCTCAATAGTAAAAAGCTTATTCAACACGAGCCTGATTTCCTCGAAATAATGCGTAAACGCAATTAAAACGTATTTAATAGGACAAAGGAAAAGTAGTTTTTCCTAGAGAAAGTGCACTTCGCCATGCTGTTAAAAAAGTCGTATTTTTGTTTCTTTAGCTCACAGCTCTTCCAGGTGAAACTAAAGTTTACCATGGGTAAGTCTATTTGAAAAGAATCTTATTTACTGTAATAAGATTCCTTTAGTTTCCTGTGAAACACTGAATCACAAACTTCAAACCTTTCAAGTATATTTCACAGATAGCTACAGTTACAGAAATACATGATCTCCCAAAAGAGTCGAGGCTAGAGTGCAGTTTAGCGGGCGGCATTCGAATGTTGTGTTGTTGTATGTCATACGGTAAGGGTTAGAGTTAGAAAAGAGTTTTTAGGTTTACAGGGTAAGTTAGGTTTACTTAGGGTAAGTTAGGGTTAGTTGGGGGGTAAGTTAGGGTTAGTTAGGGTCAGTGGTTTGTTTAGTTCAATATCTGCAAAAGGAATATGACATTTAGCGCCGCCCGCTAAAATGAACTCATCCCTAAAATAGGAGATCAAAGCGAGGAAGGCCTGCAGAGGCTAAAAGTTTGCAAATTTGAAACATTTGATCAACGATGCTAATTTTATTTTCATGCATTTTGGAAAACTTCAAAAGCTGATTCCAAACAAATCATCCCTAATTGTAGGACAGCACAACTGAATTTAGTGAAATAGATTTCAAATCGCTGTTAGCCTTTCCAGATTTTGTATCCTTAACAGTATTATTGTTTTCATTTCTTGACAGAATTGATGTTTGTACACGACCTGAGTACCTGGAGCAAATGGACAAGTTTTCCCGATTCAATAAAGGTATTTTGTTGTAATAATATTGACTCTATAGCTATTCTCTACAATTAACGATATTTAGATATACACAAATCAATAATAGAAAATAAATACATTGTTCAAAAAATGCAAAGATATCTCCATTTACAGCTCAAAAGGAGTCCAGTAAAGNTGGTGGAAAGATTGTGGTGTATTTTCTGAGATCATTACCGATGCATTTCTTGATATAAAAGCAACATTTTGTCAAGAAAGAGTTCATTTACGCTAGGCCTATAAGCATTCAATGTAAAGCAATAGAGCAACGAACCGGTCTCGGTCTCATCCTCAATAGTAAAAAGCTTATTCAACACGAGCCTGATTTCCTCGAAATAATGCGTAAACGCAATTAAAACGTATTTAATAGGACAAAGGAAAAGTAGTTTATCCTAGAGAAAGTGCACTTCGCCATGCTGTTAAAAAAGTCGTATTTTTGTTTCTTTAGCTCACAGCTCTTCCAGGTGAAACTAGAGTTTACCATGGGTAAGTCTATTTGAAAAGAATCTTATTTACCGTAATAAGATTCCTTTAGTTTCCTGTGCAACACTGAATCACAAACTTCAAACCTTTCAAGTATATTTCACAGATAGCTACAGTTACAGAAATACATGATCTCCCAAAAGAGTCAAGGTTAGAGTGCAGTTTAGCGGGCGGCATTCGAATGTTATGTTGTTGTATGTCATACGGTAAGGGTTAGAGTTAGAAAAGAGTTTTTAGGTTTACAGGGTAAGTTAGGTTTACTTAGGGTAAGTTAGGGTTAGTTGGGGGGTAAGTTAGGGTCAGGGTTTAGTTCAATATCTGCAAAAGGCATATGACATTTAGCGCCGCCCGCTAAAATGAACTCATCCCTAAAATAGGAGATCAAAGCGAGGAAGGCCTGCAGAGGCTACAAGTTTGCAAATTTGAAACATTTGATCAACGATGCTAATTTTATTTTCATGCATTTTGGAAAACTTCAAAAGCTGATTCCAAACAAATCATCTCTAATTGTAGGACAGCACAACTGAATTTAGTGAAATAGATTTCAAATCGCTGTTAGCCTTTCCAGATTTTGTATCCTTAACAGTATTATTTTTTTCATTTCTTGACAGAATTGATGTTTGTACACGACCTGAGTACCTGGAGCAAATGGACAAGTTTTCCCGATTCAATAAAGGTATTTTGTTGTAATAATAATGACTCTATATCTATTCTCTACAATTAACGATATTTAGATATTCACAGATCAATAATAGAAAATAAAAACATTGTTCAAAAAATGCAAGATATCTCCATTTACAGCTCAAAAGGAGTCCAGTAAAGAAAATGTGTTTAAAAAAAATAATACAAAAAATTAACACAGCAGAATCACTTGAATTAAATATGAACTGAAAAAGCTACATCAGTGCATTAAAAAACAATGAAAATAAAGAATATCAAAATATTTTACACCTGTTAGTTTGTAAAAATCATCATCAAAAGTAACTTCATTGCATTATACAATTTTGGATTTGATTCAAACTTAAAGTAAATCAACGGAGTTAATTATTCTAATTATTCTGAAGATAGCTTGTTAATCTATTCTACATTCTCATTTTATTTGCTTTAATATATGCACATACAACATAAATTATCGTAATTAGCATCCTCTATGAATCATAATTATAATATCAATTTGAGAAATTACTGCACAAAATAAAACCTTTGCTGCTAAATATATCCATACTGTCTTCCTGCACAAAATGCCCAGCACCTTTTTAATGCCCCTTCCAAAAACCAACCCCTTTAAAATGTGCTGAAGGCTTAAAAAATGACCACTGCTTTCAAAGGGATGAATTTCAATAAAGAGTAGGTTTTTGATATTGTGAAACTATCTGTTGTTGTTTTGTAGGTCATTTTCCATAAAACCATGCTTGCCTTTAATGATAGTTTCACAGGATTGTGTCCGTTCGTTACTGGAAAACGGTTGCAAAGTGGTTTCCCGTGACATTGGGATCGTTCATTTTTGGATTTCCAGATTTATGCTTTTGTCCCAAAAGTTTCATAGGATTCGTGATTTCTAGTAAGTTAATCCTTGATCTTTTCATCTTTATTTGGGAAATGGGATTTTGTCTTTCTGATAGCCGAAATATGGGATATCAACCCCCCCCCCCTTCGTACCCCTCTTGGCGGATCTTGTTCAATTTTCAACAAATTGTCATCTGTATCATCTAAACTATTGCAGTTGTCTTATCTAGTATTGGTAATATTACTTTCTTTGGGAGCAGGAATTTTAACCATATTGTATAAATATATACAACCCAATAATTGAGAATCATTTATAAAGTTATATAATCATTCATCTAATAAAGGCTTTTTCTCCTCCACAGTATCCTTAATTTCTTCTGTTTGCTCCTCCTCTTCTGGCTCCACAATAAATTTGCTTTTTTCTTCTTCCATAATTTCACGATATGGTATCTCAATAATGGGTTTCTTGAACGTCCAGCTTATTGAAGCAACAACGATGAATGCCACAGTTTGAATTATTCCTGCCATTATGTAACTAAATGGGCGATAGATCCTTTTGTTGGCAGACATCAGGGTGTTTGCATTATAGGTAAGAACTGCATTGCAAGACATGCTCAAAGAACCAAGTAACCCAAGCATTAGAATTGCATGCCCGTTGATAACGCCATCTTCCTTTGTTGCTGTGCTACGTAAACATGCCATTGCGATTGGAATGAACCCAGCCAGACAGCTTGTACTTGCGTATAACATGATTTCAGAGCCCACAAATGCAAGTAATGCCATATACAATGCAGTGCCACTGAGCGACAGTAATATTAGAGTTGTGTCACTTGCATACATGATCTTGATGAAAATGATGGTGAGAACAAAAGCTCCAAATCCTTGACTGGTTATTGTACCCCAAACAAAAATATTTGCTGTTTCAAGGGGAAGTTGGAGTGGAGGGTCCATTATGAATTGTGGTAAAATGGCTGCATACACGTATCTTCCAAGCTCTGTGAGAAATGTTGCCAAAATGATACCAGCTAGGTATTCATTATTGATAGCAACAATTGGATGCGATAAATAATAAAAAATGCTTTTCTTCCCGTTAAGGTAATACTCCTTTTCCGGCACACTGTATTTCCAAATTATCACATCTTCGAACGTTGGAAGTAGCATATAAATCACCATGAAGGCTATCACCGCTAGTGTAAAGCTGCCTGCAAACAGGTATGACATTGGAACAAATTTTGGGACATATTCTGCGACAAATTTGCCGGCTCCAGTCCCAGTGTATAACATTGCTTCTATCCCTATAAAAATCAGTGTCCTTGTCAAGTTACTGTCACTTGCGGCTGCAATAAATACCCATGCAACCAAAATAGCACCTTGGATATCTCCAAAAAATATAGTCAGCAAGGACCCAGCAAACAGGTGTTCAACTTGCGATGTTTTAATCATGGCTATTATCATATAAACAAGACTCTGAGCTCCGAGCAAAGCGGACACATACAGCCCAATATTCTCCTTTTTGACAGCTGCCTCCATTAATGCAGCAATTACAATGTTAGTGAAAACTGATGGAACAAGAGATGACAGTCCAATAACCCTCATCCAATAATTAACATCTACAACCAAGCGTGGGAGAGCCAATAATTTCCCCTCTTTTATTGATTTTTGACAGACAGTTTCGTTGTAGCTACGAACACATAACTTTTGCTGCATGATTTTGTTCAGCAAACTTGGATGCAAGGACATTATAAATGCAACGATAAAAGTAAATAAAAGAACTGATGACGTTGTTTTTGACAACATTTTGTTATTTGAAGCAAGGAGCAAGCCTTGCAGCGCAAAACCTTCTTATAACGCTACGCTTAGGCACTTCTTTTCATGTCCTAACTACAAGTTAACGTCTCAGGTTTATTCGTGGCCCTCAGTACTGTCTCTCTAGGCCTGATTAGGCCACTCCACTAAAACTGTGCCCAACTCTTATTACTGGCTCCACACAGCTTCCCTGGACATGTGAGCAGTTCTTTAGCTTGCAAGATCTCGTCTCCAAATGTTGAGCAGTCACGAAACGTCTGCAATCTTCACATAACTCGATTTCTTCTTGCGGTTTCTTTCACTTCACTTTCTTGGTTACCAACAAACCTCCCAAACCGCCATTGTATTGTTACAAATGTAATTCTTCCTGCCCTAGCCCTATCCATGTCCGCCCACTCCATCCAATTCAATAACTTTTATCCATATTGAATTGAATTAATTTGTTGGATTCGCACTTGGAGGACATTACTTTGGATTGTACAGAGGACTGTCATACGGACAAGGGGACTTTTTGGCATCCTTGTCTGTCACTGTCTGTCGTGGAACCAAGGCAGGGGTGACTGGTTGTTGAGACTTCATAAGAATAAACGTCGACCTCGTCTCACGATTCAATCTTATGTCATTCTTTCATCTGTTGCTACATTCAGACATCGCATGGTAAGAGTTTCCAGCTGCATCATCTTTGGTGCAGTCGTCTATCGTATTCGCTGTAGAGTAGTTTCTTTTAGCGTAGAGTAGGGTACAATGTTTGTAATGTAATTGAATTGGTTTATAAAAAGACATACAGTTTTTAAGAGAAGATCCTTTTTTTGAACCTCCTTGACAGTGACTATTTTTCTTTTTTAGTATTATCATTAAAAGTTGGTGCTCAAGTGATGCTCTTGAGGAATTTAGATGTTGCAGGTGGACTTGTCAATGGATCAAGGTTCTTTAATTTTGATTTTCAATTTGAAATTTAACTTCCATTTGTGCCTTGATCTATCCTGTTTACCAACTCAGCCAACCCAGTGAATCAACACTGTGGAAAAGTGCATTCTTCATGTTAAGGAGGAATATTCGCAGAACTTAGAAGAGCAAAGAAGTATTCGCATCAAAATCGAGGTATTTAGCTTCAATCTCTGGACAGAAAGTAGACAAATACTGGACTATAAAACGCCACTTCGACGAAGGACGCCATCATGCAAATCTTTCCAAATTTTATGATACAAAATTTGATACGAAGGACTCCGGATTCAGAATTCAGATTCAGAACTCAAAATATATTCTAGGTGCAACGTTTCGTCTATTTGATCCTTGTTATATTGATTTTACGGTGCTATAATGTTTGTGATTTTATAAACGATTTGACCACAAAAATCGATCGAGGGTAAACTTTTACCCCCAAACTTTTGTCATGGTCAAATCCCTTATAAAATACAGAGCTTTATGTCACCGTCTAAATCAATATAACAAGGACTAAGAAGATGAAACGTTGCACCTGAACAATATTTTAAGTGCTGAATCCGAAACTGGAGTCGAAAATATTGTATCATCATGAAATTTGGAAAGATTTGCATAATGGTATTATTGTCCAGTATTTTTCTAGTTTCTGTGCTGAGATCGATGCTAAATACCTTGATTTTGATGCGAATACTTCTTTGCTCTTCTAAACGGTGTACCTATATTTTAGATCACCGTTATTCTTACAACGTGAGTAAGATTTTAAGCCAACGAATAAAAATTCACGACTTTTTCGATAACTAAGGAAAATGTGCATCTGATGCAGTAACGATAACGGTGTACCTATATTTTAGACCACCGTTATTCTTACAACGTGAGTAAGAATTTAAGCCAACGAATAAAAATTCACAACTTTCTCGATAGCTAAGGAAAATGTGCATCTGATGCAGTAACGATAACGGTGTACCTATATTTTAGACCACCGTTATTCTTACAACGTGAGTAAGATTTTAAGCCAACGAATAAAAATTCACAACTTTTTCGATAGCTAAGGAAAATGTGCATCTGATGCAGTAACGATAACGGTGTACCTATATTTT
>REGM01000082.1:465668-531797 GCA_004194415.1 Aurelia aurita | reverse complement strand
TGTACGCAGTTACCAAGGAATTGGTTTTTATTTTAACACGTTTTTGGAAGAGTTTTGTAAGATGGGCTGTGGCTTCTTAGCCCACTCTTGTTTACGATAAGTTTGGCTTATGAACGAACCATACAGTGCTCCTTTTACCTTGGTTCCATAGACATCTAAAAGTCTTGCGTGACGTTTATTTGCAGATTCACAAATGGAATCGAAAAATTGATTCAGCAAGAAAAAGCTTCTATTGAAATAGCTGGAAGAGAGGTTGCATCAAGACAACAGCTTCCGTTGGCCTTAGCATGGGCTGTTAGTATACATAAAGCTCAGGTAAGCTTAGAGCAAGGCTTTATTCATTTTCAATATAGACAGGAAGTCGCTATTTCTTGACACACCTGACAAGAGAATTCTCGGTGTGCTGCGTGGATCTTGTTTTTCAATTTACGTAGATGATGTCATTTAAAAGGGTGAACGGTCGATAATCTGTGACCTAAATGTAGACTGATGATATGAGTCTAAGTTTTGCTCCATTGAATCGAATTGTTATTTATTGTTATTGTATGGTTAGGGGGGAATGGAGCGAAAACAAGGACTCATGTAATAAATCAACCTAAATGCAGCAAAATTGTTGAATCAACCATGTAAGTAAGTAGCACGTTCTTGGCCAGTTTAATTTTCTAGCTATATTTCTGATTGATGTTTCCGTTTCAAAAAGGAGAATTATACAAATCTTCTACTGTCAGTTTTGATTTTGCATCCTAAACTAATACAACTGGTTTTCATTATCAGGGTGTAACGCTAGACCGAGTGGAACTATCGTTGAAGAATGTGTTTGAATATGGCCAAGCATATGTGGCACTTTCCCGATGCACAACTCTAGCTGGTCTTCGCCTTGAGTAAGTTTTTGCCATGTTATCTGAATGTGCAATGTGTCAATTCTTTTGAAATAAAACCTTTGCATCGATATGATGTGGAGCTAAATCCCAAAAGCATGCATTGCTCTCAGCAGCGCATGGAGTAGTTTTGTACGCTTATTTGCATCAATATAGCCATGGTGTAGATTTCTTGCTGTGCTGGGATTTGCTTCCTTTGCGTCGAATTTAATTTGATTGTGAAAATATCTGACATGGTCTGTGTGTAAAGGTTACTGAAGGTGAAGAAAGAGTTCGATATACTACGAGTTCAAGAGCTATCATTTTACTAGACTATCATCTTACCATAGCTCTTAATCATTCAAATTTCATATGATATTGTGCATTCCTTTCTGACATTTGACACATATTTTTCTAGTTAACTTCATATTTCACGTTTTACCAAATTAGGTATATAATAAAGACAAAACTTTATTTGATAATCGTAAATCAGCTGCATATTTTTGCAGAATTCTTCAAAACCAGGGAGCTTTTATAATAGCCAGATTTACAAATGTAGACAAATCAAAAAGATAATGTATAGCTGGAAAAATAATTTGGTCCTTGATCTACTTCCATAAAAAGAAACTTGCAGATTTGTCGTGCAATCGAATTTAGGTGGCTTTCAAATGTGGTTACTTTTTCGGACACCTGGTATTTCCATAAGATAATCAAACTAATTGTAACTATTCTGTCACTTTCTTACAGTGACTTCACCTCCGACAGAGTTAAAGCACATCCAAGAGTACTAAAATATTATCGAAGGCTCAAAGAAGCTCTCGAGAGCAAACCTTCAACTACAGAAGACCTTTGTGCCTCAACCACAAGCGAAGTCACACCCTTCAAAGATGTTTACAACACACAGTTTTCAAATTACCAGTCTCCACATTTCCATAGCCCAGCATCACAGCATTTGCCTGGTACACCCAATTCTTCGAGTAATCTGTATGAAATTGCTTCTCCAAACGATCTTGGTTTCAAATCTCCACGACGTTCGAGAAATTCCCGTTTACCTCTTGCTGCCCGAAGGCAGTCANCAGTGACTTCACCTCTGACAGAGTTAAAGCACATCCAAGAGTACTAAAATATTATCGAAGGCTCGAAGAAGCTCTTGAGAGCAAATCTTCAACTACAGAAGACCTTTGTGCCTCAACCACAAGCGAAGTCACACCCTTCAAAGATGTTTACAACACACAGTTTTCAAATTACCAGTCTCCACATTTCGATAGCCCAGCATCACAGCATTTGCCTGGTACACCCAATTCTTCGAGTAATCTGTATGAAATTGCTTCTCCAAACGATCTTGGTTTCAAATCTCCACGACGTTCGAGAAATTCCCGTTTATCTCTTGCTGCCCGAAGGCAGTCCAAAGAAGTTGCTAATAAGATGCCAAACCAGTCCAAAATCAACATGCAAGCCTTCTTTGCCAGTCCTTCTCTCAAACGAAAAAGACAAATGCCTTTCTTCATGGGTGAGTCTCTTGCCACTGGGACAAAGTTGTTTAAAAATTCTAACGAGGAAGGGACTGCTTCGAGCGTACAACCAAGTAATGAATTCAGCATGAAATCATACTTTAGTCAAACTGCGAAAGTTGTTGATGAAAGTTCTCCTAAACCATTTGTAGACAAAGATATTGTTGTTATTGATTAATCGATTGAAAATTTAATTGTTAGTGAAATATTGAATTGCTGTAGATAATTAATGAAAATCAAAGTTTGTTTCAGTTAAAATTCAGAGAGTAATTTTTCGTCTCCGTTCTTGCTTTTAGAACTTCGGTAACTTGAGACTGGTTTGGGTTATTTTCAGGTCGAGCAATCGATGACTTTATGCAAGAATTGTGAAATACCTTGCAATCAATTGCAATGAAGACCAGACCAGTGCGATAAACTAACACTTTTCTGTGGTCCACTTTTCATTAGAAACTGCATTACAACCTGATTTTTTTCGAGCAATTCACATCTTTTTGAGGCTTATTTTGCGAAATGCAAAGAAATGCAACTCAACGAGGCTGGCTTTAAAAATTGGTCTATATTTTTCACCTAGGAATTTTCTCCAGTAAATACAAGTTGTTTGAACATTTTGAGTTTCACGAACATTTCGAGTCATAGAGAACGGACTGCACTTGATAGATCTATTTTGCGGAGGAGCAGGAACGTATTGTCATGCAAATAAGCAAGCGAGCCAATCAAAATCATCATTGGCAGCTTACTTTACGAAGGAGCTTATTGTTATGGAAATCATTTGTTATCCAATCAAATTCGGAGTAGAAATCTCATTA
Organism: Aurelia aurita; assembly: GCA_004194415.1. Taxonomy (NCBI): domain Eukaryota; kingdom Metazoa; phylum Cnidaria; class Scyphozoa; order Semaeostomeae; family Ulmaridae; genus Aurelia; species Aurelia aurita. The sequence goes on along the minus strand of REGM01000082.1, from coordinate 528,623 downwards.
GCCAATCAAATCACTTCGCGCTTTTATTTCGAAATCATTCAACGGTTTCTTTACAACTACAAATTTCGGTTTGAAACATTCGAAATGATCAACACGCGACAGAAGCGAAGCGTTTAGTTTGAAAGAGTAGGGTAAGTTATTTTATCATTCTTAAAGTTGTTATTATTCGATCGATGTTCTTATCAAGTTTATTTATGAAGTAAAGAAGCTGATTTTTATGAGACAAAGATAATTCAAGATGTCCAACGATCTACATGGTGAAATTGTTATCATCAAAAGAAATGGCGGTGATGGCGCCCGTTTTCCACTCAGAGCATCACAGTGCACTTTTGGAAGGTATGATTTTTTACAAAGCACAACAATAACTTTCTGCCATCTTCTTATGCAGCTGCCTTCCTGCAAGAGCTTTCACTATCTCTGCTCTGTTTTCTTCCCTTGAAAACTTCAGTTTCATGTTTGGCGCGCGGCTTTCTGCCTGGTGCTGGCCTGCAGCTTGAAGGCCTTATAAATATAGGCCTATAGACATAAGTACAAGGAAGCTTTTCTTGCAGGCAGCTGCAGTGAAACAATTTTGGTCAAGTCTCGTACGAAGCTGCCTAAAAATAACAAAATAAAGTTCATAATAAGGTTATAAGGTTTTGCAAAGCAGTTTGAACCAAATATTTAATGCAAATGAAAGTTGGGCAGGTAAAGTAAAGATGGATGATGCAGCAGGACAGGACAGGCCATCAAACAACAACTAAACATTAGGCCATTCAGTTTATCCTTTGCTGTTAAATGTGTACTATGGTCTAAGTACATGTTTTCATGGAATGAGATAACCACTATAAGTATAAGAAAATGTAAGATTGAATAAAAGGAAAATAGGAGAACCCACAACACAACAGAAGATTTTGAATTTTGACATATAACATCCGCAAAATGAAAGTTAACTTTTTGTTCAGAAACAGTGCCATTAAAGGGTTTGTGCAACGTTAAAAGCTTGCATTTGCAAGGAGCAAAAAAATCTAAAAATATCCCATTCAAATCGAAGTTGCACACACGCTGGGTGAACAATGGATAGCGAAAGAAACAATGCAATGTCTGAGTGTTTTCTTTGTTATATATATAGACAAGCCTATTTACAATTGCACATTCCCTTTAAATTTGCACGAAAATTAAGGGTCAGACTACATCCTTGTTATGCGCATGTACGCAGGGTTATGGAACTTGTAAACTGGAATGTTCACATCAAACGGCTATTCAAAATAGTGCCATTCTCTGTAGACTGGGTTATGCATGTGGAAAATATTCTGTGACATTGTTGGCCAAAAATCAACAGGTCATGTGAAATCATAATTACTGTTTGGTTCGATGCAAAGACATCATTGCATGTAAATGCAACTTTTCCAACCAACCAGGGAAAAGAAAAAATTCATGGAGTTTCAGTTGAAAAATCAAAATTAGGCAAAATATATATTGAATTTTCTAGATGCTTAAAAATTTGGCTATGATAAAAGATCAAGGGAGTATTAATTGGGGTAAGAGTAGTGCAAAAATTATAGGGAAAATATCAGGTAGATAGCCTAGCTAGAGTACCTCAGGAACCAGGAACTATTTGCACCATCAAGCACCCACCTCCAATTGATGCCCCTAAGCACCCCTTCAAAGGAGACAATTGTTGATTGTGAACAGGGTTCTAGAGGAAGTATTCTATTATGGTATATGATACCAGTGGGTTTTTCAGAGTTGGAAAGGTAAACAAAATCCCTTCACAATTGACACTGTTTGGGTGGCATGACTCTTTTAGCGTTATCCTTTGCTTTGATGATGAATCATTTTAAACATTGAGTATTCTTTGCTTTTCAGAAATCCAGACTGTGATATTCGTATTCAGATACCAAATGTTGCACAAGAGCATGCAATGATTTGTGTTGAAAATGGCAAGGTAAATATTTGATCTATCATGAATGAATGTGCTTACTGGAAAATCTGTTGGTTAATCATGGAAAATATGGATAACCAATCAATAACCAATGAGAATGCCAAAGCAGAAGTGTTTTATTGATTGAGAGTTTGCCTTTTTGAGTCAAGAATCTCGTTCTGCATAAAAAAATTAGTGTTGTTGCAAATTTTCACATGATTCATATCTGTCTTTATTTTGAAATTATGGTGATATAAAGAATTTGTATTGATAAGGGTGTTGACCGTAAAATCAAACCTCCAACAAAGATTTTTAGAGGTTTGCTTCTACAGTCAAAGCCCTCATGAATTCAAATTCTTTATGTTGCCATAATTTCCATTATCAAATTGCTATTTTGGCAAAACTGGAAATGCACCAAAATTCTGCTACGTCTCTCTTGGCTGGGACTCTCTTTTCAGTATATCCCCCCCTCCTGACCTCACTTTTGATAGCAGACAGATTTTAGGTCTTGTTTACCCACCGAAAGACAATTGAATCAAGGGTTGTTAAGCGAGTTATGTAAGCAAGTATTGCATCCAATCCATCCTCTAACAGAAGAAATTGAGAATTGGTAGCAAAGAGGTAGATAGGTAGATAAAGCATTTAAATTTCTCTCGTGATTTAATTTTTTATCCCCAACGTATACAAGTTTTCTAACAAACTTCTCTGTTCTTCCTAGATCATGCTGAAAAACCTGAGTGAGAATATTCCAACTTTGTTAAACGGTGAAGAAGTTAGTATGCAAGATGTTAAGCATAATGATGTCTTCACAATCACTGAAAGATCATTCCGTTTTGAATTTCCAGAGAGAAGAAAGTCAAGCACTCCAAGGCGCCATTCGTCAAGCAAAAAGGTATGTGCTTTTTATTAATGGGTCTGTTGTGGAAAAGTAAACAATTGCCACTGTTTTGGTGCTTGTGGCTAATGTTTCCTTTGAAGGAGTTTGCCTTGTCACCTGTTGTCACATTTTTTGAAACAAAGTAATTTTTCAACTAAAAACTGATTTCATGACATTCATCTTATAAGTAAAAATAATAACAGAACTGACACTGGACACAGCAAGGCTATAAGAAAAGATCAGAAGGGAAACTATTATGGACTGTATATGCCCAGCCAAGCAAGGTGCAAAATGATGAGTGAGCACAATACATTTTGAACTGATTTGATTGACAAGCTTCAAAAACAATATCATTCAAAGAGTGAGATATTTTGTTGCAGAACAAAATTTAGTGTGCAGCATCCAGGCCTTGTTAAAAATATTCTGTGCCTGTGAGCAAATGGTTGGGAAAATGTGTCTGCAGTCAAAGCACTCTAATACAGTAAATGCACCAGCAAATAATGTGTTTGTATGCATGGCTGGCTGACTTTTGAACAAGCTTTACACTGAAGAAAGTTGATCTGGATATGAGAATTGAATCGTATTTAAATTGATAGATGTTGATGCTAATGAGGGCTCTATCAGCTTTTCCCCAACAAACTGAAGGCAGGGAACTGCAAATGGCAGGAAATATTATAATGAATTAAATATTATAAAGGGTACATAATATCTGTTTTCATTTCAGACTCCTTTGAGAGCTGTACAAGGAAGTCCAAGAACCCCAGCAGCTGGAGAGTCACTTAAGAAATCGATCACAAAATTGAGACGTACATCCGCCGCTGTTCTGGAAGTTGATGAGCCAGCATTGACACCCAAAAATGCATCACCCAAGAAATCAACACCGAAAAGTTCAATTCAGCAGAAAGAGAATACCCCAGAAGATGAGTTATTATTACCTGATACACCATCCATTCTCAAGAGAAAGCCTTCAATTGGACGTAGAGAGTCAGACAAGAAGAGAGTTTCATTTGGAGGCAACCTGAGTCCGGAGCTTTTTGACAAGACCCTTCCACCGTCAACGCCGTTGCGTAAAGGAACTAGTCCTGCCAGAAGATTGTCAGAGCCCCTTCAGAAAATGACACCAGGTGGGAAGAGCGGTAAGAAGAGATTCTCTCTTGGGAATACCCTTGGAGAAATGCCAATCCTCGAAGAAGACGAAGAAGCAAAGGAAGATGTGTCAAAAGAAGGAACGTCCGTCCCAGCAGCTCTGTGTGACACCCCACCTCAAAGTCTGCCTTCTCCGTTGTTGCCTACCAACACTGAGATCCCTGAACATGTTGCGTCACCTGTGGCAGAAATGGCAGCTTCACCAATGGAAGAACAAGTTGACGAGCAAGTGACTCCAGTGGCTGAGGAAGAGATCGCTGCTGAGGAAGAACCAAGCATCACTCCACATCGAAAGACAAAGAGAGCATCAATGTTCAGGGCTCAAAGACTTGCAACGCCTATTCGTCAGCAAATTCATACAGGTTAGCTTTTCAGTGCCTTGTTTCCTCTAGTACATGTTAAAGAATTTACCTCGTTTGGTACATATTTACTACTTCCTCTGCAGCCTTATCTACCTTTATCAGAAATACCACCAGGTTTAGAGGCTACCAAGTGTTCCAGAATCTCTACGACGCGAAGATTTTAACGACAAAAGGAACCATCCACCACTAAAGTGGTCATTCGATTATCAAACAAGATCCTGAAAATTGGTCGAAATTATAGAATTAGATGCAAAAAATATTTTCATGCTGTCTGGTATACTGTTGATTCTTTGAAGCGGGTCTTTTGTAAATCTGTCATCAGACTTAAAGAGCCATTTTCATCCAGGGTCCTTTTCAGGCACGCTGCAATTTCAAACTGTCTGAAAATCAAATTTGAACTGATAGGAAAGTTTGACTTTAGTTGACTTTCTGTTAGTTGATTTTCAGACAGTTTGAAATTGCAGCGTGCCTGCAAAGGGCCCTGGGTGACATTGGCTCTTTAAGAGTTTCTTCAGTAAATCATGAGACAGTCATTTCCTCGACTAAGTGCATTTGCCGGACCACTGCTATGTTGGTTTCTTGGAATGAGAACTCTTCAAATGTTTAACAAATATCTTACATCGGAGTTGCAATGAAGTGTTTAATTGCGTCAAGTGAATTTTTCTGTTGGCTTTGCTTGTATTCACTTGTCTTTGCTTGAACTAAATTGTACTTGTACTTCTAAATCTAATGATGGTGGTATAGTTGGAGTTTGCGTAATTCAATGGAATTTGAATGCAACCAACTTAAAATCGCCTTTTACAAGGAAATGTTTTCACCTACCGGGTGAGTCTAGAAAAAGCGATCCCCGTTTGAAAGGCCACTGTTCCCTGGATGTCAAAACGATAACATTGACAAATAGATTATTTAATGGCTGGCATGTTCAAATATAATTTAAAATTTACCTGACTGAAATCAGCCACTCCGTTCTAAACGTATGAGCGATTTTCTGGAGAAAGCCCCTTCAAGAAACCTTCAAAACAGGCCGAAAATCCCGAGCAGATTTTCCACATATTTCTGCCTTGCAGCAATGACTTGCACATGCTTTAGCACTTTTTATCCTCTTGGGAGGATAAAATCTCCGAGAATATTGTTGTTATGTTCCCAGGGATGGCACTTTCATCCTCCCAAAGGGATAAAACGTGCTAAAGCATGTACAAGTCATTGCTATTAAGGCAGAAATATGACGAACATTTGGTCGGGATTTTATGCCGTTTTTGAAGGTTTCTTGGGGGGCTTTCATGAGAAAATCTCTCATAATTTCAGAACGCATGGCCGATTTCAGTCAGGTAAAATTTAGAATTTATTTGAACATGTCCGCTATTAAACAATATATTTACCACTATTCTTGCCTCGATATCCAGGGAGCAGTGGTCTTTCAAACAGTGATTTTTTTTTCTGACTCACCCGGTATTAAATCTTGCATAAAATGTTTTCGGAAGGTAATCAAAGTGTTGTACATACCTGTTGTATGCTCAATCAGTTTGGTTCCTTCGACTTTTGCCAAGTCTCTGCAGGTCTTAAAATTTGACTTATTTGACGTCACCAGTAAAATAGATTCTCGAACAAGTAGCACAAGTCTATCGCTTGTATTGCGTTCTTAAATCGTACTTGCAATTTTATTCATTTGCCACTTGTTCTTTCCAAAGGTATTACCTTCCGAGTTACAAAGCGAAAGTTGAAGACACCCCTTCGCAAGGAGATCCAATCAAAGCACGAATTAAAGAAGACCATAAAGAAGCTTGCAACCCCGTTGAGGAAGGAGATCCAAAACAAACCAGCTTTGAACAAGGTGATGAAAACGATGCCTACCCCCATCCGTAAGGCTATTCAGACTAAACCGGAACTGAAAGCTACCAAGAAGAAGTTAGCAACGCCATTGCGTAAACAGATTCTAGAGAAGCCAGGCCTTCGNTACTACGAGATAGCCCTCTATGAGGTAATCTAATTTCCTGATGTTTCTGTGAAATACTTTCAGTTTTAATCTCTAAGAAATTACTATTTCGCAACAGTTCCTAAGTTAAGTATGCTGGAATTCCCTCGTGATGCAGACATAAGAAACACTGTTTAATTTTTGATAAGTCAGAATTTTGTTCTGTGTGAGCAGGGATTATATGGATCAAACTAAGCTGCTACTTGACTCAATATGAGCATAGGTTCCAAATCTTTAAAAAGACTTTTAAAAAGGTCGGTGTTAAATTATATTACCTATTTCTTTGAACTGAATGGCTTGAAATAAACTTTTGCTACGTTACTATAGTTCTACTTTTGAACTTTTCCGAAATCTTGAATATTTTTCGAAATTACAGCGAATTTGATATTTCAACTCTTTTGAGGATGTGACATCATCAAATTTATAAATCGTAAACCAGAAGAGCAAAAGACTTGTGCTTGATACCATATTGTAAACATTCATAAACTATGGTTTTTTTGAAAATTAGTCTAGATGTTTCCTCAAAAAATTCAGAAATTACGATGTTTTTAAGTTTTTTTCGAAATTTCCCTTGATTTCTTAAAAAGGAAGAAAAATCCTTTAATTCTAAAATATTGAAGCTTTCTGAATAGTCGAACGGTAGAACTATAGCAAAGTAGCTAAAGTTCTTTTCAAGCCATTCAATTTAAAGAAATAGGTCATATAGAATTTTAGACCAACCTTTTTTAAGATTTGGAACCAATGCTCTAAATATGCCTTTGAATTAGATCTTATGTATTAATTTAGAACTTGGTATTAATTTAGGCAGACCATATTTTAATTTGTACTTTGCATTCTGAAAATAATTTTTCTTCAACAGATTCACTGAAACTGGAAAACAGCACTTAAATAATGAGCACCCTGAACCCTGAACCTTACAACATGAAAGATTTTTCCATCATCAACATTAAGAATACATACGGATCTGACACAAAAGCAAGGACCTCTGAGATCGGTTGAATTCATTTTTGAAATTCATATCGAAAAGTTTATCGTAAAATTCATATAGAATTGTCTTATCGACAAAAGTCACTGGTCGAATTTAATTACAAATAATGCCTAGAGTTTCAAAGAAAAAGGCGAAAGACTCGTCTACGATGGCTATGAAACGACAAACGCGAGGCAAGACGATCCCAGGTATAGAAGAAAGTTTCCTAGGAATTATATCAAGTAAAAATAAAGGAGCGAGAAAAACTACAGCTGAAAGAGGCAAAAAGGGAAAGAGTAGAGGAGCTGAGGAAGCTGAAAATATCGCAAAAGTAAGAGCACCATTGCGAATAAAAAAACGTGCAACGTCGGATTCTGTGCTGGTTGGAGGGCAACAGGAAGATAATTCCATTTATAATAGCTCGAACTTGAAAATCGAAGCATTTGATTTCTTTCATACAATGTTAAATCACTGCTGTGGATCCCAAGTTTTTAATGTATTTGGTGCTGCCTCTATTTTGAAGCAATTTACTCCCGAAATAATGAAAACGGTAATTTACGTTATTGCCGAAAACAGCAAGAAACTGCAAAGTAATCCAGATTCTGCAGCACAACAGCAGACCTCAGAAAAGAGCACTAATGTTGATTTCCCAGATATGGAAATTGATGATATTACAAAACATGCGCGGCAGAAACGAAAACGAGGTAAATGGCAACCAGTCCCAGAGCTGGTTCAACCAAGATTGACGTCGCCTGTAAGTAACTCTTGTAGCCCTGTGTCTGCTGCTGTGCAGGCGCTCATGAGCTTCGCACGACCAGAAGGACTAGGTAAGAATCGAGCAGATAATGATGTTGATACGTCACGTGATACAGATGAGGAATCTCAGGAGAGTGACGAAGGAGCACAGGGAAAAGAGAAGGAAGAAGATGAAGCGGGTTTGACAACGTTTGGAAATGTTTCTCTTGCTTCAGTCACCAGTAGTCCATTTCTACAACCAATGTCTAGCTCTTTGATGTTGCATGCTGAAGTCACAAAGCCACAACCGAACTCAGAACGGCAGGCAGTGAGAACTAAAAAAGATAAGCCCGAGTTCGCATCACCTCTTCCATCTTTACCCAGTTCTAATATATCCTTCCCGAGGCCTGCTTCGCCTTCTTTCCCGTGGATTAAACTACCAAGCAAACAAGAGCCACTCGAGAGGACTGAATCATCAAAATCTAACGACAGGAACCTGCCAAGTATATCATCAATATTAGCTCCAATTGGATCGTCATATTCCGAACTTGGTTTTCAAACCATGCCACCGATCTTCGGTATGTCAACGATCTCTTCAAGCTCGGCAGAAGCTCAGCAAACACAAATACAAACATCCAGGCTCAAGCAGAGCTTTTCTTCTATCGGAGTGATTGTCCCAAGTATGTCGATTAGTAGCAATATGCAGTCTCAACACTTCCAAGGAGCTATCATGCCTGGAAGCCCGAAACATACAACAGCTAAAAAGTCAGCGAGAATGAGACTAAGTGTAGCTACAATTTCTCCCAAAACCTCGAGCATTTCAAACCCAGATACCAATATGCAGACTTCAGCTACAGGCATGTTTAGAAAGATTCTACCAAAGCCAAACGATGCTAGGGATGATTATAAGTCACCTATCAGTGATCAGAGATTGGGAATCATTGATCATAGACCACCAATCACTGATCAGAGAATGCTACTACATGATGTTGATGGAAAACGAAGCAATGTAAAAACAGAGTCTCCATTTTATCGAAATGAAACTGTAACTAAAATTGGAGAGAGTTCTGAGAAAAAATCAGCAAGTTTGAATGCTGCGACTTCCTCATTCACTGCAACTTCGGTGATTGTCAATGAAACTTCACCTTCCAATTCTAATTTTATTAGACCAGATAGTCAGGTCAAACCATCAAAGAAGCAGCTGACAACTAGAACAAAATCAGAACCGACTCTTGATGTATCGTCCCACTCAGAGTCAAGTCAGGAAGATTTGTCAGATATCGGACCTGACTATTTGTTGCAACCACTTGCTAGTGTTTTTAGTAACATACGAGAACAAGGGTTTAATATTAAAGGTGTCCCACCGGAAAGGATAAATCCGTTAAGTAAGGGAAAGAAAACAAATAGCTCCAATTCTGGAAAACTTGAGGTTGCATCCGCCTTGCTGAGCATGGGATCTACAGATACAGAAGGGACAAAATCCGGGCAGGTTGTCTCATCATTCAATAGAGAGAGGGCGACATTCGATATCAAAGAAGGTTCTGATGCGCAACATGGGGACATATTGTTTACGAAAACTGGAACATTTCAAATTGAAGATATTGAAATTGATCCTAAGAAGAACAAGATCGAAAAAGGTAAGCTTACGCGGTTTAATCTTCAATCCTTATTAATTCAAGAGGTTTTAAACCTTATTTACCCCACATCCAAAAATATTGCCAAAATTCCAAAAACTTATGTGGCTCCTGAGCTATCACCAAAGGTCGATATATGCAAATCTGTTAAGTTATCCAATTAATGCTATCAATTTCAACTTTTCAGTATTNGTGAGGCCAGATTCTGGAAGCCTATCTGCAGCAGTGGACATCACTAAAGTATCAGAATGATTCCAGGTAACTTTTCAAGTAATAAGTCTTCTACTGAGTGAGTTTGAATCCAATGTTAACGAGGATAAGGGCATAGTTATATTTGTGAATAAGCCATCACCGGGGAAGCTATGCTCTGAGAAAAACGATGCCACAAAGTTGCTAAGATTTTATTGATCCATGGTTATTGATTCTGGACATGTGTGTCATGAGATAATATATCTTTAGTTGCAATTGTTCAAAGGGGAATACTTAGCATTCCACGCTCCTTTCGACGTAAAGAGTGCTCCTTTGAAATTTTCAAGAATACTGCAAATGAGTAGCGTTGGATACATTTATTGAAATATTTGACACGATAATCTGAGAAATGGCGAGCTCTGGTTTTTGTTCTACAGTTTTAGAACATTTTGTTCCACCACGCTCTCCAGACTCTTAGAAAATAGAGGAAACGACCTTAATAGCACGCTTTCTCCCTATCACAAGTTTTTAGGGCCCCTCTTGAAGTCGGGGCCTGGGCAGTGTGCCACCTCTCTCTGTGTGCTTGGTAAAGAGCACCACTAATATATGCTCTGCCTCGGCACAGCACAGCACAGCACAGCACATCTATGTATCACTCCATTGTGTGAGAGACCTGTTTTGGATGAGTCTTCGTTAACGGCTGTCCTTGAAGTAATTTTTCAGCCTGTCTATAAACCTATAAACGTAGAACAAGGAAACCTAGTCTGTGTGTTCCATTATATAGTTATGTCTCAGAGTTTGATGTTAAGGGAAATATGCAATGGTAAATAGGCTTGTCTATAAATAGAACAAAGAAAACACCCAGAGGCAGCATTGTTTCTTTGGCTATCTATTTTTCATGGCGCGTGTGCAACTTCGATTTCGATGGGATATTTTTAGATTTTTGGCTCTTTGCAAATGCAAGCTTTTAACCTTGCACAAACCCTTTAAGTAGGTGGATGATAGAATTTCTCAATTTTCCGGAGTCATTCTCGTTAAGCTGTCATGCAAGCAGCTAGTGATTTATTTCCGAGCGAACGTCCCGGATTCAACAAAGCTGTTGTTTTTATTACGATAGGCTAGATATAAACCAATAAGCTACTTTTTAATGTGGTGGGCTGGTCCTACGAAATTGCTTCCTGTTTTCAGGTTTTCTGTGTGAATAACGAAATGTAGAATCCATCAGTGAAGTTTACAATTCCAACTCTTTAAAGTGAATAACCTGAGTTAAAAGATGAGATCTCATAGGTTTATGGATAGCCTATTGTATTTGATAATCCCACGCGTGGCCAAAGAAAGCAAATCCAAAGAAAACAATGGCGTGTTTGGGTTTTCCCATGTCCTATTTACAGACTGCGCCATATAGCTCAGGTCATTCACTTTAATACTTCAATAACAACAATTTCCTTTAAATGGAAATAAATTTTTGAAAAAAAATTGTTCATGTATGTAATTTTTAGATCTGTCGATTAAAGTAAATGTTATGTCATCGATGTTAGTAGTAAACGTGTGTTTTATAATAAATATCTAGCTAAACTGTAAAATACTGATTTACATAATTTATACGGACTTTTAGCTATATGTATTTTCGTATCCAAATCATGATTTGTGTTAATTTTTCAGTTATTGTATATATTTTGATCATGTAAATCAGGCACAGAAATAGTATGTAAACTTCTCTTTCCATCCGGATCTTACATCCGGATCCTAGAGCTAGTATTCAGATCCCGGAGGGTACAGCCGGATCTTACTATGGAAATCACTGATGAATATGTAGCTCGTTTTTAGTCGAGTTTTTTAATACTTAAAAAGCAACACTGCAGGAATGAATGATGTTAGAAATAATTGATCGGTTCATTTTGAATCGAAATGGAGCATAAATATGTCGAAGGCATCGCTATTTGTTTGGCCTAAGTATGCAATCTTGTACAGTATATCACAACGCCAAGATGGCAAAAGCAGTATATGTTAGTGAATCTAGAGCAAACTAAAGCATGGTTCAACGGTTCATAAATCTATCTATCTATCAAATCAACAGCAAATCGTGCGCCAGTTCGCCCTCAGATGTATTTCTTGATCCTATAATGTGCGAGCTCTCTTACGTCACGCTTACAGTTTTAAACCAGCTTTATGTAAATCGTGTTAAATTTCAACCAACAAATGAATTCGATTTGTTGGATTGGCAAATTAGAACGCAACATTCGATAACCTGGTTTAGTTTAAGCTCGTTTAACTTGCAAGTGTGAATTGGGTATTAAACGATTTTTATATTTACTCATTAAATAATTCATCCAGTGACACTTGGAATTTTCTTGTTTCTAAGATTATTATCCATTTGAACTGAACCTTCGTAATTCAACAATGTTTTGACTCGAATAACTCTCAAACAAGTTAAAATTTCACTTTTTACAGCTTACGCTTGGGTACACAGGTTAACTTAATTTCCTCCTCAATTCGAAAAATGTTTGTCTGCCTTGAGAGTTCATAAAATGTCATCAAATTCCAATTGAATAACTTAAGAATCTTGTTCTCTTTAAGTTTAATGAAGAAGAAGGAAGGTGTATTGCGCACGAATCGAATTCCTCTGTTCAATTTTGATAAATGTTTCTTAACTTATGATTTTATAGGATTTATTTAAAGCCAATTTAATTACGTAGAGATGTGTATTTAATTTCGTACATAGACACTGCACAATTATTGTGAAGAAATGTATATAATGTGTTGTAGTCTCAAAAGCACTTTCAAAAAGTTGTAAAGTTGTACTCGTCTAGTAAAATTTAGTCCAAGTCAAAATCATTTCTCTTTGAGCCATAGTTTTGTCCTTTTTGAGTTGTTTGTCTGTTGTGATATACAGTAGAAGTACGGATTGTTGTGATCTACATTAAAAGGAACCAATATTTCCAAGCTAACGTGCTTTAGTTCCATTTTAGACTATTAAGTATGAGTTGGAGTGAATGATCGTCAAGTTACTTTATATATTGCCACTAAATAGCGAAATATTTTATTTGCTAAAAGCAGTGGATTTACAGTACATTAATCGACTTTCACACGAAGATTATCGAACAGAAGGTAGTTCCTTGGATACTGAGACACCGCAGGTATGCTTCTATGGAGGAGTGCCGCAGGTGTGCTTATATGCTTATGCGGAGGAAATATTCTCTATCTGTGGAGTAAAGTTTATCAGTACACCTGCGGCGTTCCTCCATAGAAGCACGTCTGCGGTGTCTAACCACCCATGGTAGTGCTGTGAATCTTAGAAGGGAGAGACGAGAGAAAATAGAACAAAGATGCACCGCAAACTCGCGATTTTGCACTGCAATATCGAAGCCCGTGTTCCATAAACGAAACAATTCTTTTTACCTATTTACAATCAAATTAATAAATTAACTATTTCTTCATCACTAATCACATTTGAAAATAAATAATATTTCAAAACACCAAACTGAAAATTCCATAAATGTATTGATTTTCTATGTACAATTCACCCTTTTATGATAATGTCCAATTGTTCTGGAATGATACATTGTTTGTCGAGACTTGATTCACAATTTTAATTCAGTCTTAAGTAATTTCTTATAATATTCCTACTACTTCTACATTCTAGCTACAGATAAGCTACACATTAATGTAAAGAAACAAAATATTTGTCCGGTCATGCAGCTAAATGTTAACCAGCGAAATAAACGTATTGTTAGCTATCAGTTTTATTTTCGCAATATTTTAGATCTAAGGGGAGTGCTCTAACATCAGGGCAATTACAGTATAGAAACTATCGGACATCGGAACATTTTGTCCAAATTTTGTTGTAATGATGTCCGGATCTAACCTTACTCTAATTTGGGTAAAAGACGGTTGCGCTAAAGATTGCTTTGAGTGGATTTTGACCATGATCCTTTGCGTCGTATGATAAATCAACTAATCAAATCATTCGAAATCCTTTCAGATGCAAGGGATCATCGTAAAAATGTTCCTTGAGTTTGTCCGTCGTTTTCTAAAATCCCAGCATCTTTGCCTCAAAACCTATCCTTTTCTGTCTCCTATAATATTTTTACATGACATGGATTTTTGATTCAGTTTGTATCATCATCATAAAAAATGTTGAATTTTTGTCGCGTGACTGCCACCTTTGTGTCACACCAATATTTTAGTTTCAAGAAATTGATCAAAGGTGTTGTTTCCGTGCGGCATTTACAATAGAAATCGCAAATCACTCTGGGCTGCTAAAAACTGCCAATGGCTTGAATGATTGTAACATCTGCGAGATTTCTGCGAAGATTTCGACTAAAAACAGCTGCAATGATATTAAAGAAACTTTCACAAGTTGGTATTTGCTCCTGTTGTAGCTGCAGTGAGCCCTGGCCAAACATGTAAACGCTGTTTGCCAAACATTTGAGAATTGCTCGCCAAGCAACGTTCTCCTGCTTGGCCATTTTTTCATTCATTTTATCAATATTTATACATGAAACTCCTTTTGGGGTCACGTCGCAAAAAGTTGCTTGACTAGCCGAATTAATCAAATTTGTTGGGCGATGTTTTTGAAAAAGTTCGAGCAAAAAATCGAAATCACAAGCAAAAAATGTTTCTCAAGCAATGTTTTGCGACGTGGCCAAACGGACAGACAGTTTATTCGGCAAGCACGTCTGAAATGTTTGGCAAACAATGTTTTGCGACGTGGCCAAACGGACAGACAGTTTATTCGGCAAGCACGTCTGAAATGTTTGGCAAACAATGTTTTGCGACGTGGCCAAACGGACAGACAGTTTATTCGGCAAGCACGTCNAGCAAAAAATCGAAATCACAAGCAAAAAATGTTTCTCAAGCAATGTTTTGCGACGTGGCCAAACGGACAGACAGTTTATTCGGCAAGCACGTCTGAAATGTTTGGCAAACAATGTTTTGCGACGTGGCCAAACGGACAGACAGTTTATTCGGCAAGCACGTCTGAAATGTTTGGCAAACAATGTTTTGCGACGTGGCCAAACGGACAGACAGTTTATTCGGCAAGCACGTCTGAAATGTTTGGCAAACAATGTTTTGCGACGTGGCCAAACGGACAGACAGTTTATTCGGCAAGCACGTCTGAAATGTTTGGCAAACAACGTTTGGCCATTGTCCAGTGCTTTTGAAGAATGTACAGTCTGTTCACTCAACTTGTCTAGCAAAATAGAAACTTGGTTTATTAACCACAGCATTAACTTATTCTGCATGTTTCATGTCAGAGAGGTTCAAGTGAACACTGCTCTTGTAGTACCCTTTTGAGCAATTTTTAGACCACAAAAGAGCTTCGAGAACTTTCTACAAATTTCTTTCATCAATGTTTGAGCGAAAAAGAGTATGCAGTAGCACCTTTTTGCGCGCTATTTGCTGGCTTATAGATTGGTCGATCAGATGAGTGAAGAGACTGCAAGAAGCTACGATCCGATGTATTTCCTCACTTTACTGAAGCTCAATCTAACCCACCACCACTCCTCTCTTCTGTTTTTAAAATTGCAAATGATTAAATTTTAACAAGTTGATCTTATCGGGAGGGTGTGTCCCCGCTTAACTTGGCCTTAAGTGAAAACATGTCCATTGCAGCTTGAAGTTTAAAGTTTTAATCCCCTACTTTTCTCTTCTTCGTTTGAAATCCCTTACATGTGCAAGGTTCTTCTCTATTCTTCTTGAGAGTGTTGCTAACTGTCAAATATCCTGGGAAATTTCATGGTAGGTATCGGGAGCTAATTCGAGCCTAAATCATAAATGAAGAAGTGAAGCCCAGGCCTGGGCCTAAGGCCTTTGAAGTTAGAATGATAGAGTTTCGTTGATATATTGGTTGCCCCACAAAATGTGTTTATGTTTGAATGATTGTAACAAATATAAATGGAGATAAAGAACATTGAAATCTTCACATTTAGAATCATTATAGTTTAACTTAGATTTGGATACCCCCTGTGATCTATTACACTTCGAACATTTTGTGAGCGATGCATCGGAAATTGGCATCGGTTAATTTAAGATATATAAATTGAACTGAACTGAGCTGATGATAGTGTGTTCCAAACACAAAAATTATCAGGTATTTGCAGTCCGTTGCCCCAGCTTTCCGGAAGCTCAAAAACGAGAATCTTTGGGAGCGAGGCTCCAGACCACGAGAATCTTTGGGAGCGAGGCTCCAGGCCACAAACACTCTTTCTAGGAAGGGGCTTTCGGTAGTTATCTACCAGTATCTATACCATATCTAGTTATGATTTCGCCTTACATATCAATTCGAAAGTTTTTTATTGTATTTCCTTACCAGGTCTCATTCGAAATTTAAGATATAGATAATACTTCTAAAAAAGGACGGCGTTCACAGTCGTGGAATATCACGTTTTCTTTCATTGCTACCTTCAAGAACTTGCTTCTAAATGTTGAACTCATAGTCGATATCGACTTGATGCTTCCCTTGATTCTGAGGAGGAGCACGGATACGAGGGAGGTCAGTCATTCCAGGAAATATGATATTTTTAATGTTTATCTCACCGCAGCTATTATCTTCTAATGTCTTTCCTAGTTCCATTTCTGACTGTGTACAACAGAATTAAATCCATCATTTATTGAATGTTCCAGCATTTCTATTCCCAAAATTGTCTCAATGTCCGTATTTGATGATATGTCCAATTAATGATAAATTAGTTGATTGTAACTCCATATTAGTTCCTTCTACCACCATATTAGTTCATTGTAACTCCATATTAGTTCATTGTAACTTCATATTAGTTCATTGTAACTCCTTATTAGTTCCTTGTACCACCATATTTATTGAGATTTGAATCGAAGTCTTGTTTGACCATTAATTCGTCATCATCGCTATCATTCTCCAATGAGACGAAATCCCACGCTGTTTTATTCTCGAAAATACGCGTAACGGAGAGCAGAACACTCGAAACGACAGACAAACCAATCGTAATGTAAAAGAACGTAACCAATATGAATAGCGCAACATGATAATGCTGTGTATCATCATGCCCAAACTTTTGCGTGGGACGAGAAGGAACGAGATCGCCGAAACCAATCGTCGACAGCGTAATAAACGCGAAATAAACACCTTCGAAAAACGACCAACCTTCGTAACAGACAGCTAATGCGGCAAGAACGACAATCATAAGAGTCATGATCATAAAAAGTAAGATGCTTGTTCTTACATTGGTGGAACGAACATCTCTTTGCAATACCCGTTTATCAATCACATGAAAGCAAGCATCAATCAGATCCATGATGCGTTCGCCTATCGATTTGAGCATTAGACCCGTTAACGGGATTCCAAAGAATGCATAAAACACACAGAATAATTGTCCTCCTACTGTCCTTGGTGTCATATGACCATAACCTGAAATACAATAAGGGAAAATGTTGAATATTGGGATGAAAATATTGAGAGATACAGAGTGAGCGCTGCAGTACGAAGGATGTAGAGTGAGGTAATATGCGACGTAGAAAACTCGTGACTTGATGTAGCTTAATTGGTAAAGAGCTCAAGTGGTCGGTTGTTCAGTTCGGCTTTGGTAATGGGCTGTTTTGGGCCCTTGGAACAGACGAAATACGAAAACAAGGGCAACCCTCGTTACCCTAACGTGGACTCGAGTTTGAAACTGAATTTTGAAAGATTTTTTACAATTGTTCTGGTTCAAATAGTGGTAGACCTACAAGAGAAATTGTATCTAATCTTTGCTGAGGTATATTTACTGTAAAAACATACCATACAAGGAGAATCGAACAAGGAAGCTGATCGCGCATTTTCATTTAAATTTTATGCAAGAAGCCTCAAGAAACATCAACATCCATTCACTCCAAAGACCTTTATCTGTAAATTTTACTCCAGATAATACCAGCTCTTTTGCCCTTTTAATACAGAAGAGCTGAAGCACTTGACAGATTTAGAAGAAATTGTTCTTGCTCTTTTTAGTAAAACACTATTGTCATATTTCAGTTATTGCATTATNGTTCAAATAGTGGTAGACCTACAAGAGAAATTGGATCTAATCTTTGCTGAGGTATATTTACTGTAAAAACATACCATACAAGGAGAATCGAACAAGGAAGCTGATCGCGCATTTTCATTTAAATTTTATGCAAGAAGCCTCAAGAAACATCAACATCCATTCACTCCAAAGACCTTTATCTGTAAATTTTACTCCAGATAATACCAGCTCTTTTGCCCTTTTAATACAGAAGAGCTGAAGCACTTGACAGATTTAGAAGAAATTGTTCTTGCTCTTTTTAGTAAAACACTATTGTCATATTTCAGTTATTGCATTATGGGGATTCCGGTTTTCTATTAGCTGTAAAAATCACACTTACACTGGCGAGTGAGGCCTTACTCTCCTCCGTGAGGTTTCTTTATTTGTTCCGCAGTTCCATGGTCCGTGATTCCCCTCGCGGAGGAGAGTAGAGAGGCCTTATGTTGGTAGATGATTATTCTGGTAAGATTTAGAACATAATATTGTTTACATTCTTCCAGAACAATCATCTACCAGTAATCAAGCTGAATAACTTCGTTGAAATTTGAATATCTTGACATGTAGACACGATTTCAATCAAAGCTTCCTTCTCCTCCCCCTCAACACTTGCTCATTAAGATGATAGCGGAATTACGCACGCCAAAAGTAAATCAAATAAATTTCTTCTCTTCTACAAAGAAACTTGAGGACCTTAATCCGATATTTCTATAGTTACACGACCAGTCCTCGAAATATTTGCTCAAAATTCTTTCTGAATCCAAAGATATTCGGTTTGTTGTCACTATTTGCTGGTGCCCAAATCAATATATTGATATTTTTAAAAAGTGTGTTTATTTTAATGTTGTTCTTTCCCCTTCAAAAATTGTCGTGTTGCTAACAAATATGCGTTAAACAAACAGCATCTGTCCGAATCTTGTTTGCGATTTGCGATGGATTTTGTAAATATGTTTTACACGTGTTTCCTTTTATTGAGAAAATTGGAAGTAAAAGTAAATACCAATACAGCAAAATACAAGACAGTGTCTTGGCTTTTTTTAGTTCTTCGCGATAACCATGAGAAGTACTTTACTGTAGGACCATGTTTGAGCAAATTATTCAGTACATATAACTCTTCGCCCGCGAATTGGCCATTTTGTTCTAGCAAACATTGTCCTTTTGCTCATTGTATAAATAACTCTGGATTTGGTATTGATGTAAGCATAGTTTTGCCATAGCTTCGTACACTTTAGAGCAAATGATACTTTTCTTCACATTGTTTCATAAGAGGCTTCCCCCCCCCCCTCCCCCCTCCCCATATTCGTACGTGAAGCGTTTACGCGCGTGATCGTTGATATNACCAATACAGCAAAATACAAGACAGTGTCTTGGCTTTTTTTAGTTCTTCGCGATAACCATGAGAAGTACTTTACTGTAGGACCATGTTTGAGCAAATTATACAGTACATATAACTCTTCGCCCGCGAATTGGCCATTTTGTTCTAGCAAACATTGTCCTTTTGCTCATTGTATAAATAACTCTGGATTTGGTATTGATGTAAGCATAGTTTTGCCATAGCTTCGTACACTTTGCAGCAAATGATACTTTTCTTCACATTGTTTCATAAGAGGCCCCCCCCCCATATTTGTACGTGAAGCGTTTACGCGCGTGATCGTTGATATGAACTTTTCTTACTTTCTTGCGTATTTTCAAGTTTGTCACAAACCGAAAATCACAAGTTCTAGGCAATGATTTGATTCTAAAGCTACAAAATGTATTTGCCAGTTATTCAAATAAAAACACAAACCTGACTACAGCATTCCTAAGGTTTTGCAACCTGATCGTGAAAATGCTGTTTTATAGTCCGTGATGGCGTGAAAAACGAAAAATTGACTCGTGAATCCGTTATCCAGGGGTACTATGGGGGGCCTCTCATAACAATGGTAGCGTTAGAAGACTTTTGCTTTTGGCACATTATTACTTTTGCCTAAAGGTAGAAATATGCGTTTTGACGACTACCCTTTGGTCTTTGAAGCGCATCAACATGCTTTTTTCTACGAGCTCCGACTTTGGTCCAAAAAGTTACGTTGTTTGAAAATCAATTAAATTGTTCGTGTTTAGATCAGTTTCAGAGATATCATAATGTTTGAAATTTTAGTAATATCGGAGATGCATATAATCGTTTTTACGAGTACCCTTTGGTGTTTGCAGCGCACCAAGAGCTTTGTCTTTTGATCCAAAAAGTTAAGTTATTTGAAAAATATCAAAAAATGTTCATGCGTTAGAGCAATTGCAGAAATAATCATCGTTCTACTTCTATCTTTGGTAGATACTAAAAACTTCTACTTCTGGGCTATTTTCTATGTTTCTATTGATTTGCACAGAGGTTTTTTGTTCAAACCTTGGACTAATTTTGTTGTACCATATGTTGTATCAAACTTGCACCGATTTCTCTGACTTCTGATAGCATCAAACTCGAAAGCAGTAAACAAAATTGTTGTGAGGATATTTATCATTGTTTATCGAAGTGTTGTTAAGATAAACTTTTATTTGATTAGTGATTAGTGATTAGTGATTAGTGATACATTCGTATTTCAAATTATCTTGCTCAAATTTGCTTTCTCGTTCCTTTTATAACCTCAATGCACAAAATCAGATCTTTCGTTATCTTGTCGATTCAAAATGAGTTTGCTGGTTTCAACGATACAGAATTATTGATCGATCAAGAATTTAGGAGATTTTGATAAGAAGATTCGTTTCTTCCAATCCGAAGATATTTTCATTCTAGGTGTGATCTCTGTTATCTTGATGTTGTTGTGATAATAACGCCGTTTGAGGAGATAGATAAACGTGTATCAGACCTCGTTCTGAATAAATTGCCTTTCACAGATTAGAGGCTTGTCTATCAGTCGTACCACGCGTTACGTCTTTCACACTAAGCTGGCCTACAACTATTTACATCATCTTTCAAAAATCATCGTGCGTTTGACAAACTGTATTATTACGAATAATCAACCAATTTCATCATACTATATGCCATATTATAGTGAAAAGACTAACTTAGATTTAAAGATTTATTTCGCTAAGTTAGCTAATGTCGTTCTAGATTGATCAGCAATCTTGTTACAGAGCTGTTTTGCACATGCTGGACGAAGGGCTAGAAAGGCTGATCAAATCTTATCTAATTTTCAGCTCATGAGCACAACATGACAACGAGCACAAACAGCCTCTAGGGTGGAAAACAAAATGCAAAAATGTCCCTCGCATTTGGATGGCTTATCTTAGCTTATCAGAAGCTTTTGACACTATTTCCATCATTTTGGAGCTGAATACTTGCAAAACTGTTTGTAACTTCAAGTCCTTGTTCAAACTCTTCCAAAAACAGCTTCCAAGCACAATCGCCAATAACTCCATACAAATATGACCGATTTTAGTGAAATATATTAGCCTTTCTTCTATAAAATGAACCATAGTACGTTGAATCCTTTTAAATGACGGTAGTCGCCTGTAGTTATCAGTATCTAAATGCCAGTCACTCTTTTATGAATGGAAAACAATCCTTTTGGTTCACTTCTTTTCTAGGTTTTGAGAATTGAAGATATCATGATTTTGAAACATATCATGATTTGTGTTAGGTATATGTACCATTTTCGATTAAAACGGAAATCTTTTGTGTGTCGTGCGTCGATTTTCTTGGCAGACCTAAAAATTGCGACAATGTGCAAGGATTCAAGAAACGTACATTTCTTCTATACTTTGCTCGGAGAGCAGATGACATCAGTGAAAAGACTTCATCTCAAATATTTGATGTAGAACGGATGTAAAAGGAAGTGCGGAGGAGCATCCAACTGCGAATTTTTATAAAATTTCTAATTCAAATGCATGATAGAAGGATTTTCATTTCAAATTGGAGAGAATTGTTGCTTCAAGTTAGGTCAAAGACTGCAATAACATGGTTTTTTAGTTGTGTGAAGAAAAAAGGGACGTCGTACGCCCACGTTTCATTTTAAAAGTGGAACTCTGCCACAGTAAACAGGATTTAAAGGGGATGTTTCATTTAACTTATTCATGAACCAAGCGAGAAGCACTATGACAAAACAGCGAGAAGCTTTCGCCAGACGCAGATATTCACTTTTTCAATCAGTTATTTAATTATGTAATAAATCTCCCAGGGCCTATGCTATGGGTTAACTTATAGCTACAAGGGTAGGGCGCACAGCTATACAATCAAGACACTATAAGACAACCATATTGAATTTTCCAATGAAAGAATCAGTTATTATTATGCTATGGGTTATTGTATGGTTATAGGGGAGGGCCCATTATGCTATGGGTTATTGTACGGTTATAGGGGTAGGGCCCGCAGACGAATTTAAAGTCTGTCTCATATTAGATGTCAGGTGAGATTTGCGACACCGCAACATTACTCATCCAAATCATTTTAGTTCTTTCAAGTTAAAACTTTCAAGTAACGATATGACAGATTTACGCCTATACCTTTTTGGTTCACCCGCTGGAGCTGCCAGTTCAAATTCCAGGGCTGTGCTTGTGGTTATTGTTCTGATAAAGAAGGGGTAGTAAAATTGTCTAAATGAATACTACTTCAGAATAAGATAGAATTGATATCGTTATCGAATATCGTCGTCGAAGATCGAATTTCGAATATCACAGCATTTTCGTGTGGGCGGGGAGATTTTCGAAACGCTCCTGGTGTCCTCGTGTAGACGCAGATAATTATAAAACAGAGGAAAAAAGATGCGCTTTCGAAAGTATCCGGATACGTGTGGATGAGGCTGATTGGTAAAATCGTGGAAATACCTGAAGTTGGGTATGTGCAAGATGATGAATATGCTCTAGATATCCAAGTTGAACCGTTCTAAACCAGGTATCTTAAAAAAAGGAGATCTTCCACCAGAAGCTGAAAAACCCAAACAAATTTTTGTTTTTGTCTCGATGATTTTCGGCCATAATTGTAGGCAACAGTGCTCTGTTTATCAGATTTCGCGTTGTCGTAAGAAATTCTGTTTATAACATTTTGCGTTTTCGCATAGCTTCATCAACAAAAAGGAATTTATTCCGTTTGAACTTGCGAAATCTCTTTTAATCATTTGTAAATATCATAGCGTAGTTCTGCTTTGGTTAAGATAACGAGATTTTCTTCATGTAAATTCGCTCAAGATGCTCAAAAATTCACCACATGTAGGAATATGAAAATGATAGACTGTGAGAGAGTGCCATTCATTCTTTTTGAATGAAATTTGGAAAATGAGGCGTTTGCACGTGAAGGTACCTGCTGAATATCATTCTCTGGTAGTTCTCTCGATATTTAATCAATGGTTTGAGAAGGACTTTTTCCTTTTTATTACGTTTTCGATAAATGATTTCACTTTTCGCATTTTGAATAAAGCATTCCAGCAGCCTAGTGATCAACAGTTAGTTCCGTAATGTGGTTGAGTTGGATGGAAACTTTTGGCAGGCTAGAAAAGCACAGTTATAGTGAAGAGTTTTGGTGTTGCAAAAATTCAACAGAATTGACCTTTCAGCTATTCTACAGAAGAATTTGAATCGAACGATATTATGATACATTTTGTAGAATTTTCGAATTTGCACCACAAGCACAACGATGAAAGAAGCTGTAGCGCCACTCAATCGAACCTTTCGTATAAAAATGTATACAAATATCGCTCGATCCTGACTCTTTTGGTAGAATAGCTAAAGGTCTATTGTGTTGGTCTTCATGACTAAATTACAGTAAACATTGATGGCCATTGATTAGATAAACGTCTTAGCAATGCATTCTCTCAATGATCAATGGTAGTAGTCAAACTGAAATAGGTTATTAAAGGCCTTCCACATTTACTGCCGTCAACCGTAAATCTATTGATTCGAAGCATGGAAATATTGGGAAATGAATTCGTGTCATCGATACTGATTAACAGGCGAGATACTGACGGTCTTATAAAGATCGCAATATTTCAATCCACGGAGCGATAACGTGGAAAAAATATTTATTTGTGCAATATTCGATCGGTAAAGAAGTTAGCGTAAGTGTAAAGTAGCTACATTATGAATAAATCTCATCATTTTAACAACAGCAACAACCGTAAGTGTCCCAAAAGTGTTTGCAAGTTTATTTCGAAGAGGCTTCAAAGATACAGCTTTGTATTTGTAATCAAACTTCAACCTACATTTCAAAATCTACAATTTTAAAATTGACGCTTTGGCAAAAAATCTAAGCATTGAATACAGCTAAAACCAATGCGAAAATTTTCTTATCATTTACATGCTTTGAAATTAAATGTTTTGAAAAAACAGCAGAACATGAATAATCATAGCAATGAGATATTCCCCAATTTTCATAATATAAGGCTGCTCTCGCAATGGCTCCCGCAGCAATAATCCTCCGCAACTTTCAAATCACTCTTTGTATAGAAGAAAAGTTGCGTATTGTCAACTTGTGCAATTCAGCTAATTTTATCCTACCATCAAGAATATGAATTCTCATAGAATTGAAAACTTCCAAATTTTCATAATATAAAGCTGCTCTCGCAATGGCTCCCGCAGCAATAATCCTCCGCAACTTTCAAATCACTCTTTGTATAGAAGAAAAGTTGCGTATTGTCAACTTGCGCAATTCAGCTAATCCTATCCTACCATCAAGAATATGAATTCTCATAGAATTGAAAACCCCCAAATTTTCATAATATAAAGCTGCTCTCGCAATGACTCCCGCAGCAATAATCCTCCGCAAACTTCAAATCACTCTTTGTATAGAAGAAAAGTTGCGTATTGTCAACCTGCGCAATTCAGCGAATTCTAACCTACCATCAATAATATGAATTCCCATAGAACTGAAAACCCCCAAATTTTCATAATATATAGCTGCTCTCGCAGTGGTTCCCGTAGCAATAAGCCTCCGCAACTTACAAATGACTTTTTGTATAGAAGAAAAGTAGCGTACTGTCAACTTGCGCAATGCGGCTAATTCCGTCCTGCCGACATGATAAAATATATGGTAATCTCTGCGTACGCATAGTTTATTTAAGAAAGAAAAATCGACGAAATGAGGGGCTTTTATTCCAGTATCTTGCCGAAGAATTCTTATCATAGCATTTCTGAGGAATTCTATTTGAAAGATCCAACTAAAGACAGCGCATATGATAGGAGACACGGTGGGACATCTGCATACGGAATGAAGCAAAGATTTTTTGCTAGATAGCATTTCAAAAAACGAGTTTCTTAAGCCTTTTTCATTGATTTTGGACATGATATTTGAGGATGGCATCTGGTGAAAATCTTCTGACCTTAAGAACGATTGCCAACAGCTGAAAATCTATGATTTGTACACACGCAACTTGCTATCTGACACAAAAGTATCTAAAAGATATCTAAGTAGGGGCCTTTGTAGTGAAATATTTATCTATATTACTGTAACCGGAGGGGATTAGATTCCGGAGAGAGTTTTGAAAAGCGAAAGATTTCCATGTTGAAGAAGCTGTTTGTGAAATCGTTTATCACTTGTCCATCCGACAGACACGGAAATCTTTTTCTTAATTAAAACTTAAATATTAGCTTGGTTGTTAGTCTTGTCGGATAGTTGAGTCTCACCGGACTACATTGCGCTTCTAGGGCTTTTTCAATATTTATACTACCTAATTATTTCCCTACAATTTTAAAAGTCAATCCATGTGGGACGGGAAAGTGATCAACCATTCTGCAAGCAACCCCTGGAAGGATAGGCTTTAACTCTTTACAAAAGATAGTCTAAATGGCTGTTAAATCTTTCATTGCATTGAATGGCTCGAAAGGAACTTTAGGTAATTTACTGTAATTCTACCGTTGAGCTTTTTGTTTCAAAATGTCAGCTTTATAAGAATTCAACTTTTTTTGGTTTGTGCCGTCATCAAATTTATAAAAAGAATCTCATTTTTTTCTAATATTCTTTATACACAAATTAACCCTTCAGCAAATGAAAATATATAACAATTACTTACAATGATAAAATTTTCAAGAATATAAACCTACAGCCCTATAAAACCCAACCATTGCTGTTCTTCCAGGGAGTTGTGTTTGAGAGTATAGCTCTTTAGATGCGTTCTAAGTTGTTTTTTAAAATGATCCAGTGTTGGTAGCTCATGAATTTCGGCAGTGTATAATTCCATATCTTGAGAGCTGCGTAATGAAATCCTTTTTTGCAAATTCAGTCCTATATCTAGGGATCTGGAGATCTTTACAGTGCCTCGTATTGTAGGTCGAGTGGAAAGGTCTCAGTTGGTATTTATCCCATATGCTTTCAGGGCATAGTCTGTTCATAATCTGATCAAATCGTAAAGCAGAAGAGTGACATACTTCTGCTTACCACTATATCATAGACCTTCATAAACTGCGGCTTTCTCAAACATTCCACCATTTCTCCTCCATTTACTTGGAAGTGACCATGCTTTTAATTTATTTCAAAATTTTGCTTGAATTCTTTTCATTTTCTTTTCATAATAAGGAAGACGCTGTAATTTTTAAAATAATGAAGATATCAACAAAGTCACTGGTAAAATTATAGCAAGGTACCAACAGTTCCTTTAAAGCCATTCAATGCAAAGAAAGATGCAATTGCCATTCACATCAGCTTTTTTAAAGATTTGAGACGCATCGTCTATTAGCGCACTCATTCGAAATTAGCCAATAACAATGCATCCTTCTAGTTTTGTATGGTCAATAAGAAAATCCGAATACGTAAACAATTCTATATATCAGCACACGAAAACACCAATATCTATATTTACATTACCATGCCTGTGCTAGCATAGGCGTCGAATCTTTGCAAAACTTTGAAATTTATAGCGTAAAATGTTATTGCCCTATTCTTTCAAATTAAATGCTCGGGTTCTTTAGAGATCTGCTAGTTTTTAAGGTGAGACGTCATCAAGTTACTAACTAGTAAACCATAAAAGCTACAGATTTGTGCTTGCTACCATCTTGTAGATATTCAAAAACTGAGATTTCTTATATTGATCATATTGATTTTCCTCAATCAGTTTAGAATTTATGGTGCTGTTAATGTTTGCCAAAGCTGTAGATATTTCCCCTCGTACATCATTTCATAAAACATAAAAATGCTACAATCCCAAAATTAATGATGATATCAAAAATACTCTCTTTGGAATTATGGCAAATTACGTAAAGTTCCCTTCAAACAGTTCATTAGAACAAATGGGGCAATTACATTTTATTTGATTAACTTTAAAGTTTGCAAATATTCGACGCCTATGTGTTACTGTTTCAATTTTAGATTGAAGAGCATGTAACTGCTCGAGATTGGAGAACTAGGTGGTGGTTGTTGTAGTTGTTGTTGTCGTTTGTTGTGGTTGTTGTCATTATCATTATTATTATTATGATTAGCACAGGCCCCTTCTAAGGAAGGCATGATGTTATTTAATTAACGAATGATTTTCAAGTTTTCTATTCTCATCTGATCAGAGAGTCCCCGATATAATTTCAAAAGATTAGATTTGCACCGCATAAATCACACTATTTTGAAAAATATTTAATTTGCAAAACAAACAACAAAACTTAAACGATTTTCTTTATTTTGAATCAAAGATTGAATGTCTGTTTAGTAAAGAGGCTTTGCTTAAAGAAAGTTTGTTAAAATTCTTCCTTTTTCGGACCCACGCACCTGCTAGGCCAAAGCAAAATATTCTTCAAAATGAAAATTAATTTATGATAATCATATTAAAAGCAAAGCGTAGTAGGAAGGAAAGCAAATGCACAAAGAAGTCTTGAATATCCAATGAATGAAGTTCGCTTATTTCTTTGTGATGTGTCTGGAATTTCCCGCTGATTTTGTGGTTGAGAAAACAACACATGACATGAACTTAAAGTCTAGGAATCTTTGCTCAAAGGAATTAAAGAAAATGTGTTTGAAGTAAGATTGTTTGCGTTGACGCAGGCTGCTAAGCTTCAATGATAATTTTCTCGATTAGGAAGAAGATATTGATAATTTTCTTCGTCAACAACAAACATCATCTTTTTATAAACATTTTGATTCTGTGCATTCAAGAGCTATTTCAAACATTTTTGATAAACAGAATTCGTTGGTTGCTGGTCTTGAGAACTTTCTATACTCTCCTGATACTTTCTACAGGGTAGAATTGCTTAAAATCAAATTCGAATCTAATTTTGGTACACAATTAGTACTGAATATCTCAAATATTTGATCAATAAAGTTTTTTCGTCTGATGGAAGCTTTACATCTTTGCCTTTGTGTGTATTTATTCACAATAGAAAGTTTTCTATGCATGTAGGTAAGATTTCATGATGAAACTTTTGCCCATTTTACCGAGACAAGACACCATATTTTTTGATACCATAGAAACTACCAAATTATGTTGAATCTTGAAACTAAACTTCTTGAATTGTTTTTCAAGTAAGTGCAGATTTTTCTGTATTTTAATGGCATCTTGAAGCTGTGAAAACTATGCTAAATGTTTAGCATTATTGCCAACAAAATAACATCGTCAATACGAAATTCAATTCTTCTGTTATTCGTTGATTCTTTTGTTACGTCAATTGGATTTTGCTTAAGAAAAGTCATCAACATAGTGTCGATTCGTCATGGACAGTCCGTCCAAATGGCATTAGCTCTGCTTGAGCATGGCTCATTCTTTCTTTTGTTTTATGAAAATACTTTCTTCTTCTACAATTTTAACACAAAAGATGTCATATTTAGAGATCCTAAAGTAAATTTCAGAGTAGAAGATTTCTCGTTACTGAGTGCCAGACCCACCCAGAAAGAAGCTGGCACCCAGGGTAACTTCTTCTGTATATTGTGAAGAGTTTTATTTTGTTACCAGTGCTAGCCATATTGACCAAGCTAAAGGCTGGTTCCCACTGCACGAGGAACTATCATCGCTTTCCTCATCGCCAATTTTCAAATGCGATGAAAGTTTATCTTGTACTGGGAACGACCTTTTACTGTAAAGCCTGATTCACATACTGGTCGTAAAACTTAGGCTTTACAGTCAAAGGTCGTTTCCAGTGCGAGATGAATTTTCATCGCACTTGAAAAATTGACGATGAGGATAAGGGATACTAGTTCATCGCGCAGTTGGAACCAGCCTTAAAGATTGTCAGTTAGAATCATCGTTTGGCTCGCTTTCATAGAAATATTTAGTTTCTTGCATTTTTGCTAAAGTGTATATTTAATTCAACTGTCTACAAAAAGGTTTATGTTGTAATGTGGCTGAAACAAAGGCTGAAAAAAGGAAAATTCTTTATAGTGTGAAGGTTTGCTGGTAATGTTAGAAACATATATTGGGTCTCGAATAAGATAGAATTTTTTTCTCCTGATTAGCTTCCATTAGGTTGATGCATTTGAGGTCCGAAGTAAAAGCAGCGATAAATAAGATTTCAAATTATTATTTGTGCAAAGGTTTTCGTTGGCAGTTCATTTCATTTTATTTATTATTATTTCATAATTTTAATTTGAAGTTGGAGATCTTTGAACTTGAAGCAAATCTGATTTCATGGCCACATCAATGTTATGTTTTAACTTTTGATTCATATAGCAAAGGAAGAACGCAAAGAAAATGTATGTGCAACGTCCTTCTTCAAAATTTATTCTGGAAGTCGCTAATTATTTCACAGTTATCACTTCTGACATTGGTTTGCTGTTTAGATCGCTTAGCCGTTTCTTTCCTATAACTTCTGTGATGATCAAATTTGCTAACAATCCAGCCTAGTGATAATAGAAAATATACAAGAAAGGCTTAATGACAGTCTCAAGTGTATAAAATTATGCAGCAGCTTCTTTATGAGCCCAGTACGATATTCCTGCAATATGATAGACAGATAGAGTTTAATTTTGATAGCTCTTGGGCTAAATTTTTGGCATTAATCGTCGAGTAAATTGGTATTTTGGCTTCTCTCATCTGAAAGCTAGTGAGATATAGACTAGTAGTCTAGTTGTTTGTTATTTGTAATGGCCATAGGGTTGCTGTGCCTCGCACACTCCCCATGGTATCGTCTTGTATTATATGTTATGCTCTGATAAATTTTTAGAAGTTGAACATAAAAAATTGTTGGCAAATTTGATCAAGAATTTTCGGCCTGTTTTGGATAATGTTGAAATAAAAAATTGTTATCAAATTGCTTGTGACTTGGGAACGATTGGACCGATTTCAACAAACTAAATTTTTATATTCAAGTTGACATGTTAGCTACAGAAATATCATCAGTGTATAAGAATCTGATACACACTTTGAAAACTACAGGCCTTCAAACATCTAACATTTTTCTGAATCACCCATAAAGTATTTTGTTCTTTAACTCTTGTTTACGTCTCGCTTTAGGAGAATGTTTCAACATATCATTTTAGGACTATGTTTTCGTTTTCTCATAGCTAATTACGTTTCTTTAAGACCGTATTAGAAAGAAAATGTTTGGTGTACCGCTGAACCATTAGGACAACATGAATCTTTCATTAACTCTTCGCTCTTAATTTGCATTTCTGTGAGTAAGCATTTCCCGACTGACAACAGGTTGTTCTGGGTTAACAGTTATCCGAAGTTTCTTGTACGTATTTCAACTTGTCAACAACACCATCAAGCTATAGTCACTGATTCTCCTCTTATCTTAAAATGTACTCGAAAGTTGTAATTTCTCAAATACAAAATGTCATTTGCCGTCTAATTCTAGCAAATATTCATGTTATAAAATGCAGTGAGGACAGTGGTCCCATGTATGTCCACATAACCGGTTTATTTCTCCCATACTATGTTAATGTCTGTCGCTAAAATCAGGTTTATTTTGAACTCTTTTCAACAATATTATTTTGCAACTAACTTGGAATGTTCATGTTCTTGGATGTTGGTCAATATTTGTCCTCAAAATTGGGTTTTATCGGAGTATTGTAAAAATGTATGTCCCCAAAACCAGTCTTTCGTTTTGCCAAGACATACATAGGACCACCAAAAACACAGCTCATGTCCACCCTTGAATTTGTCGTTCCGATAAACAGTTTAGGAAATTATCTCTCTGGTACGACACTCACTTTTCAGATACAAATTTAGGCCCATTATCACGAATTTAAAAGCAGCGAAAGTTCGCAAAATAGCAGTGATTTTCACTGATTTACGCAGCAGTTTGAATGAATTACCATCCTGTGCATTCATAATGTTTTCTATTGACGAAATCAATGAAATGAACAAAGGAGTAATCAAATAATAATAAAATACTAGATTTATGCAGTACGAGACTTGAGGATAACAGGCCTAAGCATTTCTGTTTTTTATATCACTGCAGCGAAGATTTGTTCGACAATATCAAACACATTACGCAAGAAAACTGCACTAGAACAAAAACAGCAGATGTCATACTTTGAGAATATTTGCTAACGGATATTTCTATTCTCTCCAAGGCAATACTGTCACGAGAATGCTCATTTTGAAGTTTCTTCGACACGAAAACAAGTCTTTTTGATGATGTGGCTTTCAACGAACTTCCATCACTTAGAAATTTCAAAACAAACAATTCTAGAAGTCTAGGTTTTAAAAGTTTGAATGCAGAGAAGTTAAGAGATATCTAAATAAAGCAAATTCTCTCTTTCATTTTGAAATATCGTCAACGCAAAAACAAGCTTCATTGATGATGCGGCTTCAAGAAACTTTATCTCCAGACAAATTCAAAACAACAAATTTCAGCAGTTGAGGTTTCAAAAGTTTGAAATCTAGAAGTAAGGAGATATTTAGATAAGCTCTTATCATGGGAATTTTCTTCATGTTCACACACGCATGTTCAAGTATAAGCGCGCATGTTCGCATTAATTTATTTTTTCTGCTTCGAATCAATCGCATATTCTAAGCAATGTTTTGGTTCCATTATCAACAGATTTAAAATTTCAGGAGGGAATATTAAATATGTTTACTTTTGACTACGATGTTTTGTTGATAATTTCTTACCTATAGTTGTAATAACAGTCGCAGTGAAGAAGAGAGACCCCATGAATCCCCAACGATCATACTCTACATCGTAAAATCCTTCTTCAAGCGCTTCTTTCACTTCATATATGAATCGATTGAGCTCCGATTCATTTATTCCATAAGATGTCTTCATGTAATATTTCACATCCTCAAATCTCTGTCTTTCTTTTACCACTTGGCGTGACTCCAGTGCTTGGAACACAGCCGAGCCAGCTAGCAAATACACGACAAATAATGTGATGCGAAGTAGAAGATTTCTTGTCGGGCCTTGAAGCGCGCTGAACCAGTTCAAGAAGAATACTCCCATGGCCTATTTCAAAACTTACAACCTTCATAGGTTTATTCCAAGACATAAGCTTCCTTTTATGACATTATTCTTGCTTTTACTTCGGACATAAAAACACGATAAAGTGTAGTTGTATAGTCTTGCAGTGAGCTTGAACAGTGTACGCGTGTTTGTTTGAAATCGTTGAGCATGTACCAAGATTTAAGTGTTTTGCGTGACGTTAAATATTCATGAGATAGTTTCATGAGGCCGTTATGTATAGCTAGCCATCTGCTTTCGTCTTCTTCTGCGGGGTCGACCAAACACAACGCTCTACTCTCATTTAATGTATTTAGTATGCATAGAGACACGAAAGGCCTAAAATTAACTCATATTTTTTTGTAAGAAACTGCAGCAGCCTTCCTAAAAGTTAAAAAAGACTCTATTTGAAGCGATCAGAGGTCAATTCTAAGTTAAGAAATTGTTTGTATTTTTGGTTATGAGTTGCAAAGTGTTTTTAAACAGAAAGTGTGTTAGCAACCCAAATAGTAACATAAGTACCGTATAATTTTTGTGAATGATTTGGTTCTCTCTTGTGATTCTCTTGGCTCAAAAATTTTAGTGGCGGTCTTAAGTGAATTACGATAAATTGTGAGATTTGATTTTATGAAAAATTTAGGAACTCTAGAAGAAAATTTAAAAACGAATGTATGTCAAACGTCATGCACTTTGGAAATTCGAATCACATTTCATTGTTTGTTTTTTGCTGCAAAATTCATTGTTTACATGAAGCCATTTCTAAAATCTCGTCTCTAAATGCTGCAGTTCTTTTCTGTAAAAACAGCTTGCAAAACTCAAATCTAAAAATGTATCAAACAGCCTGGACATTGGAAAATTTGAATCACATTCTATTGATAACCAGCATCATTTCAGAGAGTTTTGACGGAGAGCGAGGCTCAACGTAATTGTACTGGCAAGAAACGATAAGACCAGGTATCTCAAAAAGCATTTTGGTAAATGGCTCAATGACACATTTAAACGGAAAGAGGCTATTTGCGAAATTGGTGATCACTTGTTTGTCCGACATACATGGATTGACTTTTTGTAGAGAAGCAGTTAGGCCCAATACACATAGCCAAAAAAGGAATGTGGTCCTTTGAGAACAAACTGTCCAATAACACCAACTATCCAGTTGAGTCTTGGTCTTAATCAAGAACTTGGATTCCGTCAAATGCAGAACTTATCATCCATTTCGCAAACAGCCTCTAACGCAGTGAGGTCCGTGAGATCGAGGTTCATTTTCCATTATTTGCATGATCTTTCATTCAGATCATATTTAAAGACCAATTGCTAACCATGATCCTTTGCGGGCCCAAAGTGGACTTTCATATTATACTAAATTCGCTTCTGGCCTAAGTTACAATTGTTTTGCTTTTCATTCGGCGCGCCAAGGATCATGGTTAACAATAGGTCTTTAAATTCTAAGTTGTTTTGCCACTCCTAACCGTTAGTGGTATAATTTCTAGTTCGTGTTTACAATAGGATCTATTCTTCACTGGTTTCCTTGCACAGATTAAAAATACGCCAATATCTCTCATTATCCTAATCATGTTGATCTTCTTCATGAGAATATCAATCAAGAAATAAGAATGACCATAATTATCTGTTTTATTTTGCCGTAAACTAAGAGCTAAATCCAGCTAAATTCACTGGAAGACATTGTTGTAAACAGAGAAATGAAAATCAAAACAACACGTGTTATGTTGATTGAATAATAATCCAAGAAAGGAGAATATATTTGAAATTTTGTAAAAGGTTTCGATAATTCTTCGTAAGACGAAAAACACTTCGTTGTTTCTGACAAATTCTTATAGAGATGCTTAAAGGGAATCGACATAGTTAAAAGCTGGCCCGGGCCAAATTAAAAATATAGTCTATTGTATTTGATAATGTTGGCACGTGCCGTTCATTGTGTAGCTGAAGAAACAATGGGTGCGTGGGCGTTTTCGTAGCCTATTTATAGCGACCACTCAATATAGCTATGTCTATTCTCTTATTCTTTTTAAGCATATAGGATCTTTTGCCGTAATATGGCTCGTGTAGCCTGCGTGCAGACTTTTTGGTTACTGGGGAGGAGGGGAAACTGCACGCAGGCTAGGCTCGTGTGGCTATTGGAAAGAAGGTATAGAATGGTAGAAGGAAAAGAAGAGGTCGCTTTTCATCCCCAAGAACAAGGGAAATATAATCGATCTTCATCACTCTCACAGAGACACTTTGTGCCTTCAGAGTGTTTTCGCAAATGCTGGTAACGTTGGCATATCAAAAACATGAAGTCCTCTTTGTTTCTCATTATCCTTTGTATCTGCATGGTAGATATACCTAGCATTGTATCAATCTTCAGTCATAATTTCAAAAGAATTTTTAGGTCATCTGGTTACATGTTTTATATTTTAGATGCTGTAATTGCTTGAAATAGCCGAGGGGCATTTTTGAATTGAAGTCGATTCAGTGGAATATTGATTGCCAGAAAGTGGCTTAACGTCCTTAACCATTCTTATAACGTCATCGGCTCAGACACCTCCTTGCAACGCAACTGTAATAGCCCTGTGATTTCGTCAAATTTAGCAAACATAGCAAGGTGGATCCGCAGTTAATTCTAGGTTCAAAATGACGCAAAGAGTAGGACGTTAGTAGGCGTTTGATCGTCACCTTCATTATTATTATTATTATTATTATCAATTTCTTTACCGTTGGATTACAATGCAAGGATAGCTAATAGTAATTAGCTAATTCATTCCNTTTGCGTCAATCTCTAGTTGGAAACACGATCGTTTTATGGCGTGCAGATTATAATAATGTAACAGTTGCTGAGGACTACTTGAAACGAAAAAACCTACGATCTAAATGTGTACATCTGCCTTGCAGCTGGATACTGTTTAACAGTTCTTTAGTGAAATTCTTCACCTTGAAAATATACGAGAATTGCATTGCCTACTGTTCATCTCTGAATTAGATAGATAAAATTAGATAAACAAAATTAGGCCGCAGATGTTTGGATCTATCCTTTTTCATTTCATTTCATTTTTCATTTTAAAATTATTTATCCACGGTAGCCCCGTCAGCATAACTGATCCCTCTTAGATGTATGCCCATGTCTCTTCTAGACTTGCTCCAGGCCTTTTTCGCTTTAGTCACGGGAGAAAAGAAAGTTTGCAAGATGGCTCAGTGGTAGCGCGCTTGATCACCAATCTGAAATTTGCTGGTTCAAGTTCCCGCCCTGTCAAACCTGCTACGCAGAGCGAGGAGAGTCGCAACCTTTCTGTATCTGTAATTCCAGCATGGGTAGTAGGAAAAGCAGAATGTGTTTATCCAGTGGTATCAAGAATCAGAACTATTAGGCCTACCTTTGTGCATGTTTTCTGTGTCGATCTTCTCCGTTGTCTTGTCGATTTTGCATTTTCATAAGGCTGTAATCGCTCTCCGACCAACTATCCAAGCGCCATGTTTTTTGAAGTTGTTGTGTGGCACTTGGATAGTTGGACGGAGAGCGATTACAGCCTTATGAAAATGCAAAATCGACAAAACAACGGAGAAGATCGACACGGAAAACATGCACAAAGGTAGGCCTAATAGTTCTGATTCTTGATACCACTGGAGAAACCCAAAACACATTCCGCTTTTCCTACTACCCATGATTCCAGGCTAAAGGAATCACGAGCTGTGGTCACATCGAGAGGAAAGACCAGCTGCGTCGATAAGCTCAGCTTCTCCGTGTCCGAAAACTACCTTCAGATGCTATGTAGAAAAGAATAAGTTATTCATAACAAAAGAAAAGTTTGCGAAACGTGCAGAGTACTAAACGAGAAAGACTTGGAGCAGGTCTATTTTTCTGTAAATAGCCCTTTTCACATTCACAATATATGAGTTGGCTACATAGATTTCAGGGCATTTCTGCGGTCTACGTTGTTCACATTCCCGGCTTGATTACTGTCAGTCAGTGCTCGATCAAAAATCTCAGTTTCATTAAAAAATACGTTATGTGTACTTCGCTGCAGCTGAATGATTAGGAAAAAGAAAACCAAAAGAGCAGCAATTTCATCTATTTTCTTCCTACAGTAAGTAATTGTTGTAGTTGTTGTCTTAGTTGTTGTTGTTGTTTAGGACACGTGGGATTAGAAACATGATGGCCTAGCGTGCAGACATAACAGTAATCATGAAAACTGCGATATTTAATTAACCTCGAGAGCAAACCAGATGAATTCACGCTTTCGTGGCATACCTTTCTACTTATGAATTTTGCCGCTTGACGCATGAGCGCAGTTAAAAGGCAACTAAGTGGCGATAATGTCTGACAACAAAGTTTTATATTTTCTTTGAAATAGATGCCGCACTTATTCCTGATTGGTAGCTGTAAATAAGAGGTACTTTGTGAGAGTGGTGATGCTACGGTACATGAGATCAATACAGGTGCTCGAAATTCAGACCTCCGTAATTTACGACGCAAAAATTACAATGTCAAATTGTTGGCGCTTTGTTTTCCTTTATAGATTTCCCAATCCCACGTAAACTGTACAAAAATTTTGATGTAACTTCTACGTTTCTTGAGATATGAAATATCATTTGTCAACAAAAAGAGTTCGATTAGACCAAGAAATAGAGTTGCAATAAATCTTATTCAAGAAGATGGGTTCAATGATATCTTTGCCATGGTATCTTTGAAGCTAGATTTTAAAAGTTTGTTAGTGCTTCTCAGATAGCACTAGCTAGTCTTAAATTTTGCTCATCCTCCTACTAATTTTCTATGAACGAGTTTCTTAGAATAAATACAAGTAAATTGTTTCCCAAAAGTAAAATTTGACAACCAGACCATGTGGAACAAGTTCGTTGAAAATGTTTTGGGAATTTTGGCCAAAATTTGCGCTTGTTGTGGTTTTCACGCACTGTGATTGGCCCAATTTTGTGGACGTTTTGTCGAATTTATCAGCCAATCAAGATTTGGTGTTGGTGCCTGTGCGCTTTCTAGACTCAATACATGTCGTAGTTTCGCTCTTTGACTGAACTGATAACGCTAGGCTACAACTCACTGCAGCGACAACAACAACAGCAATTCAATTCAATTAGATGAGCGTAAGTTAAGGGCCTTATGCAGTGAGGCTATGCGCTTTCGTCAAGGTCAAGTTGAGGGTACAAATTGAAACAACAACAGCAACATATACGGAAAATCTTCCATTTTGGCCTATTTTTGGTTTGTTTTGTTTTGGGTCGTAAGCGCAGCGCAGCTGCTTGCAGCACACCATCGAGCGATTTTCAAGTATTCAAGGCGCTGAAGAACTTTCCTCTTCCAAACATCTTGAATCTAAAATGTCCAAAGAAGATGTTTATGCAACGAATAACAAGATTGTCGTCATTTCAGCATCAACAGTCGCTATCATACTTGCGTTAATGACGATTGTTTTTCTGGTCTTGCTTGCCCGCAGGAAAAGACAAGAATCTGCCCGTGATGAACGAAGCGAAAGTTTACCAAGTATTAAAGGCCGTAGTTTCTCTTGTGTATCAGACACCAGTAGCTATGGGAATTCACGAGGAGAGCCCCCACAAAGACTTGTAACGATTCAGCATGGCCTAGACCCACATATTGAAGTTGACAATGAAGAAGAAACTGAACAAGCTGGAGAAGATGGAACTGACAATCTGTCACCAACCAATCCGACTATCATGTCCGACTCTTTGAGCTCCGCCGGACAATATCACTTCAGCTTTCGAGATCTAGAGTTTGCTGACAATGCTACAGATGAGATTGGAATTGTGAATCTGGCTGGGCCAAATGAAAAGGTAGAGGAAAGTGGGAATGGGAACAGAGGCGGCCAGAACAATTTAAGAGAAATCACAGAGGTGCTTAGTTCAGATTCTGACGAGAGTTGCGATGATTCAGACGATGATACCACAATTGAGACAACAGTTGAAGCTTAGATGCCATACAGCTTGCAGCTTTTGAACTACGCAATGCTCTTTGCAAACTTTGCCCTGTCACAGAGTTTTCATGCATACGCTAAAGAAACTAACTATATTTCATTATTGAAGGATTTTTCACTAAACCTGCACAGATCTGCGATGTGAAGGCCTCAGAATACACAAACTAGGTGTTTCAACCTTGGAGCAATGTTTCTTGCAAAAACAGAAAGATTGCTAATGCATTGCTCATAGCATCTTGAGAATGTAAATCATAGCTCTAAATATCTTGTATAAATTGTATAGAAATTGAATAGATATAATTGAAAAGTTTATGACAGATTTTGTTTGGTATAAAAATAAACAGATTATCAAATGAGGCATTTAAAAATAATATATCAGCAGTCTTTCAGATTTGATTGATTCTATATTTATAGATTAAAAAGTTGAAAGTATTTGAAAATGCCTGTTAGTCTATGCCTATTGCCCTACTTGTTCCTTTGCCAAAAAGATGACTATTTTCCATCCATAGGCACACCCATTTTACAAAACTTTTGAAGCTGCCTGTTGCTTGATTGGAAGTCAGTCATAAAACACAAATTTCTTTTCTAATATATAATCTAAGATCAAACAAATTCATTACATGCAAATATACTGAAATTACATTATGCAAATAATGATTATAAAATTCAGATCAAATTTTTTACGTGACTTTCTGTACAAATAGTAAAAAAAGATTTAGTTTCATCGTGGACAGGAAGAATACTTCATGCAATACTACAGAAAAAACTGAGATGATGAAAACATTGTTAAAATTACTTTAAGCTTTGTTCTGAATTTTTCCAGAACCAAGAATTTGAAAATTTTATATTGTATGAGTTTCCAGGACAGTTTTTAGAGCAATGAAAAGAATTGAAAATGAATTGCAACTTTGATATAAATTCCTGTTCTTAACAAAAACACTCCTGAAATATATCTATTTTAAAATATCAGATTCTTGTATCTGCCATAACTTAGCTGGAAATACCAAAGTTAAGTTCCACTACCAGCAAATGCTTCTTGTTAAATAACATTTCAACTGCAAAACGCTCTACAAAATTTCATAAATCTATTTATTCCAGTTCCAAGGTAAAGCATTTCCGCACCCATTGCATGGTTTATTTTGGTTCATTTGAGATGCACTCAAGTCCAATTTTTCTCTTTCTGGAGCTCCTGTTGAAGGAAAAATTAATTAATCAACCAATAAAGCTGGAACAATCATCAGCAACACCACATTATTAGATTCTTTATTTGATAGCAGACAAATAATGCTAGCTCTCAGCAAAATATTCCTTTCAGCCATAAATTGGATGTTTTAAAAAGAGAATCACAAAATTATGACTCGTGAAATAAATTCATGAAATTCTGTAGCAACTTACTATTCTCTGGTGGAGGTATATTGTAGAAGTCATTCGCTATTGCTTGGAAGATTTCCTCTGTAGGAAAAAAAAATCTCCAGTCTCTATACCTTTCTAGAACATTAATACAAATTTATAACTTCTTCTAACAACTCAATAAGAGATACAAATATTTTTGATTAATTTGTTAGCTTGCTCAATGTGTAACAGCCTAATCCTTGAATTGAAAGCTTCCCATTACCATTCAAAATCATCACTGACACGCAATTGGATTATTCTGTTTTTGATTACAGAATAAGTAAACATTGCTTGAATTGAATGAAAGATGGAAAAACAGGCCAGACTTGCATAATGTTTACTGCCAAATCAAACAAAGTTGATTTTACCATACATTGTTCTATGGTGTCACAAACCAGAGATAGTTAAAAGGTTATTTTCTGAGGAAAAAATTAAAAGAAATTATTTTTCTGTATATCTATATATATATATATATATTTCTTCAAAAACAAAAAACAGTAAAAGGATTGCATTAACAGTTATGCAATAGCTTATTGCTAGATGTTTTTGTGTTTTTGACTTACCAACATTTTCTCCTGTTTTGCTAGATGTTTCAAATAATTTTGCACCAATTACATCAGCATAATCAGTTGCATCATAATGGTCTATCCCTCGTTGTTTCCTTTCAAGCAGATCCTTTTTGGTGCCACACAAATACACTAGGCAGTTCTGCAGGAAATAACAAGATAAAGATGACAAATTAACAATCTTGTGATGCACTAATTATCCAAATTCACTTAGTACAATATGAGCAATAACATCCAAAACACTTCTTTCATTTCCATTATTTAAAAACAATGAAAATAAAAAAAAAAACCTGGTTCAGAGCTATTACAACATCTTAAATCAACCTGTGCTTTATGAAGATGTTCTTAGTATGATCCCATGAACACCATAATAATGATAACAGATCAAAAAGTTGTTGTGTGGTACATAACTTAAAAATTGCAATTAATAATGGAACCATTTGCCAAATATTTTCACCTGATACTGGTCACAGCAAATTTTCTCACCTCTTCATGCACTTTGATCTCTTTGATCCAGAATTTGGCTCTCTCCCAGCTTGCAGCATCTGTCACATCTATAACCAAAGAGCACACAAATTTCTTTATGCTTGCGTCATATAATTTATTATGTTTAGTTCCACTGTTCATCATGGATGTCAACATTTACTTTTCAAACTGTTATCATGACTTACCATAGCACACAACAGCTGCACCAGCTCCACGATAATAAATTCTACTCATTGCTTCATACCTCTCTGATCCTGCGGTATCCTACAAAATAAAAATTGGTGCCAATAAATTAACACTTTAAAATTCAGAATTTATGGCGTGGAATAGCAGACTTTACTAATAATATCAGTATATTTAATGTACAGTAAAATAACATCTTAGAGTTGTTTTTATTGCTGAATGTGACTCACCCATATTCCTAACGTCACTGATTTATTGCCTCCAACTGTAAGTGTTTTAGCTCCAAATGCAGCACCTATGGTCTAAAATGAGAAATTATGATCAGAGTTAAACGTATTTTTTTTATAAGAAACTAAGAATTTGAGCCAGTACTGAAAGTTTCTTAAAATTATCAGATTTTCAGTACTCAGAGTTTCTTACGAGTTTCTCACAAATTCCATAACAATCTTCATGTTTACTTCCTGTAACCTCGTGAACATTTCAAAATGAAGTTTTTTAAGCCTTTCGAGTGCTTAGACATTACTGAAGTACCTTCCGAGTAATATGATACATGAAACAAGTGAAACTAAAGTAAAATTATGCTGAGGATTTCCTTTATTAAAATAAATAGTTTCTTAAGTTATATTTTCCCCGTACTGGAGTTTCTTAACTTTTTGGCGATCTGAGGGTTGGGTTTCTTATAAGAAGTTTCTTATAAAAAAATATGTGTATTGCTAAAAACATGATTATGTTAGTGAGTTGCACTTTGCACTTTCCAGGAGGTGGTTGAGTACAAATAATTGGAGCACTGGCTGCACATCTGCACACGATGGCAGCTCTCTTGTATTTGCAAAATTTCTGAAATTTCTTGCTCAAAATTGCTCCAAATATGGCAAATTTCTGGAAAATCTTGCATGTGCAGCTGCTAAACTCTGCAAACTTGGGCAGTGTGAACAATGATTTAACATGAACAAAACCAAAGCAATGCTGGTAATTCCACGGCTGCCCCATATTTCTGCAATATAAACACCATAGCATATACCCACTTACATAATACAGGGCAAGTAAATGGATTTTCAGGCAAGAGAAACAAATCAAGCATTAGCAGTGCCTTTTGATTTCTTACATTTTGATAAGGTACATTTTCATTGAATCTGCTATGAATAAACCGTTCTACCAAGCTTGTTTTCCCACCATACTCTTTCCCAAGCAGAACAACTTTGAGATCTACTTTTGCAGTCATTTTTTACCTCCCTAGATTGCGCGACTGAGAAGTACAAGAAAGCGGCTCCTGCCTCGAGTAAGGGGGCCTAAAACTTGTATCAATTTCCTCCGTGAGATTGCTGTTCTTTTAGTCCGTTTCTAATCACGATTCAAACCAGCTTTCCATGTTAATCAATCCTCTAGCTTGTTCTCTTGCATTGAAGAAGCATCTTTACCATCTTGGAGCGTTTTGCTGCAGTTTTTCGCTTTGCAATAAATCTTTTTTCCTTCTTTAACTTTCGATTCGAATGGCGAATAAAACGCAAACAACAACAACAAAGGTCTTGGCCTCGGTTTACCACATTTGTAACCTCTTTCTCGCGGTTTCAATAAAATGGCATCAAATTTTGATTGGCTGGCAACTTCGTCACGCTTCCGTGAATTAGACCAATCATATTGCGTAAACACTGCAATAAGCACAATAACTTAGGCCTATTTCGTCCCTTTTAATTCATCGCGATACAGTTTTCTGCGGTAGAAAAACAGTTCGATTTTCAACATATTTTATGGGATGCTTGTTCTACAGAGTCTAGTGAAAAATCGCATTTTGTGAAAGCTATTTTCATGTCCTTCCCCGAG
Organism: Aurelia aurita; assembly: GCA_004194415.1. NCBI lineage: Eukaryota > Metazoa > Cnidaria > Scyphozoa > Semaeostomeae > Ulmaridae > Aurelia > Aurelia aurita. Next base: position 486,183 of record REGM01000082.1, on the reverse strand, counting down.
TACCAATCAGAGTAAGATATACGAAACTCTCTCTTGGAGTGAAAAATGAGGCCAGAGGCTCATTGAAGTCTTTTGAACCTCATCTGCTAAAGCTAAGATCTGACAGGATTCTTTGTGAGTTTCAGTCAGATCAAAGTTCCCAAGTTTTCGAGCAAACAAAGAATTAGACACAGATCCGAAAGATTAATAATAATTCACATCCATAGTCATGCTTTTGACTAGTTCTCAAATAACAAACAGCAATACTTTAAGCAAGGAATTTTTGTGTCCGGGTTCAAGAAAAGTCCCCACTTTGACACTTTGAGAGAAGTTGATTTAAACTTTCTAATGCCATTAAATCTCCCGTAATTAAATTTTAAGGACTGTCTTCTGCTTAGCATTTAACAAATAAATGAAAGGATGGGAAAGGTATGGTTGCAAAGATCAATTCTCTGAAAATCTTTTCTAGAAGGCGAAGGTTCAGTTATTCTGTTACCCTCGTGTACTGCGGTAAAAGAGAGAGACTCTAATTGTTTGATGATTTATCAGGATGCGATAACCTTTTTTTGCTACTAAGCCGCCCAAGGCCTTAGTTCAATCCACAGTTAGAGAGTGTTCCCTTTGATTACTTTAATATCAGATAGGCTCCCAGTTTTAATAACTGCAAGTCTCTGTGGTAACTCTTCCTACAAAATAATTCGTTTTGCTTATCGTGACAAAGAGACGGTACTTCAGTCTCTCTTCATTCGAAGGCTAATTCATTGTTGTCTATATGCCAATATTAACTTTATGAGCAACTGCAAACTGTACGGAATCAAATAAGGAAATAAAAAGCTTTGGATTGACATTGTTTAGGGACCGGCAGGTGGATTCAAACTCTTTTCAAATGCGATTTGCTGGCAGCGATCTGGTTTTCTGGAGAAGATGTCATCCCGAAATTCTCAGAGGACATTGAAGTTAGAGTCGATTCAAGAGGTTAGTTTTATCGTCATTTTCATGCCTTAAAAGTTGATTGACATCGTTTTGTTTCGCCTTGCGACGGTTTGACTCAAACGTTGGTCTTCGGCAGTCACAAAAAGTATACAGTAATCTCATATTTCAGTTTCCCAGAAACAAAAGAGCATCCTTCGTAAAGTTGTAAGGTATCACCAATGACTATGGTATCACATAAAGAAGCGTTTACCGCCTTTACCCATAGTCATGACTATGGTTTTCCAGATCGCTACCACGAAAGTTTTTTTTTCAGGCAACGATAGCTTGTAAAGAAGATGCGTAACTTTGTTATTCTTTGAAATTTACAAGAATAACGCAACTTGATTGGCTGCTTGTGAAAAAAGACAGTAATTCTACAGTAAACGTTCATGCGATTAGGCTAATTAAAAAGAGGCGAAAAGCTTAAATAACCAAGAGTTTACTGATCTGCTTAGGTGAGATTTGAACTAACTTCTCAACTTGATAAATAGTTCCAAAATATGTTTTTTCTTTTCATTAACTGCGGTATCGGCATAAAAACGCGGAACCCTCTTTATAAATCATCGATCCCTTTTGATATTGCGCGCATTCAAAACGTCATAACACCATGGAGAGAATTTCGGTATTCATGTCGTAATGCTCAAACATGCTTTCTAGATATTACATTTAAAACCGAAGCCCGCCGAAACCTCTTGAGATCGACTGAAATGACATACCGCCAATATTATCTCGAATCGAAAATGACAAATATTCATAGCAAGCAAGAAACCTATCGGCGAGAGTTCAAGCTGTGAGAAGTAAAATGGCTTCTTTTGACGAATTTCAAATTATGAGTCCGCGTCCTAGACGATCATCGCGTCGATCGCAAAGTCTTACGATAGCAGGAGCAGCGACAATTGTCGTTAACCTCGCGAAGCTTCGACATTATAGTAGCACTGTTGAACGTCGACCAAGCATCCCCCCTTCTCTCAAGGTTTGTAGCAGTTTGTTGTGTCGCAATTGATTAAGCCTTTGCTTGCCATTGATGCATTTAACATTTTAAATTTCGTATAACAACTTGGATCAGTCATCAATCCTTAGCACTAAAGATTCTTAAAATGTCACGGAAATTTCCAAGAAAAATTAAATTTTTTTGGTGCAAAGATCATGATTGCAGTTTCTGCCCGGGGGGGGGGGTACTTAGTATATTTGTCCGACGGGGACGTGCTGTTTGTCAGGGTATCGTTTTCGCCTCTTTTTTCTAGCGCCGGGTATCGAAAGAAGGCAATTTTTCGAGAGCCGGTTGTCAAAATGGTGTATTTTCTTAAAAAACAGGTTGTTGCTTGGTGAGATTTGTACGTTTTGGAGTGTACTTTTCGCCGATTTTTTCTAGAATCGGCTATCGTTCGGAGGGAAAAATTCTGGAGCGGGGTAGAAATGTTTGTCTTTGGTGGGCACACCCCCGTACAATTGAAAGTCAAGAACCCCCCCGGGATTTTCTGCAATCGCTACAGATCATCATGGAGCCTCTTGAAAACCAGCATTTGTGCTGAAGGCTACCATCCGGCCCCCTAGGTAGATATTAAAAATGAAATGAAATAAAAATTATCAATTTCTTGACATACAAATAATTTAGCCAAGAAAATGGGTTGTGCAGCACCCCTGTTGCGCTCATACAATTGTAGAGTTGTGTTACGCACTGCAAAAACATACTATTTAAGTGAAAAGTACTCGAAAACAAGGATTACAGTGACGTAAGCATTGACTTTAGGCCTAAACTTTACCTTTTTTGTATCTAATGTATCTAATGTATCTAATGTATCTTTGGCTGTTTGTTTATATCTGCCGATAATAAACTTTCATGGTGCTCAATGAGTTTTGAGTCCCTTCTATTTCATTGCAATATTATTTTATCGCAGAAGGAAAAATATATAAACGAGATTTGCTTTTGTTTTCACCTGTTCTGTCGTTGTCCCTGTCTTCGATCCACTGGTCCACTGGTCCTATTTTTTACCTTTTCGAACGAATACGAGGTCGGTTGCTATGCCAGTGCCAGAAGCACTCAGCAAAATGGCTGCCACACAGCAACCTGCAGCAGCAAAGGCTGGCAAATTGAACACTTCCCAAACTAATGTGGTTGACCAAAATAGAAAGGTAAATATTTATGAATTAGACGATTTATCATTCAAAAGATGAAGATTTACCTCATAGTCTAATATTATTTCAATCTCCACGGTGCAGCCCGTGCAGCCAGCCTTTTCCCCGATCATCATAACAATTAACATGTTTTTACTTCTTAGGCCGTCCACCTCCAGGATTATGTTCATCAAATCAACTTCTATTCATAATTCTTTTCTTAGCAAGCCTAATACTATTGTAGCCTAGGTCTTTAGATGTAGAACTTACTTTAAGATTTTATGGCATCCCTTCAAGTACCATTGTACCATTAAACACAAAGGGGCAAACTAATTTTCGAAAACGAAGAGACAATCGATCTTGCAGCTCTTGTCCTGAAGTGTGTGAAGTTAAGAGAATGGAATGTCTGCCAGTTCGTCAGAAAATATATCCAGCCAGGTTGCAGACTGGAAAATTTACTTCTTGCATGCACCAGTTGAGAGCAAATTTATAGTTTCAGTGGTTGAAAATAATGAAGGAAAATGAATAGTGACATCATCTTTTGTTCATATAATATTGAACAAAAGATGATGTCATTATTCATTTTCCTTAATAAAATTTTTATGCTCAGCCAAGATTAAGAAAGGTAAAAGTTTTTGCACCCACACAGCAAACATTCCAGTCTGGGACAGGCTGTCAAAGAATTAAACAGACTCTTCCTGTATTTTGAACCCTTTCATGTTGTATTCAGAGCTTGGCAGAAGAAGAGGAACAGAAGATCTTAAATGGCGAGCATCCTTTGGCGTGGAAAATGTTTGATGATGAGAAAATTGAGATGCTCAAAGCTGTCACACCACCTGAAATGGAAAGGTTTGGATGAACATTGCCTTTCTTGTTCCCTTTTTTATGTGCACAAGAGATATTTCAAACCTCAGCCCATCAAATTGCTTGAGCAATCAACCAGCGCTATATTCTAATAAGGCAGAATAGCGAGGGAAAATTTATTGGAAAAAATTGCCATATTTCAGTTTAGTTAAAGTGACAATTCATTTAGGAATTCATAAACTTCATAATAAAACACTGGATAACAACAAGCAGAAATTACAATATATCATTAAAAGAAAATGAAAAGTTACAGATATTTGGAAATAAATTAAAAGAGAAATGTGTTTCTGAATTAAAATTTCTTGCAGGAGGAGCTCTCTTGTAAGTGTTGTGGTGCTGAAGGTGTTGTGGCACCCTGTTGTAATCCACTGACTTTGCAGCCAGAACAGTCAGGCGGGCAGGGTTCAAATCCCACCAGCACCTCTTGCATCATAACAAGGGGTCACCGACTCGATTAGCGTTTAGCTACTTCTGCGATCCCAGTGCTTGGTGCTAAAAACCACAACTTCACCTTCACCTCTTAGTAGAAAACCTAATCAAGGAAAGAGCACTTCATGAACATGCAGCAGAGCTTTCACGTTCAGAAATTAAGGCGCGCGACCAAAAACTCGCGTGATCAGTGTGGGGCGCGCGAAACGAATGTCAAACAACAACAAAGATATGTGTCATTTCTCTCGAGAACTTATCGTTTGCCTCCTGCCCCTAATCGTCTTGAAAACCCCTNAATTCCCGAACGGACATTGCCCTTTTCGACGGGAATATTTTATCCCCTAGCGCGCCGTTGATCGCTCCCAAACCTCATCTTGGGGGCCTGCCGTCGGGCTCGCGGGCTCGCGCGCCCCCCACTGAAAGCCCTGATGCAGGCAGAACTAGTTTCAGCAAAAATGTATCTCTTGAGCATATCTAGGTTTTGTTTCAAAAATGCTCTTTATTTGCTTTAAAGTTGGTTGGCTGTCAATTAAAACTTTCTTACAATGAAGAATTATTTGCTTATTTTTCAGAAGAATAACAGTTTAAAAGTTGAAACAGGCTCTTTTCTTATAAAAAGGAGCAGTTTTTTCCTGAAAAGGATAATCCCAATTGCCGTGTCTGTGTTTTCTTAGTAATAGGAATAATGTTTATAAATCTTAAATCAAAACATGGTCAAATACTTGATGTAGTTATGTGTATATTTTTACAGCATTGCATAAAACAAACCAGTCTCCTTTATTTCTTGCAGGATTTTAGCACAAGCCCTGAATTATGATGACTACATAGTTTCTCTTGCTCAGGGGGCAAAGTTGGATTATTTTGTTGGAGCATTCCTGTAAGTGATCTGGCTGTAACTTTCTAAGACTTCTTAACCTTAAATTTATCATAATCACCTTTGTCTTTGTTAGGGCTAATGGAGCAAAAACAAGGACTCCTTTCGTAATTCTAAAATCACCATTTTATAATCATGAGAATTAAGTTAATAACGTAAGTTTATGTTAAGTTATATTAAGTTAGCATTTTAGCAGTTGTGTTTTTGTTATATTACGTTAATAATATATATTTGATTTGATAAATTACAAACAGTTTTTATAAGAAGCTAAACTTGAGAATCACTAAGTAACTTTTTTATGAGATTTTATCATTTCTCTAGTCAAAATTTCTTCAAGAGTTCTCAGCTGTTACATTAGACAACCAGGGGACAATAGCAGTTGAAATGACATATGGGGTGCACCAAAAAAAAAACTATCCACTTTTGACAGGCCACGATAAATCGTACACTAGACCGATTTTGAAGATTTATGACTTAATCTTTAGCTAAAATCCAGAATTAGATTCTAGTATTTTTTGTGAATTTTTTGTCTTCTGTTTCTTGAGCTATAAGCGAGTTTCTTACAAAATTATTCTCGAAAACTCTGAAAACGATCAAAAAACGTCTATCAGATTCGTAAAGACTCGATGTGAATGGACGAAGAGAAAACTTTTTCGTGGTGATTTGGGAATTTAGAAATCGATTAGTTATACTTTGCTACACGTGCATTTGCTCAATGTTGTGTTGGGAGGAATGTAACATTACTTTCAATTCAATCATACAAAGAAATGTTGTTCTCATTGTAATTTCATTGATTTTATACTTTCGTGCAGGTCGTACGTACTGCGTTCCTGTGTCAAGGGAGTTAAAAAGACAAACAGTGAAGCGCCATGAGGTCGAACAAGCATGGATTCTCGTTGAATTGTCATGCGGGCAACGGCTTGGCTTGGCGCGTCATTGCAACTACTGCAGAATTTTGCAACAGGGTGATTGTGAACGAACACTCGCACTCGTGCTGCAGAATATAACTAATCGATTTCTAAATCCCCAAATCACCACGAAAAAGTGTTCTCTTTGTCAATTGATATCGAGTCTTTAGAAAATTTGATCGACGATTTTTGATCGTTTTCAGTGTTTTCGAGACCGAACATTTTAAGAAACTCGCTTATAGCTCCAGAAGCAGAAGAATAAAAAATTTACACAAAATCTCAGAATCTAATTTGGGATTTTAGCTAAAGATTAAGTCATAAATCTTCAAAATCGGTATATTGTACGATTTATCGTGGCCTGTCAAAAGTGGATAATTTTTTTTGGCGTACCCGGTAGAATTTTTGAACATTTCTCAAATGATATGCTCACTTATCACTCTAGTTGAGTTTCTTGACTTTTTAAAAATCCTGGCTATATTTTCTTATTAATGGTTTCTTGTAAAAAATAGTGTGTTTTGATCATGACAATTTTCAATTTTGTTGTAGCTTTGCGATGGAAGAAGAGTTTGATAATTTCCAAATATCCTGTTTTATGGGTTTGGTGAACAGAATGTTGAAGAATTGTGAATTCAAATCGGATCTTCAAACTTGTATGGATAATTTTACGAGTTTCTTCAAGGGGGTGACTGATGGAAGTGCTATTACTATCATCTCTGGAATGGAGAAATTTAATCTCAAGCAAGCAAAGAGGATTATCAATTTCATGCATCAAGGGTAAGGTTTTATCTATTGATACAGACGGCATGACGTCACAGCAGCGTTGAAAACACGACGCCATCTTGTTTTGGGGTAAATGTTCAGAAAATTTCTGTAGGAATCTATAGGAAATTTGCAAAAAGTTGTAAAAGATTGCTCCTCTATTCTACCTCGCAATAGTGAGTAGGGAAAGGATAGGTAGCAATTGTCAGTCAGACCTAAACCTATGAAATAAACACACGAACATGCTGTTTTTAAAAGCAAAACAAAAATTTAGGCCAAGAAAGCTGTGAAAAACTTGCCTTTGCGTCGATAATTTCGTAGTTAGCAGCACAAACTCTGTCGGCTGTGAGTTGTTCGTCGCTTTTTCAAAGTCAACCTTCCTTTTAGACATTCGTCTATCTATCTGCTAAAGTCTTTGAATAATTTGAACAGCCTCCAAGCTTTTTTAATTTATTTATTGCGATAAATAAACGAGACACTCTCGAAATCCCAGTGCGACGCTATACTTTGTAATGACTTCATTTACCCCAAGTCTGATTTTCGAGCGCGAATTGATCAAGTCACGTGACATGTCGTCTGTATGAATATCTTTCAAGCTAGATTTGTAATTCATTTATATCTCTGGAATTCGTACAAATTGCTACACTAGTAATGCATCACATTTAAGTAAACAAATCTGGAAAATTTTCGTTGTTGATTGTATCTCCATTTGTACAAAATGTGTTTGTTTACTTGCCCTGATATTATCCTTGAAATTGGTGCAAATCTCCATTAGCCCAAATGCAAAGAATATGTTATAGTATGGTTAATAAAATTAGCTTTCCGTTGTTTCTTTGCAGAATATTTCAGCATTACAAGTTATTTCAAAATATGTTTGAAAATGACCAAGAGAAAGAAAATATAGATCAAATGGTAAGAAGGAAAGTTAATCTTATTTTACTTAGCTTTACTCTATTTGATTCTATTTTATATTGGTTTAGTTTTAGAATATACTGCAGTTTTATATCGTTTGAATCAAAGATTGCTACCTAACCTTAAAATATTGAATAAATATATCAAATTATTCAAACGTGATTTCTAAGGTCATTGGTAGAATCATGATACTGAATAGAATAAAAGAGACATCCAGCATTTAAAACATGAAGTTATTTCACTCTTAAAGAGTCAAGAGCATAAAAATTATCACAAGTAAATGTTTGCTACTACTGGGTATATCTTTTTCCGAACAAAATTCGTAAATTCTCCTTACCAAATTCGTAAGTACAAAACTAATTGGTATGTACAAAAATTCGTAAATTCGTAAGTATAAAACTTTCATTTCTGTAAAAAATGTTAGTAGTTTCCTTTTTGAAAAAAAAACCAAAGCATTTTAGAAACATATGTTAGCTCATAATGACATGTTCTAAATGAGCCATGATAGCCTTTGGCCGAAACGTTTCTTCCATAAGAAGATTGCCTAATTATCTTTTTTTATTCTTTATTAATTTCAGTTGGAGATCGAAGTGCTGCCATGCCCAGATTTGCCATTCCCAGCTCCTTTACACGAAGGAATGCCAATTGATTTGTACGAGAAATTTATCGCTCCACCACCTCCTACTGAAGAAGAGGCTTCTGCAGTAGAGGTATTTACGAATTATTTCAAAATTACCTTTAGGGACTGGATAATGAAAAGAGTGTGGAGTGACATTCATCTCAAGATAAGTTACCATCTAGTGGGGTGACAGCAATCAGTTTTTGACGTGTTTTCTTCATAGGTCTAATCAGAAATGCAGAAATTTAACAGATCTTGCTTGATCCATTGCCTCCCCCCCCCAGTAGTGGCTGGTTTGGCATAGAATTGATTAAAGTTGCAAAGGACTGAGAGATCAAAGTCACCCTCCTGAGCAAAGTCGCCCCACTTGACGGTAAGCCATCCCGGAGGGTAGCATGAAGGGTTTCGCAGTCAAATAGCGTACATTGAAACGTTGCATCTTGAAATACAGCGATCTTTTGCAAATGAAACTAATCTATGTCATCTTGTCAATACACCGCAATCTTTACCAGTTCTTATTGGTAAAGGTCCACGATATTTATTTTCTGAGTCGCATTAAATATAGACTATCTGTTTCCCACAAGAAATTGCCAGACAGTGAAGCATGCTATCTATTATCAGTTTTATTGTTTATATGTCTTTGTTTATCTCTTTATAAGTAAGATGTTCTTGCCCCAGTCTGTGGCTTTGATCTGCTAATATCTCCCTCCGATTCCCACATATTCATCTTTAATCATTAGAGCGAACGAAGATCGTTTATTGAAGATGAAATATTGTCCTTCATCTGATAGATATATTTTTCAGTCACAGGAAAGCGATGTGCAATCTAGAAATTCGTCTGAAAAAGGTAGGTTTTAGCCATTACTAACTTTCCGTTTCTTTCACTAAAGCTCCATCATCAAATTTAGTAACTTTTGAGTTGAGAAAAAGAATAATTTTAACCTCTTCAATTGTTGATTTTGATGAACTGCAATTATTTCATCTTCTTGACCTTGATTTCCCACGACTCTATGTTCCTGTAAATAAAAAAAAGGAACACAAAATTCACTCTAAAGATAAAAATGTCCAGTATTTTTTTAAGGAGTGAGAAAATTGAATCACACTTTATTGTTGGTTTTTTGCCGTATTTCGGTTTGTCTGCTTTTCATTTTTCGGGTTTTTTGTTGGATGAGATTTTTTGTCAAACGCTTATGGAATTTCGGAGGATATTGTTTCATGTATTTTGATACAAAAGGTCTTTCTAAGCACTGACATGTCAGCTATTTCGTGTAATCTTATAAGAAAGTTCAAACATTACAAAACCCAAATAGGAACAGTCAAATTGGTACCAAATGATTCCACTGTTAGTTTCAAATTCAGTTCCAAATTTTGTTCTACTGGAAATTTCTTCACGTATTATCTTTTGGCATTATCAAGAATCCAGAAAGCCAGTTTGGACCAGAACCCCAAATTGGAAGTCCCTTTCATAAGTGAGATGTCTCTTGAATGAAATAATTGGTTATTCATTTCAGGAGAAAAGGCTCGATCAGAGCAGGAAATGACAGCTGAAATGATCCTCAAAACATTGAAACCAGAAGAAATCAAGAAGATAGTGGAAGAAATCACGGAACAGACACTTGGGACAGTGAAGGTAAGATACAATCTAAACATACTGGCTGAGTAAAAGAGTGTGGGGCGTTCGCCAGGTTACATTTTGGTGACAACCTGTACTATTGTGTTGGTAAAGGCTATATAATAGAAGAGAAAGAAAAAATAAGTTTCAAAGCTTTACATTGCCGAAATTTGTCATTCCTTTCCATTGATATTGATGGTTTTTTCGTGATGTGATTTTATGGAAACTTTTTGCCTAAAAACAATGACATGTAAAAGAGATTTTTGGAGCCAAAAAACGGAGCCTGAAAAACGGCAATGGACTGCAAAATGACGGAATCTGATGTTTGTTTCATTATTTCTAGCAAATCTGCTTCAGCAACCCTCAGAGTTCCTCTTGGAATCCTCTGATCCACATAAAAAACACCTTTGGACTAAGCACTCTTTTTCTCAATCATACCAGTTGTGCAGGCGCCTCTGAAGTCGAGGCCCGGGCGCTTTGCCTAGACTTATTACCTGGAGTCCCTTGTTTCCCTGTGCTCTTTGATTTGATGATGTTTTCGTCATGAACTGTGTGCCAAATGGGATATTTGCCGTGACAGCTGAGAATGAGCCTAAGCAGGGTCATCTTTTTCACCTTTGTTTAGTACTCATTAAATTTTTTGAAATCGACACTTGTACAGCATCATCAGATAAAGGAATGATAGCTAACAAATCGGAAATAAAAATTATAATAGATAAGAGTTGCGAAGGAAACTGCGCAGGAATCTGCGAATGTGCAGTTGAAAATAAATCGTTTTGTGTCTTGTTGAAGCTGCTTAGTTTACAAGTTACTAGCCTGCGTGCAGACTATACTTTTCCACTACGAAGGAGTGCCATACTTTTCCACTACGAAGGAACGCCTTCGCAGTGGAAAAGTATAGTCTGCACACAGGCTAACAAGCTATGTAAATTTGGATTTCACTTGCCAGGTTGTTTACTCTAAATTTCTTTTCAGGTCGAAGCCGATGCAAAGATTAAAGAAAAGGAGACAGCATTGGTATCAAAACTGCAAAAATTACGTTTAACTTAATCCTTGGTGGTTTTCAGTCGTTTGTAAATTTGTAAATAATGAAGAAAATTGTAATTTATTGAATGTAATCAGTCGTTTTAGGGATTCATATGTTGTTTTGATATTATTGTGTATTTTTGAGTAATTTCTATCACATGGATGAACATCCAACAGTCCACAGAATGTTAGGATTTTAGTGAAAAATTAGAGCCTATAGTCTTAATTTTTGGCTAAAAATAAGGATTTTAAAATTCGGCCTATTTTACGGAAAAAGCAAAGTCTGTAGCCTTACTTTTTGGCCAAAAATAAGGATTTTCACATTCGGCCTATTTTACCGAAAAATCAAAGCCTATCGCCTTACTTTTTGGCTAAAAATCAGGATTCTCAAAATCGGCCTATTTTACCGAAAAAGCAAAGCCTATAGCCTTACTTTTTGGCTAAAAATCAGGATTCTCNATCGAAAGACGATTTTAAATTATTTTTACCAATTGTATTTTAATTTAATAAATTATGCTTTTAATGTTGTATACCTTTTCGTTGTGTCCCCAATTAGGTTGTACGCTAAAATATGTTGATACGTTAATAAAGTGATTGATTGATTGATTGATTGAAACCTAGATAACTCTGAATCTTAAGGGAGACAAAAAATTGTCGAGTTAAGGAAGAGTTGGAGTTATACCGACAAGGCCAGATTTTGTCTTGTTAAGAGAAAAACGTGATGTGTAAGTTCAGAGTGAGAGTAGACGGCTAAAACTATACAATTCTCGTACATTTCCATGCATCGTTCAAAATCTTAAATCTTAGCTTTTGAATTAGACAAAAACAATTTATTTATCTTTCTTACATAAACATTGCTATTCGAAGACAAAACAACATTCTTTACCTCTAAATATTCTGGGTGATCAACGTAATTTTGTGATGGTCCATCTGCAGATATAACTTTATCCTCTTCAGTTTTGTTCAGTTCATCGATTTGTTTCGAATCCAACATTACGTCTGCAGTCTTTACACGTTTCATTTCTTTGTTGCGATCAAATACAACATCATAATCTGGTGCTTTCCCATGCTTGTGCCTTTGGAAAACAATATAATCTTTATTGTACCAGGTAAGTCAAAAAATTTTCGCCGTTTAAAGAAATGTACAGCTGTGTATTTTCGATCAATTTAAGCAAACTATAGTTCTATAATAAATAGGAAGCGACACTATATTTCAATAACGGCGGTCATATCGTCCCCAAGTCATAAGCAACATGTTTCCGTCTCTGTGAAATCTACCAGGTGAGTCAGAAAATGCACGCCGTTTGAAAGGTTACTGTTTCCTGAACATCAAAGCAACAATAAACTTTATTATCTTATTTAAAAGCTGACTTCGTTCAATTAATTTCAGAAGTTTTCCTAGCTGAAATCGGTCAGTCCGTTCCACTTTTATAAGGGATCTTCTCGACAAAGTCCCATCGAAAAGTCATCCCCACTGGTGTAACAAATTTATTCAAGGGGATTCCATCCTCCCAAGAGGATAACACGTGTTAAAACATGTTCAAGTCATTGCTGTGAGGCAGAAAAACTGACACAATTTGGTCATAATTTTTAGCCGTTTTATGACAGTTTTTGAAGGGGCCTTCTTGAAAAGATCCGTCATAATTTCAGAACGGAGTGGCCGATTTCAGTTCAGCAAATTTTAATATCTAACTAAACATATCAGCTATTAAATAAGGCATTTTCCAATTTTATTGCTTTGGCATTCAGGGAGCAGTATTTTTTCAAACGTCCTGCGTTGTTTTTAACTAACCCGGTATTTTCAGAATTTGGCAGACTTTTGAAGTACAAATCAAATACACCCTTATTAACCCGAAGAAGATCAGTGAAGGTTTATCATGGTTTCACCGCTCAAAGCAAAATGCAAACATACTTGTGCATAGCTACCACAGTTGCAATATTAAAACAAGCTTCGTCTATTTCAAAAGCATAGAGTTTCTGTCCAACTGGTAGGGTCTCCAAAGTTACGATTGTGGCAGGGATCAATAAAAGGCGATTTCCATCGTCAAATTTCATGTTGTACCTGGAAGAGACAAAATAAGAGGTACTTGACATTAGGATAATTGGCTTTTCAAACTAAATTGAACAGATACTGAACTAAAATCATAAAGTTTTTAATGCTTTTGATTAAAATGTCGGAAATCAAAANCATCGCCAACTTTTCAAATGCGATGAAAGTTCATCTTTCACTGGGAATGACATTTGAATGTCAAGCCTGATTTATCCGGCTTTATAGTCAAAGGTCGTTCTCAGTGCAAGATGAACTTTCATCTCATTTGAAAATTTGGCGACGAGGAAAGCGATCACAGTTCATCGCGCAGTGGGAACCAGCCTATAAGAAGCAATGATAAAACAACGCTTACCTTCCATCGTTAGTTTTCGATGTGATTTTACCCGGATAATAAAATCTATCAATCCATCTTCCAAATCCTCTCGAACCAATCTTTATTCCTCCTGTTTCATCCTGGGATGTGGCCTCTTTACTTCTCGTTTGTCTCTGCATTGATGCTCGTTCTAGCTCCAATAATCTCTCATATTCTGTCTTCTCTTCGCCAAGCTTTCCAGGCTTCACTTCAGGGTTTCCTCGGTTCTCTTTCGATTTAATCGCCTTCTCCTTTGACCTTCTTGCTTCCTTTTTATGTTTTGCTTTCTTCGATTTACTTTTTTTGGATTTTTTTGAATGACCTTTGGACTGCTTTGATTCATCTTTGGATCTTTTCGATTCCTTGGGCTTTACTGCAGTATCCTCTGGCTTACCTTCAATAATAATAAAACAACCATAATAAGAAATATTTACACTGGGCAGCTATTAATAATTTATCAACAAATAGAAACATTTTCCACAACAGGTGGCCCACTGATTAAGTAAAGTTTAAGAGCAAAGTATCTAAAGACATTGTAAGATCCTTAATATAATCGGTTCTCGAATTCATTCATTCATTCATTCATTCATTAATTCATTCAGTACTCTATTTTAATTAGGCTGGCATGATTTCTAGCTATATTACAGCTAATTTAGGCCTACTATGCATGCCGCATCCAAGCATAGGACCCCTAGTTTAACGTCCTTTCCGAAGGACGGGACTACGACTTGAATTACGAGTTGAATTGCAGTAGACTACGTAGTGACGTTATTTCGCCAGGTAATTTTGTTCTATATTTGTGTAGATGTGGCTTTGTTTGTCTAGAAGTCCATTAGATTTTATATGATCAACATATATCTTGTTATAGCTACCTGATCTGGTGTTTTTCTTATGTACAGACAATGTTAACTGGAATTTTTCTTGAAGATAATGGTGTTATGTCATCTAAATATTTAAAAGTTAATATTGCCAAGTTTTTACCCAATCGATCTTGAAACTTACTTTATGTTCTACCAGATGGTTACTTTATTTACTACTAGATGGTCTACCTTCTTGATTTGGCCTCTCTTTCGGAACAGCACTGACGTCACCAGGAGGAGTTGATGAATTTGACCGTCTTCGCTTTGGAGCTCTTGGACTGGTTCTGCATGGCCGTTTCGGAGTACTTTTTCTTGGTGACTTCTTCCCTGATGGAAAAGTTAATAACTCTTTTAGGAAACAAAAGACATGATGCAATCTATTCTCGATAAATACAATAAGTTGTTATGTTAAAGTCTCAGAGATATTTCATCAAATAGACCTTTCTAGACTGCTCAATAGATTGACCTCCATCTTTCACTCTAACAACGCTGTATCAATCCGAGTCTTTGCCATTCCTCCAAATCTCGTGATAATTCTTAGCCCTTTCGAGTACGTTTGTACCCACATATTAGGAACAAGATTGTGAAACACTTTTTGGAAAATCTTCATTTCCCTTCCGTAGCTTTCTATTTTGCAATCGTCATAAAAACCAGGTCAAAATGCCCAAAATCTGCATTTCCATTGTTCTTGCGTTTGTTCGCTCAAACAGGAATTATCTGAATTTGTAGCCTGCGTGTATCCCCTACTGTTTTCATTGAATTGAATTTTTCTGTTGTCAGAAAATATGTTCATTTCAACAAAAACTTTCAACTCAAGGAACACAGTAGGCGATGCATGCAGGCTAAGAAATTGCTATTATTCAAGATTCAGTGCCTGTGCTAACGCCCTAGCCAAACTGGCAAACGGTGTTCACCAAACATTTGAGATTTTCTTGCCAAGGAAACTGATTGCTAGTTTAGCCAAGTCGCAAAACATTGCTTGACAAACGTCTTTTATTTGTGACAAGCAGAAAATGGTTCTGAAATTTTTCAAAAATATTGCCCAAGAATATTTGCTTGATTCTGCTTGTCAGGCGTGTTTTGTGACGTGACCAAACAGAAAGATTGTTTGGCATGCACATCGGAACTGTTTGGCAAACACTGTTTGCTCATTTAGCCAGAGCTTACCAACCCAAAAAGGAATATTGCATATCAAACCTTTTTTGTTATCTTCTTTGGAGTCCAAAGTTAAAACTTCTGTAGACACGATGACTTCAGTTGATGTCAGACATTTTTCGTTGACAGTCTTTTGGACAGGTTCCGCCTCTTCTACTGTTTTCAACAAATGACCACTTTTCATTGAACGATATTTCGTGACCATCATTCTTGTTGTTCTTGTTTCTACTTTTTCGATAATTTCAGTGACTGATAAACAAAATTTTTCATCTTCACTTAAAGCTTCCTCGGTTCGTTCCGAAATTTTACGAGTTGCTTTTTGCTCATGGGTAGGCACAGGGAGACTTGGTCTGCAATCAAAATGTTATTTGTGAATTGATATTATCATGATAATAATAACAATAATAATAATAACAAGAACAATAATAACAAGAACAATAATAACAAGAACAATAATAACAATAATATTCATACTTATTAGCCGATCTTCAGGGCAGAGAACACGATAACGAATTTGATTGGTCGAGGAGCGGACAATATTTTCCCGCATTGCCCGTCGTCAAGGGATACAAAATGGCGCTTCAGTCTTGCGTTGCTCCTAGCGTATCACTGCGTTGATTGTTTTCTTTTGTTTCCTCTAGATCAGGTAATAAACCACGCAAGCTCGGTCAATACTTTTGACCTCGGGCTTGATAGTTTTCCGTATTGTCCTTGCAAAAGTTAGAATTGGTATAATATCTAACTTGTTCAGCATCAATGTGCTGCTTCAACCATCTAAATATACAAAATGAATTTTCAGGGCAAAAATAGTTCAAATACAATTAAAATGTTAAAATATCCAAACTCAAAGTCAACATTTTCACAGAAATTCTTGAAAAATTGCAAAAGTTAACGTTTGACAATCACCTTTCAAATGAGCTTTTTCTTGGAGAAACCCCGTGCAAAATGCTTATATTGCAAAATGACCATTTACTTCCATCTTTTCGTATTTTCAATTTCAAAATAAGGAAATAGATATATAATAATAATAATAATAAATTCTTTAATTTAAAGTTAGCTAAGAAATTATAGCTATAATGCTAATCAAGGCCAACTATTTATAAAATACATACAATATTATAAGAAAAAGAACAATTCAATTTACAATAGAAAACCTAAACTGGGATAAAATATTTTACATAATCTGAAGTTACAAGCTTGGCATTTATGGGCTTCAATGAGTCTTTAAAAATCTCAAGGGAGATACTGTTGGACAGCCACTTTCCTAGCTTGGAGAGGGATGAATCAAGTTTGGCTTCAGTTTGATCAAAACTGAAAAAATAGCTGCAAGGAATGTTTTAAAACTTACTTTGGAATTTCTTTGGAAGTTGAAGGTTGAGGCTCTGGCAGTTCCTCTAGCTTCTTCTTTTTCTTCTTTGGTTGCTGGTCTAAAAATAACAATAAATGAATGTAGCAAAGCATGAAAATTCTCACAGGGTTACATGGTGGCCATTCAAGGGGGCCTGAATGGTGGCAATTTACATGGGTCTGCCTTCTAGACTGCCGGGGAAGGAGAAGCACACTATAGAGCCACTGCATTTCACCAGAACAGCTTTTCAAATAAATCGAAAGGCTGGCTTTAATTGTGTTGTTTTAAGTGTTTTAAATAGAAGTGACGTCAAACTGACCAAATGTTGGGATAGTACAGACGAGATTCTTATGAAAGGAAACCGAATTTAATGGAGGAAGAACACTAAGACGAATATAGCAAGTCTATAGCTTTTGACCAGGGAGCTTTCCTGCTTCTGACAGTGTAGAAAATAAGATTCCAATAAGCGAATCACCATAGTATGAAAATTATGAAACAATGAATTCGATCTGTATTGTTTGGCATTCGAATACTGTCTGATCATCGAGTCATTCCATCTCTGTCCCGTTTTCTGTAAGTAAGAAAGGTCTATTCTGAATATTGTAAAGACAAAAAATGAAAAGTTACTTGAAAAATATTTTGAAAGATTCAATACCTTGTTTGTCCCTTTCTGAAAACGCGAACGGGTCTGTATCCGGAGATGACGAGCGGGCATCCCGTTTTACCGATCCCCTGCCAACCTTCAATGCTTTAGCAAATATCGTCTCGCTCTCAACTTGTTCTTCATCAATATTTCTTACGCGATCTTTGTCAATACTAGTCGGTGGAAATCCGACAATCTTTGGAATAACAATCGATTCCTCGTACTCTTCAGATCCAGGGCTTTCTCGTTCTAACAAATCTAGCATCGACGTTGACGGTTGTTCAGTGGCAATTACTTTAATGGAAGCTTGTGGAACCGACGCACTTGCTTGTGAAGCTGAAAAATGATATCATTAGGTACTTAAAGAGGCTCTTTCAACCGGCATGCCTGCTCAACAAAGAGAGCACAATATGGATGTATTTGCTAAGCATGCTGGTATAAAAGACCCCTTTAAAATAAAAAGATGAAGTAGCATAGAAATAGCCTTTACAGACCGGAACCGAAGCTGAAGAAAGTTCAATTATTCTTTTTAAGTCTTCATGATTATTGTGAGTCTTGCATCACCAAAAGAGTCTTCAAATATACTAGCAGAAAACCTGCTTAGCAAAACATGTCATTTACTGTTTACGCTGCCTCAAATGCAAGTAAACTGTAAGACAAATAACTAGCTGCCATTTTTCGCGCAATCCTTTGCGGCCCCAAAGTCGATTTCCGTATAATATGAAAGTCATTTGTGGATCAGCTTCTGTTTGTTTTGCTGTTAATTCGGCGCACAAAGGATCATGGTAAGTAATGGGTCTTTAAAACAGTTTTAAAATACTTACCATTCTCGTGTTCCTTTTCAATAACTTCGGTAGTTTCTCCAGCAGGCGGGGTGATCGTTCTTTGAGGATGAAATAACTCTCCTTCTGGTGGAAGCGTAAAATGAAATTCATTTGAAAACGATTCACTCGCAGTATCAGCACCTACAACCCGCTCAATCACATCTTTAGGAATATTCAACCTCTGTGGCTCTTCTGTCTCCTCCTCCGTGGTCGAACTGATTGTCATTTCAACATCTTTTACGACATGTAACGATGTCTCGTAAGTTGTTTCGGCCTTTTTCGAAGTGATTATCGATTGACTTGGTGTCGTTTTAACGCTGCCATTCGAATCTCTAGCTTCGAGAGGGGATGATAGAGTACTAACTACACAGGAAGATTTAATGTCATTTGTCGTTTCGTTTAATTTCGTTTTTTCGCTTGAGCCTAGTTGGGTCTGACTTGGGCCACGTTGGCTTTGACTCGAGCCTAGATTGCTTTGATTTGGGCCTACTTGCATCTGACTTGAGCGATGTTGTGCTTGACTTGGACCTGGCTGTGTTTGACTCAAAAATAAATTCAGTTGTATATCATCATCAATTGAGGCAGGCTTATTAGCTTCTTCTAAAGATTCAAATTTTGAAATCTCAGCTTTTTCTTCTAACACTATTTGCCGATCTTTAACGCTTAGCTGGGAACTCCTCGCTGTTTCTGACGCTGTTAAGGGAGGATTGAACAGATCTTGCGACATTTCAATTTCCATATCACTGAAAAGGTTCTTTGTTTCGCTCCTCGCTGAGGCAACCTCGCCGGCGTTCTTAACTTCGTCTGACTCCCCGGTTTGACTGGCAATTATGTTTGGCTTGCCACCCTTGTCCCCGCATATTGGAACTTCAGATCCCGCATATTGGAGTTTGGCTGATATGGGGCGAAAGGGAGGGCTTTTGCCACCCGACGAGGAGGACCCAGGTGAGCTAGAGCCCGATTTATGGGCTGAGTCGCTGAAGAAATAAAAAGAGGAAGATCATAAATAACATACCAGAATTTAAAACAAGGTTAAAATTGGTAGAGCTAAAGAACTAAAAAGAGCCCATCGTGAATCAAAATTCACGAAGTCAAACAGGGTAGTCCTAACAGCTACGTCTAGCTCAAGAAAATTGGTCGACTTGATAAAGTGAGCAATTGTACGTGACATCAAATTTGAAATTAATGTTTGCGTGTAGTTGTTTCTAGTTTAACGTTTTTCATGTGATGGCCTAGACTTACTACGTTGAGTCCTAGTAATGGCTACCACCCACCCTCCCTCCTACTAGTATGAGCGAGTAGGGTGGATGGGTGGTAGCGATTACTAGGACTCAACGTAATAGGTCTATGGTCCTGAGGTAGTCATAGTCTTTTGCTCCCCGTGGTATCGTCCTTTTAGCATGGTAAAGTAGTTTGTACGTAATGTACTCAGTAATATGCTTTGTTAAATTTTTGATGGAATATAAAAAACGAAGAAAATTGGAATTTGAAAATCATGACAGAAATATATGAAGCCAATTTCAATAACTCGCCTTCTTTGGAGGAACTAAATCATGTTTCATTGTTAATGAAAATATCAGGTCAAAGATTCGGCGTTCTGGGCTTCTGGGTCATATTTGATACCATTATTCTCACAAACCTCTATCTATAAGTGACCACAAAGCCATTTCTCTGTATATAGAAAAATGACTCAGCACAGCTTGGTGTTTGCTGGATTGGCAAACATTATCTAATTTCGATTTGGCGTACTTGCTTGCAGGTCCACTGCATCTTATCTCAACACCAATTCATACAAATGACACAAGATGCCATAACACATAAAGAATTACAATACTACAAATTTTCAATAAAATTCGACAGAGGGATTTGCATACATTGAATTTCTTACAGGAGGAGCTCTCCTAATAGAAAAACCAATCGAGGAGAGAACAAGTCTTTTTGGGTCACTGAAAACCTTTCCTTGATATCTGTGCTGTGTAACAAAAAGTTTCAACAAGAAGGAAGGACTGGCGCTAAATGGTTTCGAGAAAGTAGCCAAAATGAAGCCACATTCGCATTAATTTAGGACACAGAATTTTTGAGGAGTAAAGAAAAGGTGGAGATTGTGATTTATGATGGGGCTTCCCCGAAAATCACAAATAGGACTTCGTGACAACTTTGATACGACGATTCGTTTTCACCCACGTATACATACCTAACCGACCTTGTGATTCA
>REGM01000082.1:394677-462996 GCA_004194415.1 Aurelia aurita | reverse complement strand
GTTGTCAAATGCCCCGGGGCCGGGGAAAAATCGACAGTCAAATGCCCGGGGGCTGGGAATATTTTTTGTGCAAATGCCCGGGGGTGTCCCGGGGGGGATGGTCAGGGTAGGAATTGAACGAGACATTACACAGAATATCATACTGATCAAAAGCCTTGGGGAATTCTGCTGCACCTCTTAAGCGTCATGACGAGGGGTGGCAGATTCGATTAGTACTTAGCTACTTCTGCGATCTCAGTGCTTGGTGCTGAAAACCGCAACTTCACCTTCACTTGCTGCTGTCTCAAAACATGTGATTGAAAAATTTGTCCCAGAAACCTATAAAGGAAGACTAAAAACTTGCAATCATGTTAAACTTAATTGCATTGAAGGAGTGGCGAGATTAGAGAGAAAAACATATAGGCTTGAAATTTACCTGGCATACATATCTAATAATTTCTATAGTTTTCTTTGTTTTTCAGCGCCATAATTATCATACAATCCAGCAAAAAATATAAGGTACGGCTGTGCCAGAAAAGATGAGGTGCGGTGCCACACTGGAAAATTTGTTGAGTGCGCGCAAGATCTTGCGGGCGCAGGAACTATGTCTCGTTCAATTCCTACCCTGACCATCCCCCAGGACACCCCTGGGTATTTGCATAAAAAATACTTCCGGCCCCCCGCGCATTCGACTGTCAATTTTGTACTGGCCAGGGGCATTTGACAACACCAGGTGCTTTCACATTATACAGTTACTGTACTGGGAATATGGCATGTCCTCAGTGCCCGGCCCCCAGGCATTCGCCAACAAAATTTCCCCCGCCCCCGGGCATTTGCGCAATCAATTTTCTTCGCCCACCGGGCTGCCCGGTGTCCGGTGATGGTCAGGGTAGGAATTGAACGAGACATTACGCGGTTCTCGATCTGAGCTGTGCAATCACCGATAAATAAAAGATCAATTTTGTTCTGAACCGCAGAAAGAAACTACGAAATTCCTGCGCAAATCGTGCTTAGGCCATCTCAACTTGCACGCGCAAAATACAAACTTTCCAGTCTGCTGGGGGGGGGGGGGGGTGGTGCAAAAAGGCAATCATAGTAAATAGTAAGTAAATCAACTTAAAGACAAATGTCAGTCCATTGAAAATTAATTAAAACGTGCATTTTTCATTATGAAGTCGTGCCCAGGCACGCCTATTCTAAAATTGATCATCATCAATTGATTTAGAACAGGGACCTTTTTAGGCCTTACCACTCGCTCGCGCTTTCTGTTCATCTGAGATAAATATCTATCAAAATTATCACGCTAAACGACTTCAAAGTACCTAAATAAAAAGCTACTGAAAATCAAGTCTTCGTACCGTTCAGCTTAGGCAAGCAGCGATCAGCAACTGTCGTCAGTAATTTCGATCGAATCTTTCTTCCACATTTGGCGCTTCAAAACAACCAGGCAAGTCCAGTCATGTCCATTATGATCTAGTCTCGATTTCATTTTTACGCGCCCTTTTCAAAATTTCAAAGCGCCTTCGGTGAGGCGTTTTCATTTCCTTTCCTTCGAAGTTTCTTTGCATTTATCAGCGATGCTCTCTTGTGCTTCTCGTTTGAAGTTTCAATGGACGATTATGGAAACAAGGCCGCATTGACCATTTTAATGCATTCACTGCTATTTTTAACCTGGGGTTTTTTTTTTATTAGATTTTTAGCATTTGCCTATAAATGTTTTTATATTTGTACTTAGATCTCCTACTTTTTCTTAAACGTGTTTATTGTAATTTACTTTTCTGGCAAAATTATTCATACATACACAGGCTGTGATTCTTGAAGTTACATGCGGATCTAATTGGTCTACTTGCAGGATATACTTGAGAAACTAAACTCACATTTCTCTAAGAAACAAACAAACAACTCCCGGGTTTTCTGCAAGAAGTTCCTCAAACAGACTTACTTTCCAGAGAAGGCCGTAAGAAGGTCTTGCATCTTTGCCTTGAAGCTGCCCAGAGCTGCCTGGCTCACTATTTACCAAGGCGATCATTGCACGTCTCCTCCCCTCAATGAAAGGCAATGTCGATCTCAAAACATTTATCAGATTCTTATAAATTGACAATAACTGTGTAGCTGTCATGTCAACTTCGATGAGAAAATTTAATTTGTCAAAATCTGTCGCATCGTTCTCCAATAGACGATTCCGAAAAAGATGGCGTCGAGGGGCATTTGACCAAGATGCATAGCGTTTGATGATCGAATTTCTATAGAATCACTGTTGATTCCATTATAGAACGTGATGCATCTTGGTCAAATGCCCCCCGACGCCATCTTTTCCGGAATCGTCTATTGCAAGTGATTTTATAAAAATGATTCATCTTAAAATCTTTCAAAACAGGCCTAAAATCCTTGATCAAATTTTTTACCAATTTAGCCCAACGGCTATCATAATCAAATTCTTTCTGTCTATATTTTCACTCAAACGTTTACAAGGTATATAAAGAGGTTGTTGCATAGTCGTATCCATTCTGACTGTCATTCAGCATTTGTTTGTCCAATTTCTATATCTTGAGGATGGATTACTAGCAAATTTAATCAAGGATTTTAAGCCTGTTTTGAAGGCTTTCGATATGAAGCATATCTAAGTTGATATGTTCGCTACACAGGAATTATCAGTTTATAGGAATCTGAAAAGTGGTTTGAGAGCTAAAGGCTTCCATCCATTTTTTATATTCACCCGGTACGATCAAGCAAATCGAAAAATTAGGCTTAATTAAAGCATGCCTGGATTCTAAACACAATTAGTGAGAAACCTGCTTGCTGGAAATGGTTTCATGCGCGACTTAATCTTAGACTGACGACGTGATTCCTTGTATTCGTTCAATGTTTTTAATGTGATGTTTTCATTTTCTCTCATCAGTTTGAAGCCATAGCTATCATTCAATTCAATGCTGAAAACTGAGACTCATGTAGTCAGTCTAACTTAATCTCCCAATTTCGCCCTCAGTTGTAGCCTGATAACCAGACCCGAAATCAGGTCTGGTTATCAGGCTACCTCAGTTGCTGGTTTTAATGATCTCACAGCACTTGAGTATAAACACCAGGAAATATGGCATGTCCTCAGTGCCCGGCCCCCAGGCACTCGCCAACAAAATTCCCCCCCGGGCATTTGCGCAATCAATTTTCTTCGCCCACCGGGCTGCCCGGGAGAGATGGTCAGGGTAGGAATTGAACGAGACATTACGCGGTTCTCGATCTGAGATGTGCAATCACCGATAAATAAAAGATCAATTTTGTTCTGAACCGCAGAAACTACGAAATTCCCGCGCAAATCGTGCTTAGGCCATCTCAACTTGCACGCGCAAAATACAAACTTTCCAGTCTGCTGTGGAGATGGTGCAAAAAGGCAATCATAGTAAAGTAAATAGCAAGTAAATCAACTTAAAGACAAATGTCAACCCATTGAAAATTAATTAAAACGTGCATTTTTCATTATGAAGTCGTGCCCAGGCACGCCTATTCTAAAATTGATCATCATCAATTGATTTAGGTTAGGCCATTTTTTCAGTTTAATGGTGAAGAAACAACAGGGACCTTTTTAGGCCTTACATCTATCAAAATTATCACGCTAAAAGACTTCAACGCACCTAAATAAAAAGCTACTGAAAATCAAGTCTTCGTACCGTTCAGCTTAGGCAAGCAGCGATCAGCAACTGTCGTCAGTAATTTCGATCGAATCTTTCTTCCACATTTGGCGCTTCAAAGGCAAGTCCAGTCATGTCCATTATGATCTAGCCTCGATTTCATTTTTACGCGCCCTTTTCAAAATTTCAAAGCGCCTTCGGTGAGGCGTTTTCATTTCCTTTCCTTCGAAGTTTCTTTGCATTTATCAGCGATGCTCTCTTGTGCTTCTCGTTTCAAATTTCAAGGGACGATTATGGAAACAAGGCCGCATTGACCATTTTAATGCATTCACTGCTATTTTTAACCTGGGGGTTTTTTTTTATTAGATTTTTAGCATTTGCCTATAAATGTTTTTATATTTGTACTTTGTACTTAGATCTCCTACTTTTTCTCAAACGTGTTTATTGTAATTTACTTTTCTGGCAAAATTATTCATACATACACAGGCTGTGATTCTTGAAGTTACATGCGGATCTAATTGGTCTACTTGCAGGATATACTTGAGAAACTAAACCCACATTTCTCTAAGAAACAAACAAACAACTCCCGGGTTTTCTGCAAGAAGTTGGCCGTAAGAAGGTCTTGCATCTTTGCCTTGAAGCTGCCTGGCTCACTATTTACCAAGGCAATCATTGCACGTCCCCTCCGGGGTCCCCTCCCCTCAATGAAAGGCAATATTGATCTCAAAACATTTATCAGATTCTTATAAATTGACAATAACTGTGTAGCTGTCATGTCAACTTCATCTTAAAATCTTTCAAAACAGGCCTAAAATCCTTGATCAAATTTTTACCAATTTAGCCCAACGGCTATCATAATCAAATTCTTTCTGTCTATATTTTCACTCAAACGTTTACAAGGTATATAAAGAGGTTGTTGCATAGTCGTATCCATTCTGACTGTCATTCAGCCTTTGTTTGTCCAATTTCTATATCTTGAGGATGGATTACTAGCAAATTTAATCAAGGATTTTAAGCCTGTTTTGAAGGCTTTCGATATGAAGCATATCTAAGTTGATATGTTCGCTACACAGGAATTATCAGTTTATAGGAATCTGAAAAGAGGTTTGAGAGCTACAGGCTTCCATCCATTTTTTATATTCACCAGGTACGATCAAGCAAATAAAAAAATTAGGCTTAATTAAAGCATGCCTGGATTCTGAACACAATTAGTGAGAAACCTGCTTGCTGGAAATGGTTTCATGCGCGACTTAATCTTAGACTGACGACGTGATTCCTTGTATTCGTTCAATGTTGTTAATGTGATGTTTTCATTTTCTCTCATCAGTTTGAAGCCATAACTATCATTCAATTCAATGCTGAAAACTGAGACTCATGTAGTCAGTCTAACTTAATCTCCCAATTTCGCCCTCAGTTGTAGCCTGATAACCAGACCCGAAATCAGGTCTGGTTATCAGGCTACCTCAGTTGCTGGTTTTAATGATCTCACAGCACTTGAGTATAAACACCAGTTCTATTAAAGCGAGCCCTTTGCAGGTACCCAAAGAAACTAAAAGATCAAACAAATCTTTGTACAATTTGCTGCAATTTACAACGAAAATAAAACGCGATATTTCAAAGTTTAAAGACCAAGAGACAAGAAGAAAGGTATTTGTATGTTGTAATATAAAGAGTGTGGCTAAAAAGTAAGGCATATTGAAACTGTATGGATGTAGTGTTTGTTTATGCATTCCAGTATGATAAAGTTTGCATATCAATTTGCCTACCAATCCTATACTAAGATCATCATCAGGGGATATCTTGTAGAGCGATTTTTGTACTATAGTTCAAGCAAGGCTCACCTTCTCTAGCATTCGCCAATATGCAGCAACAGCTGCAGAAAGAAGTGCTTCCGTTTTGTTGATCGTTCTTTCAATCTTCTTGTATCTCGCGAATTTTGCACAATGTGAATACCATAAGCTTCTTCAAAACCATAAGTGATAGACTCCTCAGATCGATTGGGCAAAAGATCCATCAAAAAGTCAGGCAATATGTTAGTAAACAGTGACCTTGGTTTCGGGCATCCCTCAAGATATGCTGCCCCCCCCCCCTATATACCCTTCTTCCCATATGGAATATACCCTATATACCTTTCTTCTTCAGACAATATACGTTAAGTAAACAATGACCTTGGTTTCGAGCAACCCTCAAGATATGCTGCCCCCCCCCCTATATACCCTTCTTCCCATTTGGAATATACCCTATATACCTTCCTTCTTCAGACAATATACATTAAGTAAACAATGACCTTGGTTTCGGGCAACCCCCCTAGATATTATTTCCCATATGCTTACGATGCTTTATTTACCTTCTAGAAATACTACGAATGAAGCAATAAAATGGTGGTGGCATTTCTAATACTGACATGCCTTCTTCATGAAGGTAAGTAGTGATACTTTAATGCCATTGTTTACATTGCTTTATGAGCTATGATTCGCCCAACTTGGTAGATTCAATGATTAATTCCAAATGTGACGATCTAAAAGTAACAAAGTTGGTACCTCAATGCCACAAGTAATTCTATAGGCTACAAAATCTCTCTGTGACTCATTGGTCTATTTATGTGACAAAAATGCAACCACAAATTTTTCCATTTGCATTTCGTGGAAAACCTTTTGCGAGACTTAATGTCAAGGTTCCTAGAAAAGTGAGCATGGCATACTATATTTCATTAGCTACATGATCATTCAACTACTGCTTCCTAATCAGTTGATCGATTCTATTGTAGGATATGGCCAATATCGTGCACCGAGTCATTGTGAAATACAACGTACAGGACCTTCTCCAGAATGGGCCAAACCTAAATGCAATCCTGATGGTAGTTATAAAATATATCAATGCGATGCTTATACAAGAACAAATTGTTGGTGTGTTTACGAAAATGGCCAAATGATTCCAGGTAAGAACAACATTTTCACTTGTTGTATCGCTTGAGATTGTTTTCCTTAATTTTTGTAGGTACAAACTCTAGAATAGACTGTTTAAGCTGTTTTCCAAAAGGCCGCAAAACAACTCTACAACGAGGGAATTTCTTTACACTTCGCAGAAATTTGACCAACTTTCAAATATATATAATAGTGATGGAAAATTTCACGTCAATCATTGAAACTTTAGACTTGCTCCAAGTCTAATTCTTTTCTTCGTCAGTAATTCTTCGTCAGTAGTAATGTATGGAGTAAATGCGAAGGAGCGAAAATTATTACTACTGACGAAGAATTACTGACGAAGAAAAGAATTAGACTTGGAGCAAGTCTATTGAAACTTTGACACCCATTTAACTCCTGATTCTGAATAGCTAAGTGGCTTACTGCTTTTGATAGCAAAACCATAAGAAGCGATCCTGAAGCTTCTAGGAACGAACAAACTTCTACTGTCGTAAAAGTGTTTTCAATTGGAAACCTAGCCTGCGTGCAGACTATACTTTTCCACTGCAAAGGAGTGCCATGCTATTGGAAACCTGGTTGAGTACTTAGTTCTAGTTCGAGATTAGTATACAATGCGACAACTGACTAATTTGATAGCAAAGTTGAATTTTACAAAATCCTACTACAGTAGATTTACTGCTATCCAGAATGAAAACATTTTCTGTCCGGTATTACAGTTTTCTCCAAAAACATCAAATTTCGCCTCTTTCGGAGACAACCCTTTCAACAGACTATGAAGATAAGTTATTACCGCAGCGTCGTATTTTCGTTGATCTCACTGTATTTTCACTTAGGCACAACGAGAAAAGTTCACGATCCAGAACAAGAGACAAGAGACCTTGCAAACTGCGAGAAAGCACGCAAAGGTGCCCCTCCTGCACCCCCACCAGCCCCTGCACCCAGTCAAACATTAGACCCACGTCTTGGCTATCACCTAGCAACAGCACAAATACCCGGTCAAGCTCCTGCTGCTGCAGGTCAAGACATGGCTGTACCTGCTGATGCAGTGCACATGATGATGCCTGTCATGCAGTATATGCTTCCTCCTCAAGCTCCTCAAGCAGGAGGCTGCCCTCCATACTGTACAAACAACTGCCCACCTGGTTGCCCTTCGGCTATGCCTCAGCCAAGTCTGCAGCAACAAGCAATGCCTTGTCCTCAACCATGCCAGGGAGTTACGTGTCCACCACATTGCCACCGACCACCTTATCCAATGTCTATGCCTATGCCCCAACCAATGCCTCAACCAATGCCTCAACCAATGCCTCAACCAATGCCTCAACCTGCACCCCAACCTAGGCCCCCTCAGATGATATACGTAGTGAGCCCTCCAGCACCCCCTCCAGTCCAAATGCCAGCCCCTATGCCCCCTCCCATGGCCCCACAACAGTGCCCTCAGCTTTGCATGAACAGTTGCCCCCCTGGGTGTCCATCTTTGACACAGCCCCAGCCGATGCCTCAACAATTACCGATGCCACAGATGCCAATGATGCAGCCACCTCAAATGCAGCCACCTCAAATGCCACAGATGCCAATGATGCAGCCACCTCAAATGCAAGCACCTATGATGATACCTCAACAACAAATGTGCCCCAGTCCCTGCACAAACCCATGCCCCCCTGGGTGCGGACAACAGCAGTACATGGATCCAACTACTGGACAAATGCAACAGCAGCAACAACAGTTTCAACAGCAACAGTTTCCACAGCAACAACCTCTACAGCAACAGCTTCCACAGCAACAGTTCATGCAGCGAGGAGCAGGAAGGTTTAATTCACTGCGTGCCCGCAATAAGAGTTTGAAGAAAGCTGCATATAAAACAAGGGGTAGGAAAACTACATTGGACAAAAAACGCTTCACTTCAAGAACCGCGGTTACTTTACCAAAACGAGTCCAAAATTTGTTGATCAGAAGAGGACAGAGGAATCAGAGAAATTTCTGGAAAACATGGTGAGGTTACTCTAAATAACGACAAACAATGACAACGTAGATGAGATTAAAAATCTCGTAATTCCTTTAGCTTTCCCTAGAGCAAATTTTTTATTGTATTCTACAAATAGTAGTTAGAATTTAGTCCTGACGAGGGCATTGAAAATATTATTACTTATGTAAAAAGACTATTATTGTGTATCATAACAGTTTTGATATATTTTTTCGTAGCAAAAGTAGATTTTAATAAATCAATGTTAATATTTGTGATTATAGATTCGAGTGAATTAATTTCTATATTTTGAGCTGCATTCTTCATCCAAACGCTAGCTTTAAACCTCTGATGACATATTCTGCCAAAAAGCAAAATATTTTTTTTTTTTATAAACCAATTCAATTACATTACAAATATTGTACCCTACTTTACGCTAAAAGAAAACTACTCTACAGTGAATACAAAGACGACTGCACTAGAGATGACACAGCTGGAAACTTTTACCATGCTCCCAATTATGCATCTCTCAATGAAAGAGAAAGCTCACCCACCAAAGAATCAGGGATTCGTTATTGGCGGTATCGGGATTAGGGTTGAGAGAACGCAAGGAATAAAGCAAAATATTGACCATGCAGGAACAAGAAAAGGTCTCAGTATCAATAATACAGCCAACAAGATCCCATTATCAACTGAAATTATGATAAAATTCACTTCCTATTTATGATACGCTACAATTCTAACCCTTACTTTTAAAACACTCGATTTTTAACTTCCAACTCTTTAGTGAAATGCTAATTTAGTGGATTAATTCAATAAATAACAGAACGAGCAATGTTTTCACGAAAAACAGTTCAAAGGAGGCAGGGTTACAATTCTGAAATGAATATTAGTGTTTTCTACCTTATATGAACATCTTGTGCCGACATTTGTAGTTATTGCAAGGGTATTTTGTCAGCTTTTGTTGAGATGTAGAAATTTACAGTCTCATGTGCCAAAGTCTCTGCTACGGTTCCTTGCTTTGCGCCACATGATCTTGGTTTTGGAGCCAAAGAGGTGACACCAGATATTTTCCCGTAGCCAATGTTGTCATCTTGATATCGCTGCTCTCTTTTGATTTGCTAAAACGTAGAAAATTACATCTTTTAGAAAAAACAATTTGAGCAAATTTTAATATCAAGAACACATCCGATATCATTTTGAAGCCATAACTATCATTCGATTCAATGTGGAAAACTGAGACTCATGTAATCAGTCTATATCAAGAACACATCCGATTTCATTTTGAAGCCTCAATTCATTATATTTTTATGTTAAATTATTTCTACACAAACAACCTTTTGCAAAATAAGTTATAAAATAAAGAACTAATTTACAATCTCCTTTAAAAAACTATAATCATTCTTGAAACCTGATGCTGTTCTTCCAGGGGGTCGTGTTTGCATTGGTGCTCAGCTCGTCAAATTACTTTTTAACTGTTTTTATAAATTGGTACAAGGTAGGAAGCTCGCTAATATTTATAGGGATATCATTCCAAGCCTTTAGAGCTGTGCAAGAAGATCTCGTTATGGAATATTCGTGATTATACTTTGGGATTTGAAGATCCTCGCAGAACAATAACAAGCGAGAACTTTGGTTTTAATATAGAGATAATCCATCCGTAACTATCATGAAACAGGGCCTCTTTTAATAACATACTAGCTGGGTGGGCAATTGCCCTCCTAGTCCCTTCTTTAGATCTATTATTTACCTTTTCAAAAAATAGGCCTATTGTCCCTTTCAAGCAAGGAAACAATTGATTGACCCCCCCCCCCCCGAGTCGTGGTCCCTTAAAAGAGGTTCTGCTATGAAATCCGCGTGATTATTGTTCATAAGTGAGGCATATTTACTCAAGCTAGGGAATGTACATTAAGAATACGGGGAAGCAATTAAAATTAAACTAAATAGATAAGTCGAGTGGAGGATTGAAGAGCTTGCTGGCTCAGTTTCGGATGAATCCACAACATCACGAAACGATGTCAATCATTGTAACATCATGAACAAAGCTTACGGCCACCGTTATGAACTGTTCTTAGAAAAACGAGGAATTGCTTATCCTGCGGTTAGTGGTCAGAAGTAACCAAATATAATCAATGTTGAATCCAATACCAATAACAAAACTCAAAGACTGAAAACATTCAAAACATAAAAGATAAAAAGACATGCACAAATTCTTACCAAAGATTTCCTCTGAAACTTCGTCGATTTTTCTTTTGCTGCTTGGGCCCCTAGGATGAAAAACAAAAAATTAAAACATAAAAGTTGTGGTAGATATCGTTCTGCCAACTTAATTTTTTGACTCACATATTGTTTGATTTTAATGAAGAAAGGGGGCAGGAATGAAATAAAATGTTCCCTAGCTTTTAATTTATCCCGAGAAAACGTTCGTACAAAACTTTTTCAGATCAATTTTAGGAAATATTAAGGACTAGATGAAAGCCAAATTTATAGGATATGATTAAATGATTAAATGCACTTGAAATGATTAAATCTAAATGTCTTCCAAATACTGCAAGCAATGGTTATACTTACTCAGCAAGTTCAAGATTTTCTTGTATCTCTGCTTGCATTTCACGTACTTGTTCGACCATATTTTGTAAATTTTCCACCTGAGCAGTTGTCTCAATATTTGGTATAAATCTTGAAAACAGCTGCATATTCATTCTTGCAAACTCTGAAACGAACGAATCATCCAAAATGAATTACGACTGAAGTGCTTTCATTTAAATAATTGTTTTTCTGTCATAATGCATTTAAAAGGCATAAAAATGTGGTAGCCTGTCAGCGCATATGAGGGCAGCGCTAACTGACCGTTTAGCTATTCTGAAGAATCTGGATTGAGCACAATTTTTCTAAATTTTATATAGATTTGTCGAATTTTCGAAATGTGTGCAACATTGATAGAAAATCTCATGCCGATCGCTTGAACCTTTGGAATCAAAGTGAAGAAAAATGTTGCTAGATTCAGAATCTTAAACTTTAAAGCTAAAACGTCAATTGTGGAAAATCTTTTAAGTATTCGAAAAACGTCATATGTAGTATAAAAGTTCAAAACTGTGTTTAATTCGGAACCATTAGCTAAATGTTTTTGCTGGACATTGTTCACAACAAATCCTCAGAGAGCCCATTGAAGTTTTCTTTTGGTCAATTGAAAACTTGTAATGAATAAACAAATTCTTTTTGTCGGCAAAACGTCTGTGCGCACCAGCTCAAGGGTCCTAAGGTGGAGTTGACAACATGCTCTACAAAGGATGCAAAATGATTTGTCTGTATAATTGTTGGCAAATGGTATTTATTCCTTAAAATAAAACGAAAGAGTTTAACATTTCCACACAAATACATCTTGGTGAATTCATGAAGTAATACAGTATGTTTTGGATTTTGAAACAAGTTAACATATTTGTTGACTATATCCTTGTAATGTTACCTTGAATTGAAGGAAAGTTACATGACGCAAATTCTAGAAGCAGGGCATACCTGGTTTAATTGAATACAACCCCTTGATAAGTGACATCATGATATGTGGTTCAGCATCCATCGTCCCTCCTGATATCAGCTTCAATATGTCTGCAAATGGGGCAAAAAATTATTATCAATAAAATCACTTACAGTACAATGTAGCCCAATAAAGATGTAGGCAAAGAAACTTAACATGATATACAGTATATATATATATATATATATATATATAATGCACAGATTTTTACATTGCAAAAAATTACGCTGAAGATATCACAATAAAAAAATTTCTCAAGCTTCATTTGAATAAAAAATTCACCTCTTTTCATTGGTTTACTAAAATATTATACTTTGTCATAGCTAAGAAATTTTTGTAGAAATATCTCAACTTTGCATGGGAAACAAGATATGTTAATGGCCAAGTAACTTACAATGAAAATGAGAAAAAGAGATCATTTTTATTTTATTGCTATTATTTTTGGTTTTGAATTTGCAAGAAGTTTCCAATTTTTGGGTAGAAGAGATAGAAACATTCTAATGGAAAACAGTTTCTCCTGTAACTTCATTTGCTGATTATCTGATTGTTTCAAACAGTATTTTCCTAAATAGATTAAATACTTTTGGTTGTAAAGTACAGTATTTCCAATACATACATACCAAAAATTCTTGATTGTGATAATATTTTGTCAGCAAACTGATTGAGTAGCAACGATGATATACTTCTGCCAAACTTCAGAACAACATAACTTCTGTCCTGTAATCATAATAAACTACTGCATAATGACATCTTAACAAAATGTGTGAGTTGAAAAGGAAATTTTCATCCATACAGTCCAAGGAACATTAACATTGTGACAGTTTTGCTCAAGAACTCTTAAGAAAATTCTATTTTCTGCATAATTTTTGTTTTGAAATTGTGTTTGATACATCTAAAGAATTTGAAATTTTTTGAAAGTTCTTAAGATTATGATATGGTAGAAGGTTTCAGATTGTAATGTACCAATGATATTTACTGTATGATATGGTAGAAGGTTTCAGATTGTAATATTTATTTCACAGTGCACTGTGAAATAAATATTACAATCTGAAACCTTCTACTATATCATACAGGGTATCATTGGTACAATAACATTGCCATGCATCTACAATATGAATATTTAAAAATTGCAGGCAAAAATAATATTACTGTGTACAGTAGCACAGAATAAAATGATAATTACTTAATGAAAGAAGGCATGGAGCAAAATGTTTCTTATCTTAACTTACCATATAACTAAAAATTGATGAAAGCCCATTCACCGCTTGTATAAATTGTGCCACGAGGAAGTTGAATTTTTGAAGATATTCTTCAGAAGAACAATTCTGTTGGCAAAAAATCGTTTGAGAATATTTGAAATTTTTTAAAGAAATCTATTTTATAATCAAACTGTTATTAAAGCAATACTTTAAGCCAGTAAAATGATATTCACAAATTTGTGATATGCAGATAAAGGGCAACAAGAAAAATACTCAAATATAATGTTGAAAACAGTGTTCAAAGCAAGTGCTAAATGTTTTTATCTGGCACTCAGTTGGCCACGCTAAAATCCAAATGGGGAGAAAAAGGTGAGAAATCTAAAAACTTTTTAAGGAAAGCAATTTTGAAGAATGAAACATTATACTTGCCATAAAGTTAAGAAGACTTTGCGAAATGTGATTATCTGCCATTTCTGACATTCTTTGAAACATTGGTTCTGAATATTGCTGTGTAGCACATTTGTAAGCAGCACTGGAATGAAAAAAAAAATGAATAAGTTCAAGCAACAAACATCAAGCAAAAACATAAATCATCACTCTTGCAAATGAAATTTGAAAATAAACTTTGAATAAATAAAAAGTTTGAAATTTTGTTGCAAATTTCGAGCAAATACTTTATAGTACACGCCTTGCACGCATTAAAATTTCTAATATCTTTACCTGTACAAGTCTTCATATGAAAGTTTGAAAGGTTCCCCAGGCTTTTGTGTAAGCATTATCTGTATTGCATTTTGAATTTTTGGCCAGTACTCAGTGTTAAAAGTTCCTTCATCTATGATGACATCTGGAATAATGAAAGTTGAAGTCATATTCTGATAAACAATATTTTGTTAAAGTAAATCAACGGAGTTAAAAGCAGCTTAGCAAGGGGGACTGGGTCAATCTAAATATAACCTATTGTATTTGATGCTTTCGATAGATGAAAACAATAGGAACATAAGTGGCGCGTGTCATTCTTTTGTGCTACGTTTAGACTAGGTCGCTATATCTCCGTTCATTTACTTTAATGTGGGCCATTTTGTTGAAGATTCATTTGTTATCTCTTTGAGGGAATTAAAATTTACTTGCATATCTTTATGCAAAGTGAAGGAAGAGAGATTCAGATTCTTCATAACTTGACTGCAGTGCAGGTAAAGTTGCGGTTTTTAGCACCAAGCGCTCAGATCGCAAAAGTAGCTAAGCGATAATCGAGTCTGTGACACCTTGTCATGACGCTCAAGAGGTGCTGGTGTGGGCTTGATTCTTGCTCGCCTGACTGTTCTGGCTGCAAAGTCAGTGGATTACAAAACGGCGCCACAACACCTTCAAAGAAAGGCAAAGGTAGATTCTTATTCCCTTTTTCATGAATTTTGAAATCAAGCTTTTTCATTGTTTCTAATCATCTAAGCTTGCTTAGCACTTCAAAAAGTGCCCTTGTTATTTTTCTTATTTCTATTTGTTTAACCTCTTAATCCTCCCCCTCGTGGCATTTTGTTGCTTATATACTTTTTACTCTCTCAAATTCTTTTTACTCTCTCCTCCCAGATTTGATACCTACATGTTGGTATTCGTACACCTTGCATGACCAAATTACTCTGGTTGGTTTGACCTCCCATATTTTCTGCTTCCATTTCTCAACCCCTCATTTTTCTGCTACTTTAAATACCACAAACTTTCGCTTGATTTCGGCATCAACTCTTCCCTTCACTTCCAACTTCGTCTGTCCGCCATTGCTGTTTACGTGCCAATCCTCCGCAGAGACTATATGCCATCCTAGCCCTGGCCTCGTTCACATACAAAGAACTGCATGATGGGATATTAGCTGATTCGAGTCCACCACATGCAAAATTGAGTCCTTTCTCCCACTGCAAATCAAGGACAAGAACAGGCCTAAAAAGGTTGTCTTTAAATCTCTAATAAAATGAAGAAGAACAACAAGGTCTCTTCGTCAAGAAGAAAATGCCGAAAGGCACACTTCACTGCACCTTCTAGCGTACGAAGGAAGCTCATGAGCGCTCCCCTGTCAAAGGAGCTGCGACAAAAGTACAACGTCAGGTCAATGCCTGTCAGGAAAGATGATGAAGTTGTTGTAACACGGGGACACTTCAAAAGCCAACAGTCTGGTAAAATTATTAGCGTTTACAGAAAGAAGTGGATTCTTCACATTGAGAGGGTTCAACGTGAGAAGGCCAATGGTGCAACTGTAAATGTTGGAATTCCAGCCAGCAAGGTAATTATACAAATGCATGGAGCAAATAAATATGCGAAGTCGGAAATTTCTTACTGACAACTGGGAAATTTGGCATGGGCCACATACAAATTGATTCTTTTATATAAAATGTCAGTTAGATTTTTCAAAATATTCCAGCCGTCTCCCCCTAAAACTCCCCACAATTAAAAATTGATACGTTTCATGAGTTTCACTGGTCATGAAACCACTTCATACTGTTGTTTTGCCACTTTTTGAATTGGCTGATGATTAAAAAGTAAAATCTGCAGTCACATTTTTGTAAACATGCACTAAAATGGACAAGACTTTAAATTGAAATTGAAATAATAGAATATAAAGGAAGAGCGGAAGCTATAGAAGACAGTTTGTGAGCAGAATCAATTTGAGAAAGTCTTCGTCAAACAGAATTTTGAAAACAATGCAGTCTTTTCACCCCCTTCACTCCTATTAAACATTAAACAGTTAATTAAACATTTCGCATGGAGTGAATCTATATGCATCGGAGCCCAGGGTGCATTCCATGTAAACTCCACGCCGAAGGTTACGCCGATAACAAAGTAATATACGCCAGGAAAACAATAGATCTATTCAATTCAATTACAATAATTTTCTATTGTTTCCATCAGATTTTCACGCCACTGCGCCAAGAAAATTTCTTTTCCACGCCGAAGATCTTCGGGCCTAAGTGCATGAAATGCACCCTGGATCGGAGCCCCTTATTTTACAGATGAATTACAAATGTATTCCCTGTGAAAAAGATGTGTGCCTTAATTCCGTATTCACATCTGTTTTATGGATGGAAATCTGTGGAACAAAGCAAGCACAAAATTTTCAGCTTAGGTATTGATCTGTAACTAAAATATTAACCAATAGGCTTCAGCGCATGGACACAGCTAACATCATTCATGGAAGTTTTTTCTCTGTACCTGAAAATACTTTGCCATCTGGGATTTATACTATGGGCAACTAAAACTTTCCACGTAAAATCAGGCTTTCAGCCTAGACTACAGTTCCAGGGGTTTTAATGGGCCATCCAAAAATCCACTTCGTCACAGATAAGGGAATTTGGCTGCTAGGGGGTGGGGCTCACCAAGAACCTGCTAGGCATGATGAAATGGAACCAGAAAATTTTTTCTATCATTTTGCAAACGTCAATTAAAGCGGAAAAGGACCGAAAAAGAAGTCTTGCATGCTCACAGATATATGTTTATGCCTGCAATCTGGACAAAACCCTAAGTGAGATAGGTAAACACAAAATGTGTATGTCTGTTAAGGGGGGGGGGGGGAATCGGAAGTTAGCAGCCAAATTCCGCTATCTGTGACAAAATTTATCTTTGGATGGCTCCTTGCCAGACTATTTGCTTGTAACTGCACACCTGGATCATTTGTTGTGTGGTACAGAACTTGAAAGTTATGTTGAAACAGGACCATTTTCTAAATTTATCCTTGCCTGACTTTGTTCACAGCAACAATGAAATAGTATAATTTTATCTGAGGATTTACTGTGACCAGTTTCAGGTGAATATATATAGCAAATGGTTTTATTTGTCAAGGCAATTTCTGCTTCTGAATCACTGTACAACTGAATCTTGCTTCCTGCATCTGCACGAAAACTAAACGCTGTTTACTATATGTTTATTTTGCATGACTAAACTTGATGTAGAGAGATTTGGTCGACAAAAAATACTGGAATATATTTGAACACACTGAGGCCTTTCAGACTTGTGTCCTCATCAGAGCGTGATTTTGATTGAAATCATACTCTGATGAAAACATGGGTCCAAAAGGCCTCAGGGTGTTCAAATATATTCTAGTATTTTTGTCGTCCAAATCTCTCTACATCAAGTTATAGTTATATATTTTACCAGGTTTTTTGCCTAACTAAATGTTTATTATTTATTTAATTAAAGGTTGAGATTGTTAAGCTGAAGTTGGACAAGGACAGGAAGAAGATTCTTGACAGGAAAGCCAAGGCCAAATTGGCAGATAAGGCTAAGGGAAAACATAGAGAAGAAGAGGTTGCCATGGTCACAGAATAAGGTGTGGTTTTCTTTTCTTTTTGGCTACGAGTGAGTTAGGCTCAGCCGACTTTTTTGTATTATAATCTCATTGCACTCCACTTTAACTAGGGCACATGACATTACAGCTCAAATTTCAGACCTAATTTTGACAAATTTCCGTGAAATCCCAGGCATCGATGTCAGCACAGCATTATAACGAAGAACCAAGAAAAGGCCCTGCTTATAACATATTTCAGATGTAACTTACCAAATCAGCATTCCTTAAAGAACATTATAACAAGATTATACTGTACAAAATACAATCATATATAGAAATTGAACTGTTAAACGCTTATAGCCTCCACAAAATTATTGATATGATATGATTGAGAACTTGTTGACTATGGAATCAGTAAACACCCAGTCGTTGAGCAGAACACAATGGAATAGAAAGTTCAACTGAATCTTAAGAAAACATCTTTGAAAATGGGATCTACAACTAATATTTTCAATAATTCTTTGAATGAATCGAGAATGAATCAAAATTTAGGGTTTCTGGATATTCNTCAGATGTAACTTACCAAATCAGCATTCCTTAAAGAACAGTATAACAAGATTATACTGTACAAAATACAATCATATATAGAAATTGAACTGTTAAACGCTTATAGCCTCCACAAAATTATTGATATGATATGATTGAGAACTTGTTGACTATGGAATCAGTAAACGCCCAGTCGTTGAGCAGAACACAATGGAATAGAAAGTTCAACTGAATCTTAAGAAAACATCTTTGAAAATGGGATCTACAACTAATATTTTCAATAATTCTTTGAATGAATCGAGAATGAATCAAAATTTAGGGTTCTGGATATTCGGAATCGGTTTTAACAAACTATAGCGACATCCAATGATCTAACAGAAGCCCAAGCTTAGACTACCCTGAAAATCTTTCAAATATTTTATCAAGCTTTACTCAAGAAATTTGTCTCTTCTTCTTTTCAGATTGGACATAGCAGTCTATCCCAATTGTATTTGTATATTAAAAAATGGCTCTTCTTATAAAAATGTTGTTTTACCTGATCCTGTGTTTGCACTCTCTCAAGCTTGACTTCAATTCCATTGTTTGGCACTGGGGGTGTTGGGAGGCATTGATGGACAAAAAATTGGTTTAATAAACACAGCTAGCCTTTTTTTGCAAACTGCGCCTGAGAAGATTAATTTTCCCAGTGAAAACGTTTTGATCCAGGGACTAGACTACTCTAATGTTACGCAGAGTAACTGTAAATGTAAATGTCTGCTGCACTGGTCTGCTGTGACAAATGAGGAAAATATTTCTGATCTCCATAAGTCTCTTGTATTGATGTTTGGTCACCAAAAATATTTAACATCAGATAGTATTCAAAAGTAAGCCTGATGGCAGGTATCTGGGATCTTGCATGCTGACTTTTTATAATTTGGTCTGAGGGTAGTGATGGTGGTGTACCCTATAAAAATATTTTGAAAAATGAAATTTCCTGTCTACACAAATATCATTTTGAAGAATGGTAGAAATTGGTCTAAATGTTCCATTTTTATTGTTTTTACGAAATTTGATTGGTCAAATTCGCGGAGGCGTGTTGATTTGTTAGCCAGCCAGGAATTGGTGCGTATGACGTCACCTACCGTCCATGCTAAGAAATGCCGCTGCGCTGAATTCATCCTTGCGCAGGAGCCTGAATGTGAAACCGAGATCGTTATGAAAACGAGACTGAAATTTGGCGGGACTTTATCAACAGAAAAATTAAGCTGTGTGTGACTGACGACGAGAGAACTTTCATCATGGATCTTTCAACGTTTGGAGAAAACAATTTGGATTCGTGTGTGGTTGAATCAGATGTACCAGAATGTGCGAAAAGCAAGCCTTGCTGTATGGGTATTGATGAAGCTGGCAGAGGCCCTGTTCTTGGTAAGAAAAATTTGGCGCGAAAATAGGCCCATCTTTCGGGGACCAAAAAACCAAAATGGTGGATAATGTTATGAACAAGAGCAGGGCGAGAAAAGAAATATTCAATAATGAACAAGAAAATCATTTATCTCACCAGCAAATATATATCAGCTAGAAATGTTCAGCTTAAACGACAACTCAACAGCCCTAAAAGAATAACAAACACAAATTAATTGTGCCGCTGTGCCATAATTTTCCACTCTGCATTTCATGTAAAGTCCATGCCGGACATTTTTGGGAGAACAATAAAAAATCATCACTCCACGCTGGACATGTCTGGTGGTGCAAGCTGCATGGAATGCTGCCTGGCGTATTTTTATACGGTAAAAAATAAAGAAAATCAGACAGTAGTTTTCACACAAGAATTAGAAATATTTCATATCAATCACCATAACCCTAGCTAGGCTTATTAAAATTGGCCATTGTAAAAAAAACCCAACATGATTTCCTACCTTTTCTGATGATTTTTAAGCTTGAGTTTTTCCAAATCCTTGTCATTGTGAATATCCTTCTAGCAAAATTTTAACCAGCCACGCCCCAAACTGGGTGTTTCCTACGCAGAAAACCTCTGAAACAATAGTAATCGTACAATGGGCCAGTATGCTTTGGGTCTTCGTTGTTACTGTCTTCCACCGAATTTGCAAAGAACACACACTATTGCTTATTTTTTTTTGTCAAAAAGATAGATACAAACAGAAATTTGTACCATGATAAATAAAACTTTTGCCAACAATTTTCTTTTTTGAAAAAATTCATCCTCAGCTTATTAACCCAAAAAATTTGTTTGTAAAATCTTCTTTCACTTCGAAAATAGATTTTAAAGCAAGCCAACCCTTGTTGTTCTTTTCCTGTGCTATTGAATTTTATTTTCAGCCATAGGCTAATTTGCTTTGCCATTATTTTAGGACCACTTGTCTATGGAATTTGCTACTGCCCGCTGGAGCAAGACCAAAGACTTGGAGAGCTAGGATTTGCTGGTAAGTATTATTTTAAGTCAGTTATCAATAAAAATTTGCTAACATTTATTAAGCACAATATATATAATGTCACTTTTTTATCAACCATACATTCAAGTCCAAAATTTGGGGGGGGGGGATTTTTTGAAATTTTACCAACCAAAATTTTCAATTGTCTCAGATTCTAACAGTCTCCTGCACAAAATACCTAATTTCTTTGAAGAAGGTGAAGAATAAGAATTTGTTTTTGCATAACCTCACCCTTACAAATATTCCCATGCTTTCTTCTAGAAGAATGTGTCTAAAGACAGTTTGAAAATGTTTTTTGGAAAACATCCAAATTTTTATTGAATTCAACCAGAAAAATATTATGTGTGTTTTATCCAGAAATATTTTGTCGAAAATGTTTACATCCAGAAATGTTGGTTTTCTATGTACACTGCTTCCTTTTTCAGATTCAAAAACACTCACTGAAGCAGCC
Organism: Aurelia aurita; assembly: GCA_004194415.1. Lineage (NCBI taxonomy): Eukaryota > Metazoa > Cnidaria > Scyphozoa > Semaeostomeae > Ulmaridae > Aurelia > Aurelia aurita. The sequence continues at coordinate 442,083 of REGM01000082.1, read as the reverse complement.
AGAGAAGAACTATTTGGTAAAATTGATACAAATAAAGATTTTATTGGCTGGATGATCGAGCTGATTTCGCCAACTTTCATTTCAAATAAGATGCTTCAAAGGTACAAGTTCATTCTCTCATACATAAGTGTATTTCAGTGAATAAAACTATTTAAAATTTTGAATGACTACATTCCTACCTCAGAAAGGATTCTCTTGGTTTTCTAAGGACTCTCTTGGTTTTCTGGAGACTGAAAGTACTAACAGATTTTTAGGTACATTAACTGTGTTTTCTTGATTAAGAGTTCTCTTAAGAATTCTTGTTGAAAATGCTCGCAGCCTATGAGTCTAACAACAATTCTTATCTGCATTTGGAGAATACTTAACATTTTCTTGAGAATTCTTTGATGTTAATTTACACGAGACCTGTAAGAAAATTATGCTGTTTTTCCTTAACTAGACAATATCTCAAAAAAGTTCCTTATAGTACAAGAAAATATTGAAAGTAAATTTTTGATATTATTCTTTCAGGACAAAATATAGTTTGAATGCTGTTTCTCATGATTCAGCCATTGGGTTAGTGAAAAGAGCGTTAGAGAGAGGTGTCAATGTCAAAGAGGTAACATGTTTCCTGACAAAAATTAAATTTGATATTTTGATAAGTTTTCTTACAAATTTGAGCAATTCCTTTATGTTTATTTACAGTTCCCAATGTAGTGTAATTCATTTGGACGAAAAGGGGATGGCTCAATGGTAGCACCCTTGACTGCCAATCTGCAGGTTGGTGGTTTGAGTCCCCGCCCTGTCAAACCTGTTCCGTAAAGTGAGGAGAGTCGCCAACTATCTGTAATTCCAGGCTAAGGAATTACAAGGTGTGATCACATCGAGAGGAAGGACCAGGACACTGCTGGATAAGCTTCTCAGTGTCCTAAAATTACCTTCAGATGCTAGGTAGCGATAGAAAAAGAAAGATAAATTAATTATGTTGACAATTCGTTCTCACAATTCTTCATGTTGATTGTTTCTCTGTATTTACTAAGTCATATTAATTTTATTTTTCAGCTATATGTTGACACTGTTGGCGATGCTACAAAATATCAAGCAAAATTAAGTGAAATATTTCCAAACATTGAAGTAACAGTCACTCCCAAAGCAGATTCTAAATTTCCTATTGTCAGTGCTGCTAGCATTTGTGCCAAGGTATGTTGTGTCTCATAATTGTCCAACTTCTTCTAATTGAAAATTTCTTTATCATATTTCATAAAGAGGTACGGTTTATTGTACATTCGATATCTTGACTGCCTGTTATCTCGAACATTCGCTAGTTCGAATGAATTTTTCGTTTCCCCTCGTAAGTGATTGTTCTTATGAAATACTGCCATTAACTTGAAAATTCGTTATTTCAAACAAACTTCAATTCCCCCTGAGAGCTCGAGATGATGGATGTCAACTGTATTTTGTTTTTAATTTTCTATAATAGAAATAGAAAAACTGTTTTTCAGGTTTCAAGGGACAGAGCTTTGAAACAGTGGAAATTTGAGCTAGAAGGTTTGAGTGCTGAATATGGATCAGGATACCCAAGTGGTAAGTATTCTATAGTTTGAAAAAATGTGTGCGAACCATGTATAACATACAGGAGGGGCACGACATGACATGAACTTGGAGGGGCACGACATGACACTTCAAGGGCACTTTTTTCAGTAAGCTAAAGGGGCATTTCCTGAAGCAAAAAGGGCACTTGTTTGTTTATTTCAAAATCTTGGGGGGGGGCACGTGCCCCCAGTGCCCCCCGGTTCCTACGTCTCTGATAACATAACTCTTAGAATTTCATCAACTGGCCTCTTCATGTTCAAATTACTGTTGGAAGCTTTCTACTCTTTATCCTTGTTAGTAGTAAGAGAGTTGTTGGTCTCCTTATGCCATAGCCTACGCGTAGACCGATTATCCAAAAGGAGAAAGGTCTACGAAACAAAGAGCTACAGTAGTTTCCAGAATTCTGGAAACTTAATTTATGCTGCTTTTGTTGAGACGCGTATCACACATTAATTGAATAGAGGATTAACATTAGTTAATTGGGTGGCCATAGCAAGCTGTTGCTCTTTGTTTCGTAGACCCTTTCTTCTTTTGGATAACAGGTCTACTCGTAGGCTACTTATGCCGTTGCCAAACAAGCAAAACAATTTTGATAAACAGCTGAGATCTTCTTCGTTGAACATGTTTTCCGTTTGGTCGTACCTGTCGAGCATTTCTGTACAAGAAGCGTTCAAGTTTGTCATCTCGGTTTTTTTTTACTGTCAGAAGCAAAAATGTTCATGAAGGTCATGAAGCAATTTTCTTATTTAGCCAGGACTTTAGACTCTCGATCAATTTGATTAAAATTGGAATAGGCACATTAATTATTTCATGTCTGATTTCATTTAGCAAAATTTTAAGAAGAATGTTAATCGTCAACTGTTGAAAATTCAGTAATGAAACTAATTTTCTTTGGATGATTTTATCGAAATAAAGCAGAATTTTGCAAATTGTTATCTTTGAATTCTTTCTTAGACCCAACGACGAAGAAATGGTTAGCTGAAGTTATGGACCCTTTATTTGGTTATCCTCACTTTGTTAGATTTAGTTGGTCAANAAGAACAGTAAAACAAGATAATACTGTACAAAATACAATCAGATATAGAAATTGAACTGTTAAACGCTTATAGCCTCCACAAAATTATTGATATGATATGATTGAGAACTTGTTGACTATGGAATCAGTAAACACCCAGTCGTTGAGCAGAACACAATGGAATAGAAAGTTCAACTGAATCTTAAGAAAACACCTTTGAAAATGGGATCTACAACTAATATTTTCAATAATTCTTTGAATGAATCGAGAATGAATCAAAATTTAGGGTTTCTGGATATTCGGAATCGGTTTTAACAAACCATAGCGACATCCAATGATCTAACAGAAGCCCAAGCTTAGATTACCCTGAAAATCTTTCAAATATTTTATCAAGCTTTACTCAAGAAATTTCTCTTCTTCTTTTCAGATTGGACATAGCAGTCTATTCCAGTTGTATTTGTATATTAAAAAATGGCTCTTCTTATAAAAATGTTGTTTTACCTGATCCTGTGTTTGCACTCTCTCAAGCTTGACTTCAATTCCATTGTTTGGCACTGGGGGTGTTGGGAGGCATTGATGGACAAAAAATTGGTTTAATAAACACGGCCAGCCTTTTTTTGCAAACTGCGCCTGAGGAGATTAATTTTCTCAGTGAAAACGTATTGGTTCAGGGACTACTCTAATGTTACGCAGAGTAACTGTAAATGTAAATGTCTGCTGCACTGGTCTGCTGCGACAAATGAGGAAAATATTTCTGATCTCCATAAATCTCCTGTATTGATGTTTGGTCACCAAAAATATTAAACATCAAATAGTATTCAAAAGTAAGCCTGATGGTTGGGATCTTGCATGCAGACTTTTTATAATTTGTTTGAGGGTAGTGATGGTGGTGTACCCTATAAAAAATATATGTTGAAAATTGAAATTTCGCGTCTACACAAATATCATTTTGAAGAATGGTAGAAATTGGTCTAAATGTTCCATTTTTATTGCTTTTAAGAAATTTGATTGGTCAAATTCGCGGAGGCGTGTTGATTTGTTAGCCAGCCAGGAATTGGTGCGTATGACGTCACCTACCGCCCATGCTAAGAAATGCCGCTGCGCTGACTTCATCCTTGCGCAGGAGCCTGAATGTGAAACGGAGATCATAGTTATGAAAACGAGACTGAAATTTGGCGGGAGTTAATCAACAGAAAAATTAAGCTGTGACTGACGACGAGAGAACTTCATCATGGATCTTTCAACGTTTGGAGAAAACAATTTGGATTCGTGTGTGGTTGAATCAGATATACCAGAATGTGCAAAAAGCAAGCCTTGCTGTATGGGTATTGATGAAGCTGGCAGAGGCCCTGTTCTTGGTAAGAAAAATTTGGCGCGAAAATAGGCCCATTTTTCGGGGACCAAAAAATCAAAATGGTGGATAATGTTATGAACAGAGCAGGACGAGAAAAGAAATAATCAATGGTGAACTAGAAAATCATTTATCTCACCAGCAAATATATATCAGCTAGAAATGTTCAGCTTAAACGACAACTCAACAACCCTAAAAGAATAACAAACACAAATTAATTGTGCTGCTGTGCTATAATTTTCCACGCTGCATTTCATGTAAGGCGACCGTCTCAAAAATGTTTGGTTAGTGTCGTCCGACCGGCCGTCTTCTAAAAATGAAAAAAATCAGAATTTCGGATCGGGCGTCTAAATTTTATATAGGAAAACAGCAACAAAGATTTTCAGTTTTTGTGTTTTTGTATTCAATAATACATTGTCCGAACTTAAAAATTTGGGAAAAATTGAAATTTGATCATATTGCCGATCGACCGACCGATATTTTGCGATAAAAATGACACTAACCAAACATTTTTGAGACAGTCGCCTAAAGTCCATGCAGGACATTTTTGGGAGAACAATAAAAAATCATCACTCCACGCTGGACATGTCTGGTGGTGTAAGCTGCATGGAATGCTGCCTGGCGTATTTTTAAACCTGTAAAAAATAAAGAAAATCAGACAGTAGTTTTCACACAAGAATTAGAAATATTTCATATCAATCACCATAACAACCCTACCTAGCTCTAGCTAGGCTTATTAAAATTGGCCATTGTAAAAAAAACCCAACATGATTTCCTACCTTTTCTGATGATTTTTAAGCTTGAGTTTTTCCAAATCCTTGTCATTGTGAATATCCTTCTAGCAAAATTTTAACCAGCCACGCCCCAAACTGGGTGTTTCCTATGCAGAAAACCTCTGAAACAATAGTAATCGTACAATGGGCCAGTATGCATTGGGTCTTCGTTGTTACTGTCTTCCACCGAATTTGCAAAGAACATACACTATTGCTTATTTTTTTTTGTCAAAAAGATAGATACAAACAGAAATTTGTACCATGATAAATAAAACTTCTGCCAACAATTTTCTTTTTTGAAAAAATTCATCCTCAGCTTATAAAATCTTCTTTCACTTAGAAAATAGATTTTAAAGCAAGCCAACCCTTGTTGTTCTTTTCCTGTGCTATTGAATTTTATTTTCAGCCATAGGCTAATTTACTTTGCCATTATTTTAGGACCACTTGTCTATGGAATTTGCTACTGCCCGCTGGAGCAAGACCAAAGACTTGGAGAGCTAGGATTTGCTGGTAAGTATTATTTTAAGTCAGTTATCAACAAAAATTTGCTAACATTTATTAAGCACAATATATATAATTTCACTTTTTTATCAACCATACATTCAAATCCAAAATTTTGAAATACTAAAATTTGGGGGGGGGGGATTTTTTGAAATTTTACCAACCAAAATTTTCAATTGTCTCAGATTCTAACAGTCTCCTACACAAAATACCTAATTTCTTTGAAGAAAGGTGAAGAATAAGAATTTGTTTTTGCATAACCTCACCCTTACAAATATTCCCATGCTTTCTTCTAGAAGAATGTGTCTAAAGACAGTTTGAAAACGTTTTTGGAAAACATCCAAATTTTTATTGAATTCAACCAGAAAAATATTATGTGTGTTTTATCTAGAAATATTTTGTCGAAAATGTTTACATCCAGAAATGTTGGTTTTCTACGTACACTGCTTCCTTTTTCAGATTCAAAAACACTCACTGAAGCAGCCAGAGAAGAACTATTTGGTAAAATTGATACAAATAAAGATTTTATTGGCTGGATGATCGAGCTGATTTCGCCAACTTTCATTTCAAATAAGATGCTTCAAAGGTACAAGTTCATTCTCTCATACATAAGTGTATTTCAGTGAATAAAACTATTTAAAATTTTGAATGACTACATTCCTACCTCGGTAAGGATTCTCTTGGTTTTCTAAGGACTCTCTTGGCTTTGTGCAGACTGAAAGTACTACAGACTTTTAGGTATGCAACCCTCTTTTCTTGATTAAGAGTTCTCTTAAGAATTCTTGTTAAAACTACTCGCAACCTTTGGGTCTCACAACCTTTCTTATCTGCTTTTGGAGACTACTTAAAATTTTCTTGAGAATTATTTGATGTTAATTTACACAAGACCTGTAAGAAAATTATGCTGTTTTTCCTTAACTAGACAATATCTCAAAAAAGTTCCTTATAGTACAAGAAAATATTGAAAGTAAATTTTTGATATTATTCTTTCAGGACAAAATATAGTTTGAATGCTGTTTCTCATGATTCAGCCATTGGGTTAGTGAAAAGAGCGTTAGAGAGAGGTGTCAATGTCAAAGAGGTAAATTGTTCCTAAAAAATCAATTTTAATATTTTGATAAGTTTTCTTACAAATATGAACAATTCCGTTATGTTTATTTACAGTTCCCAATGTAGTGTACATCATTTGGATGAAATTTAATTTTTTCCTGCCTTGCAAATTTTAAACGATAAATGATGATAGAGCGTGGATGGTTCAGTGGCAGCGCCCTTGACTACCAATCTACAGGTTGGTGGTTTTAGTCCCGCCCTGGCAAACCTGCTCCGTAAAGTGAGGAGAGTCGCCAACTCTCTATAATTCCAAGCAAAAGGAATCACAAGGTGTGGTCTAGTGGTCTCATCAAAAGGAAGGACCAGGACACTGCTTCAATAAGCTTAGCTTCTCGGTGTCCTAAAATTATCTTCGGATGCTAGGTAGAAATGGAAAAAAATGATAAATTCATTATGTTGACAATTCGTTCTCACAATTCTTAATGTTGATTGTTTCTCAGTATTTACTAAGTCATATTAATTTTATTTTTCAGCTATATGTTGACACTGTTGGCGATGCTACCAAATATCAAGCAAAATTAAGTGAAATATTTCCAAACATTGAAGTAACAGTCACTCCCAAAGCAGATTCTAAATTTCCTATTGTCAGTGCTGCTAGCATTTGTGCCAAGGTATGTTGTGTCTCATAATTGTCCAACTTCTTCTAATTGAAAATTTCTTTATCATATTTCATAAAGAGGTACAGTTTATTATACATTCGATATCTTGACTGCCTGTTATCTCAAATATTCGCTAGTTTGAATGAATTTTTCGTTTCCCCTTGTAAGTGAGTATTCTTATGAAATACTGCCATTAACTTGAAAATTCATTATTTCAAACAAACTTCAATTTCCCCTGGGAGTTCGAGAATAGTAGATGTCAACTGTATTTTGTTTTTATTTTTCAATAATAGAAATTGAAAAACTATTTTTCAGGTTTCAAGGGACAGAGCTTTGAAACAGTGGAAATTTGAGCTGGAAGGTTTGAGTGCTGAATATGGATCAGGATACCCAAGTGGTAAGTATTTTATAGTTTGAAAAAATGTGTGCGAACCATGTATAACATAACTCTTAGAATTTCATCAACTGGCCTCTTCATGTTCAAATTACTGTTGGAAGCTTTCTACTCGTTATCCTTGTTAGTAGTAAGAGAGTTGTCGGTCTCCTTATGCCATAGCCTACGCGTAGACCGATTATCCAAAAGTAGAAAGGTCTACGAAACAAAGAGCTACAGTAGTTTCCAGAATTCTGGAAACTTAATTTATGCTGCTTTTGTTGAGACGCGTATCACACATTAATTGAATAGAGGATTAACATTAGTTAATTGGGTGGCCGTAGCAAGCTGTTGCTCTTTGTTTCGTAGACCCTTTCTTCTTTTGGATAACAGGTCTACTCGTAGGCTACTTATGCCGTTGCCAAACAAGCAAAACAATTTTGATAAACAGCTGAGATCTTCTTCGTTGAACATGTTTTCCGTTTGGTCGTACCTGTCGAGCATTTCTGTACAACTTTAATCGCTTCGTTCAAGTTTGTCATCTCGGTTTTTTTTTACTGTCAGAAGCAAAACTGTTCATGAAGGTCATGAAGCAATTTTCTTATTTAGCCAGGACTTTAGACTCTCGATCAATTTGATTAAAATTGGAATAGGCACAGTAATTATTTCATGTCTGATTTCATTTAGCAGAATTTTAAGAAGAATGTTAATCGTCAACTGTTGAAAATTCAGTAATGAAACTAATTTTCTTTGGATGATTTTATCGAAATAAAGCAGAATTTTGCAAATTGTTATCTTTGAATTCTTTCTTAGACCCAACGACGAAGAAATGGTTAGCTGAAGTTATGGACCCTTTATTTGGTTATCCTCACTTTGTTAGATTTAGTTGGTCAACTGCAAGCAATATTCTTGAATCGAGAGCTGCAATGGTTGAATGGTAAGGTGTCTATTGTTTTGTTTCTTTTTAGTTATTTTTCTTGTTAAAAGGAAGGAATACATACGTGCCTTTGGTGTCACATTAAGTATATCCCTTTTTATAAGCTTTCATAGTTTTGCCCTGCTTTCCGGGCTCTCTAGAACACAATAGACCTTTTAGCTATTCTACAAAAGAGTCTGGAAAAAGCGATATTTTTATACATTTGCATTTGCATACGAAATGTTCGATTGAGTGGCGTCAGATCTTCCATTACTGTTGTGCACATTCGAAACTTCCACAAAATGTATCAAATATCGTTCGATTCGGACTCTCATGTTGAATGGCTGAATGGTCTATTCTCAATATGGAATAGCCTGCAGAGGCCTGAATGGCTGATGATGATGATGATGATGATGATGAGATTCGTATCTTTATTGACTTTGCAGGGAAGATGATGAAGACATTGCAGAAGACGTGAAGAATGTCGCACCGATTACGTCATTTTTCACATCAAAAACAAAAGATAAAGAAATTCAGAGACATAAATTTTTTAAAGAAAGACATCTTGAACAAGTAACTTCACTGTAGTGTTTGTCATATTATGATGTGGAAAATCGTAGACTTCTTTAGTGAATACGACATTACTATAGTTTCTAGGGAATGCAACGAAATTAGTTATCTTTCTAAAATCTTTCCTGGAAATATTTCTAAGATGACTATCGTTCTAATCTTTTGTTATCAACGAATTATTCATTGTTTTTGAGAATATCACGTGACATAAACACTGTATACCGTTACCCCTACAATTCATAACCCAGGCTACTATTTTGAAATGTTATTTGACAATCTGATTCGACCACTATAGACAACATATTTCGCAATACTCGATTAGCTATTCTGAGCAATTTCAACTTTAGACAGTGTTTCATCCTCCCTGTTATAAGAGGCTCGTCTCACTTAATTTGACCTCAAGTGGGGATAATTTCCACTTTAAATCAGATTATGCAGAAACGAATTTTGTTGAAGTAATACATGTGAAGGTTCCATGGTAGTTAAGCTCCTTAGTTTCCCTGTTTTATTTTTCTCAATGCAATTCAAACTCCTCCCTTATTTGTTGTGTTAATCGTCATGGATTTTAAATCTTCATTCGCTATGCAGATAATTCCCAATTGAAAGCCTTCAGTTTTTCTTTAACCTTCTTGCTTTAACATATATTGTATAAGAACCTCTACTTTTAAGAACATTCAGGCTGAACTTTTAAACAACTTGAATAGGAATAGGCCATCTTGCTATTCAAAATCAGAGATTCGAATTTGAATTGAAAGGGTTTGAGTGACTGGCGTGAGGGCTTCTATGACTATTGTCTGCATTCGAAAATTCGTCAAATTTCTACAAAATTTAGAACATCGTCGCTCGATTCAGCTGCTTTTGCCGTATAGTTATAACCAGGTAAATTGCTTAATCTCCCTGGTTAAAGCGTCTATTGCACACACTTCTGGTGCAAACTTCATTATCATAAACTGTTATTTTAGAAAACCCTTGTTCTTTGCCAGTGAATACTTCGATTTCCAAGCCCCTGATGAAATTTTATTCTCAAGTATGCTTGTCTGCAACTCGACTCGAAATCGTAAGGATTAGCTTTGGGGTGCCACAAGGTTCAAGCCTGGGTCCAATTGTTTTTCTTCATTGCCTATGTGTGGTTTGTTATCTCAGGTAAGGAATTTATTGAAACTGACAATTGGAGCTGAATTCCAACCGTAAAATAAAACAAACCAAAAATAATTATTTCAAGAAAATCTACAAAACATTTTCTCCAGTAGAGAAAAATGCACGAGTAGGGAAATGAAGAAGTTTATAATGTCTCTAGAGTGTCTACAAACATTTTGGAAAGTCAATGCTGTACACTTTTTAATCCATAAAGTTTAACTTAAAGTTTGATACGATGTCAATCAAAATAAGTGACTTGGAAGCAAAAATATAGCTGGAAGATTTGTTTCGTAAATGAAAGAATGAATGAATGGATGATAAGTCTAATAACTTTAACTGTGTCGCGAAGGGGACATTATAATTGATGCAGTTGGCCAGGTCACAAATGGAAATCATAAAAGTATTTTACTAATTAGATTAATGTTTTATCGGAAGTCCAACAAGCTTCTTTGCTGTGTCCACTACTGTCTCCACTATCAGCACGTTTTGCAAGACTCAAGTTCTATGGAGTTAACAACTTGTCTTTTTTTTAAGTAAAATTTTCTCATGTTTTCAATAAAGATTAAATTTAAAATTTAAAACTCATAACATTTTCAAATCGCTCACCCACTCTCAACGAAACTCACTCATCGTAGCTCTATTTCAATAAATAAACATTACAAATCAATTATCATTCGATAGAAAGTAATTTTCATTTTATACCTTCGAAGCCCGCCCTTCTCCCCTTGCTTCCGACTAGTGATTCATATTACCGATGAGATTTTATAGAACTATTCCTCAGATGTCTTGGCGCGTATTCAAATACCTTTACAATACGCCGCTGGCCTGCTTTAATTAGCATAATACATTTTCTAAATAAGAATTTCAATAAAATATAATTTTATTTGAGAACGAATCTACAAAAACAGGTGTTATTTATAATAAAACATTAGAATAATTTAACTCAATAAATGATTTCTATTTATAAGAAGAGCCATCAAAGAGTTTTAAGATTACGAAATTCATTTTATTTGCTAAACGAGTAAACAGACCTATAAACACAGAACGATAATTTTTGAAAAGCAGATTTCTTTCTGCTTTTGAAATGTTATGAAGAAATAAGAATAGGATCTCTCTATGCGAAATTTGATTGTTTTTCTGAAGTCCAACAAGGCCCTTTTTTGCGTCAATTCCTTTTTCACAAAGAAGCAGATTTGTTCCTGCTGTTGAAATGTTATGAAGAAATAAGAATAGGATTTGTCCAGGCGCAATTTGATAATTTCTGAAGTCCAACAGGGCTCTTTCTTAGGTCCCCTTCTTTTTCACAAAGAAACAGATTTGGGCAGATTTGTCCCTGCTTTTTAAATATCACGAAGAAACAAGAAAATGATTTCTCTAAGGTCACTCTCAGGGTTCAGCCATATCTATGTAGCATGATGAGTCCAGAAAGACTTTTCTTGCTTAAATAACATGTTTTTTTAAAAGAAAATGTTCCAACAAAAAAATTTCATTTTTGCTGACTGCTTCATGTTAATTGAACTGAATTTATTTTGTTCAACAGTGCTCCATCCGTGAAGGACAGCTAGAAATTAAAATGATATGGATGTCGTTTGTTAGTTCTTTGAGGGTTTTGCAAACGTCGAAATTTTGTTCTGACTCAGCCGGTAGAGTTAATAGAATGCAAAAGATTTTACGTAGAGAGTGAAAGCATGATGCAATGGAATGGACGGTCGAACGTAAAAAAAACGTAGAAAACAGCGTCAACATTCAAATTTCCGTCACATATTGAACAGCATGATAAATTTGCACAGCCTCTTTCTCTTATGCTGTTCATCTTCCCTGTTTTTAGGAGGTCAGATCTTCTTGTTTCACTTGAATCATTGGTCATTGCGTCATTTTCTAACGTCAGACAGGGATGAAAAGCATCTGTGGATGAAAAATTACCTTGGTGACCACGTCCACGAGGAGTAAGGAAACATCTGCCTCCGTAAAGTACTGGCAAAGTTAGAGGAACAGAATCTAGTGCAGGCTACTGTCTGACAGTAGCCTGCACTAGATTTGCTAGCAATTTAGCCGCACATCAATCATACTCAAATGCTATCGGTCTATCTTGTCGCTCAAACGTTTACTAAATATATAAAGAGGCTGCTGCATAATCGTATCATTCAGCCTTTGTTGTCTATTTTCTACTATCATGAGGCTGGATTGCTAGCAAATTTGGATGTTAAGTCTGTTTTGAAGGATTTTGATATGAAGCATTTTTATAAACTCGCTTGTAATTTGAGAACAGTAAGACCAATGTTCACAAACTAAATGTTTCTATCTGAGTTGATATGTTAGGTACACAAGTATGGCCAGTTTATAGGAATCCGATGAATGGTTTGAGAGCTACAAGCTCCAATCCATTGTTTTGATTCACCTGGTATTAATTTTAATTTTATAAACCCATGCTAATTACTACATTACATACACTATTACACTATACGATACTAAAATACAAGAAAAGATACTACAATATTACAAATACTACTATACTGAATTACTACAATACTACGATATTACGATGTTACAGCATTACTACAAGGACATAGAACAAGACAGGACGATACCACAGAGGGTGTGTTCGGGCACATCTCCTCTGCAGCCAACATAGAAACAGTACATAGATAAACCCAACACATTTAGGGAGAACGTAATGCGAACACTGGTATTGAAGATGTCGGTTTGTGAGAGTGTGCTGGGTTTTATTTTTATTGTGAATTGCTAGAGAAATTTCTTATGTTAAAATAAATTTTTTTAGTGCTTTCTGTCGTTAGGGAGTACAAAGACCAGCAGCCTTTGCCATCGTTTGTTTTTGTTTTTGTGAATTTCGTACAGTCAGTTATTCTGGAAGCTGTGCAGAGCAAGTCGCTGACTGTGCGCAAAGCATGCTGGTGTTTGTACTCCCTTTAAGCCCGTCATTGAGTCCAATGCACTTTTTAGCTAAAAGTTGAAGCATTAAGCTTTGTTTTCTACGAAACGAATTTTGTTTAATATATCAAGAAACTTAATTCTAATTTCTGTCAAGATGAATCATCACTTTTGCTCCATTGAGATACGAAAAAATGCAAAATGTCTAGTGCTGAAACACAATATTTTCCTCAAAACTCAAGCAGATTTTAGTACTTTAATGAGATAAATGCTTTTATAAAGTGATATTGTGATTTCTCGAATTTTGATCCTGGTTAATAAAGCTTATTTGCAGACACCATTGCGAAGTGAGAAATCTGTTGAGAAATCTAGGACGACTCCAAAGTAACCTCTTAAAGCTCAATCCTGCCTCAGTCAGTCATTTACAGCGGTATTCCAGCACTGTTAAAACAGGAAATGTGATAAATTGGCGTCCAAACTTTTCTAGGCCGCGGAAAGAAATTTGTTGAAAACATTCAGAGCTGAAGACACGAGGCTCTGTTGTTCTATTATCTTCATTTTAAACGGCAACACTAGTTCTCTTGGATTCGTATCCTGCAATTGCTCAAAGCATAACCGCGAAGATGTTAGCTTGGACTGCAAAATTTGGGTCATGACATAATTGAAACAGAGCTTTCCATCAAAACACCTAATTAATAATGCAAAGATTACAATGAATTTTTCACTATGTTTTCTGTTTCAACAAGCTCATTGTTGCCTCCGGAAATCCAACGTTCTAGAGTTCTCTTTAGATTTATCATTGTAACTCACCTGTTAATAGTTGCCAAGGATTTCGTAAACAAAATATTACCACTATTGTTGAAAGGGGACGACCATGGGCCTTAGCATAGAAATGAACAACTCTGGTATGTTTTTTTAATTCTAGATTACTGGAATATATTTGCACCACCGATTGGGCCTACTGAAGGCCTGAGGGCTCCCTTGAAATTTGGAAAGACCTGAGAAATAGGAAATTAGAAATTGTAATTTTCGCAACATTTTACCGGCAAAACGTTCTAATTTCATCATCTCAAAATAGTCCAAATATACTGATTGATTGATTGATTGACTGACTGACTGATTGATTTCATATGTTTATAGCTTAATGAACTCTTAAAGAGAACTCTCCGGAGATAGTTCATTTCTATTTTACCTGATTCACAGCCGAATTTGGGAGAAATTTCAAAGTTTTTGAAAACGAATTTGGCTATTTGAATCCCAAGTCCTGTTTGCTTTTTCCAAATAGCCTTCGCAATGGTTTTACTTGTTACTGCTGGGGTTGATGAAATGAAGAGAACAAATTGAAGTGAATATGTGATCTGGATCCGAAGGTCCCGTTTGTGTTTTACAACTGAATAGCCTTCGCAGTGGATGTGCTGAACAGTAAAAGTTCAGTGGTATTGATGATCTGGATCCTAAGGTCCTGTTTGCGTTTTTCAGCCCTCGCAGTGGCTGTGCTGTGCAGTGACAGTTCAGTGGGTTGACGATCAAACCTTCGATTGTGCATGGTGAAAATGATGGCTGTCTGGTTGATGAAGGGAACAAATTGAAATGCTACTTCGATCATAAACATTAGAGCCAAATGAAGCACCGATGATCAACCCTAAAGCTTATGGATGGAGCTGGAAAACATTGTAGCCAACACAGTCTATCTCAAAGCAAGAGAAAGTGAGTATTGCTCAACGAATCTTCGCCTTCTCAACATCCCGAAGATGGGATTCCATTGTGGGATTGTTGGAATTTTTTGGCGTTTTGTGCGACGCCTTGCAATCGCCGATCGGTTCGAAATATTATGCTGTCCTCACAGAATTGATTTCAACATGCAGCTGCTTAAAAATGGCGACTTTGAAGTAACAAACCAAAGGCAAATAATACACAATATCGGCTTGAAATGTGAAGGTTGGCTAGGCCCTCCCTTCCTCTTGTTGGGCCGCCAAATCGTAGCTCCGTTGTAGGTTGTGAAATATTAGCTACAATCCCGTTAGGGACACTGCGTTGACGAAGACAACTCGAATTTATAATTAAATTTCTAAGTTATCGAATGATTTTAGGAAGTTAAATTGATGAATAAGAAAGGAATAAGCTCGATTTCCTTATGAGCTTTGTGTTACCGCTTGACGGGAGGAGACAAGTATATGCAGGTTTTTAGGCTGGCCGTCCCTCAACAAACTCTATCTATTTGCATATTTCTCCAAAATCCATGCGAACTTGTCATGGGAAATCCTTCACTTGTTAGCCACATATTCGCATGCTTAACAACATTATCCAAATTATCTCGTTGATTTTGCAATAGTGTAGATATTATCTATAACACTATGAAATATTTTGAACAAGTATTTTGTAACTTTGAATATGCTTTGAAAAATGAAACCTATCCATTGACATGCTAATGCACTTATATTGTCTCCTGAGAATTGAAAGACCTTTTGATCTTTAATCAACATTGATAACATTTTCCTTTTTATGATTTAAAAGATTACAAGCAAATGCTCATTTGGGTTTGATCACAACTCTGATTTNGTGTTTGTGTGCATGTGCAATCGCATATGAAATCCCAAAGCTCCAAAATGTCTTTTAGCAATCAAATGATGCAGCATAGATTACTATAAAATGCAACCAAGATAAATTGAGATGTCTTTGAACAGCATCAAATTTTTGAAAACCTGGTGAACTCTGCTGAATTTAATCACTGAAATGTATTTTCTGTATTGGTTGTGGGGTAGGAATTATAGATCTGGTTGTGCATCAAGTTATTGGAGAGAGAAATACCTCTATGAAGCAGGTGCTGACATTTTGACCTACCGTAATTGTGTCTTTCCATAGCCCTAGAAAAGCCAGAAATTTGAGAAAACCCAGGAAACCACTAGAGCAACATTTCTGAGGTGTCTGATTTCCTAGTTTTGGTTTTTGCACTATGCACTAAATTCTGATTTCCATTTGTAGTGGTTGTATTCATATTGAATATACTATAATTTATTCCATTATTCTAAATATGGTTCATTCAGTTGCGGACTGGTCCCCCTCAAAATCTGGCAAAAGGGCCCCCTTTTCGTGAAAAAGGGCCCCTTTGCAAAAAAGAGAAATTTTTCTCTTTGATGTCCCCTTTTGAATAATGGACATCTCACTATACATTAAGATCGCTCCTTGTTAGTAAACTAGGTAAATGATGTGTGCTTTAAGGCTTCTGTCAAAATATTGACTCCACGAGAGGACCTATGACAACAAATGCTTGGTGTACAAAGTCTTATGACATTGTCGGTCACTCAAGTGAGTCAATAGCGAGAGATCCCTCTGAAAGTTAAAGATTTTGAAAATTCATTTACGAAATACTACCGGGTGTCCCAAATAAAAGGTAACAGATTTGATCAGGGCTAGCAATGCAAATTTAGCTCTAATCAATTCACAATCAGTTTTAAACAAATCCTGGAAAATTAACTTGAACATAGATACCTTGCTGGTTGATTTTTTTGCTTCCAAAGTTCAAATATTAATCTTGTATTAATCTTGAAAGTTTAAGTTTGCCTTCACCTCCAAACCGAGCTTTGCAGCTTTGGCCTAAGCAAATTCTTGAAGCACAGTGAATAAATCAATAATAGCCTTTGATAAAATTTGAACAAAAATAAGATCATATATGGTATTTGCTAGAGTTCACCTATAATGCATTTCTTAATTTTGATTCTTATTTTCAATGTGCTTCAGGAATTTGCTTAGGCGAAAACGCCAAAGGTCTGGTTTGGAGGTGGAGTCAAATTTGAACTTTGAATAATAATATTTCAACTTTGGAAGCACCAATACCAATAAACAAGGTACCTAGTATGTTCAAGTTAAATTTTCAGGATTAACTTAAAAGTTATTTGCGAATGGAAGCTAAATTTTATTATTTTATTGGAGCTAAAATAGCATTAAAAGGTTGAAGAGACATTGTCTCAATGTCTCATTCAATTTCTGAAAATATGCCTATTCCCAATAACTGTAAAATGCAAAGCTCCTGATGTTGTCTAATGCCCCGGGGGCCAGGGAAAAACTTACTGTCAAATGCCCACAGGCGGGGAATATTTTTTGAGCAAATGAAAGGCAGCATTAATGATAAAAACATCAAATGCATTTTTGTTGGTGTTTGGTTTGGTAGATAAACAAACAGTCAAATAAACTTATGTTTGATTGCCTGTTTGTTTGCTTTCCATTTGTTTGTTTGTTTGGTTGTTTGGTTGTTTTTCAAAATTTCTGTGATACTTAGACTTAAGCCCCACCCTTTAAATATTGGCTTCAGTTAAACAATAGTCCATACAATGCACTTAAAATTTAAAAGACCCACCTAATCTGGGTGTGGCAATTTCTATTTTAATGTTGAAAAGTCTCTTCTTTTTTTTCATATCTTATATCACTTTGAATTAGGTTGAATCATGCTGTGCCCTGTTAGAATAATACCCTATCTTAATTTTCTTAATTTATCAGATCATCCTTAATTTATGAGAGATGATCAGGGTTGTTATAAGGCATAATTATATAGATGACAGATGCCTTATATACCCCCAGGAAGGTCAACTTGCTCATGTACTCAACTTTTAGACCTGTTTTTCTGTGAGTGGAGAAAACCGAGGCTCCCTAGACAGGTTAAGACACAGTGAATGCTGCCCCTTGAGTTGTAAATATTTCTTTGAATTACTTCTAGAATACAACAAGTACTTTAAATTAGAATTCACTTCTCAATGTAATTTGGATTATTTGCTGTATTGTAAGCATAGAGTAGGCGCAGATTTGACCTGCTATTTTGAACAAAGATAGAGCTATTGCTGGAAACCTGAAGCAGATTTAGAATATTTTACTTTAATTCATTTCCAAAATTTTATTTTTTGGAAAAGTTTGTATTTCCTTTACAGAAAACCTGTGATAGTCAACATCACGAATCCTCACATTATCCCCACAACAGAAACTAGTAATCTTGTTATAGTCATTTTGGAAGCATGACTTTTTTCTCAAAAGGCCAATTGCTTTCAGGATAAGCATCAGCCAATATTTACAAACAATCTGTTTTGAAATTTCAACAGCTTTCTAGATTGTGATCATACAGTTTTGAAAGTTATTTATGAAATAAGGCTGATGTGAAGCAACATAGTTTTATTGTTTAGAAGTATTTTGCAAGGTGTTTCGGATCAGATTAAAACAGTTAGAAACAACTGTGATTTAACCAGAATGCATGATGAAACCCAGCTAATTGGTCTTATATGTTTGTACTTGACCACAAATGAGTGGCTTTATACAAATTCCATAGTTGGGCCTAGCCTTGGTTTACATCTATCTTTTTATTTCCTGATCATTTAAAAAGCAAAAGATTTCTTTCTGTGGTTTCTTACAAGATTTATTTTGCTTTTATGTGAAATAAGGTTAGGGCAACACCCCTCTTGTTATACAAAGGGAAGTTGATTAATTCTCAAACTTCAGACTTCTGTATGATGTGATTTTTTACTATAAAACATGGACCGCTATTCTGCTCTTGTAGCAAAGTGCCTTAAAATGTTGCCATTATTGCATATATTTCAAAATTACCATATGAAATATTTGATCCACTGATGCATTTTTGTTCAAAATTGAAATATTTTATTTCATATATCTGAAAATTATTAGCATTTCATATTTCAACGCTAAAGAAGTTAAATATTTATATCTTCATTATTTCATATCCCAATTACCCCTAACAGGGCCTCATTGATCATCCCGTTGTGCATTTTTGTTATAAAAAACCATTTCCATTTATATTCACATTACTCATTTCATTTTCGTATTTGATTCCTCTCTTTGTTTGCTCTCCAGGTTTGCTCTCCAGGAGAAAGCTGCTTTTTCATGGTGGCCTCCAATAAAAAAATTTACAATTTCGAAAATACTAATTAGAATTAATTGTTTACAATATGAGAAACCTATATAATAAAAACCATTTGCAGTAAAGCTAAATGCTTATAAACTAAAAAAGTAAATGCCCTCTTAAAAATAGTTTTTTGAAACAATTGAACAGGGAGGATGCCTGCTTCGACTCAGCTACTCAGCTATTTGATAACTTTGCTCTACCATGGGCGTTAAGAAACGCGGTAGTTATTCCTACAACAGTTTTTTCCTCCCTGTGTCCCTATGCTGGTGAAGGTTGTTGTTGTTGGATACAAGGAAAACAGGGCACACAGGGATACAAGAAAACCCCAGCACAGGGCACGGGCATAGGGAGGGACACAGGTAGGAAAAAACTGTTATAGGAACAACTACCGCGTTTCTTAACGCCCATGGCTCTACATACCAAATATCTGGCGTTATAGGAAACCACTGTTTTCCCTCGTTTAAATTCATATAACCATGCTACAAGAGAATCCTGAAGGGGGGTCCTCAATCCCATTTTCCCAGTAATATTTTGCGGGGTACTCCCAGTCCCAGTTTATAAAATCTCAGTGCCAGCAATCATTTTAGGAATGTCCTAGATCCCATTTTACCGCGTCAGGATCCTCCTATAACATTGATGAGTATTTACAAGAGAGTTAGCCTGTGATCAGGCTCACCAGTAAAACCAGAAAGTATTTATCCGGATAGACGCTGTTTTCTTTGTGTACAACACTTTATCGAAACCGCATCGAGAAAACGTGCTGGAGAACCGGGCGTTAATTCGTCCGTCGTGGCGTCTAACAAGAACAAACTTTTGTACAACATGCCCAAGACTTTTCCTGTGAATGATACATGAGGGAACTTAAAAGCATCGTTCGTTTTTATGTAAAAAAATTAGTATCTGTATCGTACTTTTCTCTTGTGATTTTCCATGAAATCTGTACCAATTTGAAAGTCAGCTTAAGTATATGAGTCCACTTGCAAAATAATAATTAATGAATCCAAATCATCGCGAAAATGTTGACCCCTATCTCCGTCTGACTTCATATCGAGTCCAGCCTAGGATCCAGTAGCCTGCGCTGCGTGCGGACCCGCTCCGTGCAGACCATCTGCGCGCAGGTTAAGAATCCAGCCGTTTTCTGTCTTTTGCGATCGTAGGAAGTCCAATCCCTGCTAATATTGATAGAGTCCCTGGAAATTTACGCCAGCTCGGAAGGATGTCGAATGAAGAATCAAGAATCTGTGCTCCCTCGCGTGCTATCTAACAGCTTATATGTTGTATGACAACTGTGAAGGCAGTTTGAACGAAATAGGTAGCTGATATTTCAACAAGTCATGCTGTTTATCTGCGTGCTATATGTTAGGGCGTATGACGTATATCAGGGCGAGTGTACATCATTGCACAGTTATGTAACTTCCAACAAGGCAGTTATGATTGATTTGAGAAGGCTACAGTAACCATCTGCTAGGGGCTGGGGTAATTTTCAGGTTTCTATGTTTGCCCCCCCCCCCCTTGGGGTGCATCTAAGGGGCTAAAAGAACTAACCAAACCCTTTCGAACTATATGTGTCATTCGAAAAAGAAAGGTTCTTCAAAGGGGTTCTACAAAAACCATCTGGAAGAGGGGCAGGGGTAATTTTCTTTGTCCTGTGTTTGTGCCCCTATGAAGTTTGTCAAAGGGACTATATAAAAAGGCTGTATTCTTACAACACGAGGAGTAACATGATTTTAAAAAGACGAAATTTTGGGTGTCGATTTATTAAGCCAACGTGCGTTTCTTGAACTCGTACAGTTGACATCTGTTATCTCGAACTCAGAGGGGAAATCGAAATTTGTTAAGACAGCGAATGTTCGAGATGGCGGGCAGTAGAGACGTCATCTGTGGATAAAATTTGTACAAGACTACGGTATACAATTTATAATTTGTTGTACGCCAAGGTGGCTGAATGGTAGAACATCGATTGACATAGTCCGTTGACGCGTTTTCGAGTCCCGCTCTTGGCGTAAATACCAGAGTAAAATCGCGTTGGAAATGCATTAGAAATGTGACGGGAAAACGCATTTAAATCATTTTTACCTCGATTTCGAGATTTCGAGATTTTATCCGTGCCTTCGAAGCTGGCCTAAAGCATTTTGATGGAATCAAACAGTTTTGATTGCATTTGGAAAGGATGACTCACTGAAAATGCCTTTAAAGCTTGGTTTACACAGAGTAAAAACCGTAGTAGGAATGAATTGTAAATGCGACGGTAAAAAGCGTCGAAATCAGTTTTACTTCAATTTCGAGATTTTATCTGCGCCTTCGAAGATGGCCTAAAGCATTTTGATGGAATCAAACGGTTTTGATTGCATTTGGAAGGGATAACTCTCTGAAAATGCCTTTGAAAGAGTTTAAAAAATTATGCGTTATCTCAATTCCAACGAGTTTTTACTTTAGCGTGAAGCAAGCTTAGACTTACGACGTGATTCCTTGTATTTGTTCAATATTTTTAATCTGATTTTTATCCAATTCAATGAGCGATACTGAGACTTATGTAATGAGTATAGCAAGCTCCGATTGCTCTCATTTTTCTCTTCATCCCTAATTTTTCGAATGCGGCTTTCTTATAAATATATAAAGTAGAATTATCTTGTCTCTTGGCGATAATTTACTTCAAGATTGCGTGCGATGAGATTTTACTGTTGTTATGAACTTAAATCCTCCCGTTAGTAACAACATGAAGAAATCCATGCCTTAATTATCCCTAAATCGTCTTAATGGGCTATGAAGTTTCCAAGGTCGTACAAAATATGTGCGTAGATCTATCATTTGCCTAGATTTTTGCCGAACAGCTTAGCGAAAATCCGAAAGAAACGCTATTTGAGCAGGTTTCTTTCCTCTCTTCTAATGAATTATGTATTATTATGCTGTGAGATGCCATTTTTCTTGAAACTGAATATGCGTTCTTGCCAAATTATGGACGTGTTTTCAAGCTGTCTTGTAATGAGACTTGCTCGATTTGTCGTCCTGTTTGTCACCAAAGAGCATTCAAGCTATTCTGTGTACATTATCTTGTCATTCCATTTAACTGCGGCGATATTCAGGTCATCGAGCTAAAAGTTTATTTTTATTTCAAGTGTCCAGCTGCTTTTCACGATGGTTGTGGAAGCAACTCAAAAAACATCCTTTGTTTTCGAGCATAGGTTTCAAATCTTTAAAAAGCTAGTGTAAATGCCTATTACATTATTCTTTGGATTGATTGGATGGCTTAGAAGGAACTTGAGCTACTGTGCTATATTTCGACCGTTTACTTTTTTGAAATTTTGATTATTTTAAAAACTATAATTTATTTTATATTTCAACTCGTTTAAGGTTGTGACGTCATCATATTTCTAAATCGTGAACCAGAATATTTAAAGACTTGTGCTTGACACCATATCGTAGGCCTTCGTGAATTATCGTAGTTTTCGTGAAAATACCATGTTTCTTCAACAAGTTTAGATATTTGGATGGTTTTAATTTTCTTCAAAAGTTGGTTTGAATTCTTTCAAGAAAAGAAAAAGGCTGTAATTTTTAAGATAATCAAGATTTGGAAAAGTCAACAGTAGACTTATAGCAAAGTAGCTAAAGATCCTTTTTAAGCCTTTCAATCCAAAGAAAGATGTAATGGCCATTGACACCAAATATGAGCATTTTTACTCATTAATTGATTGATTGATTGATTGATTGATTGATCCATTTATAACCACATCCATTCATTCATTCATTCATTCATTCATTCATTCATTCATTCATTCATTCATTCATTAGTCTTTTCATTCATTCACCAAGCGTCGCCAGAGGAACAAACTTTCCACGAAAACCATTTAAAAGTTTCTTACTTCATCAAAATTGTAGTCAGTTTTGATACAAGAGCAGGCTCGCGTTCAGGAACGACGCATCTATTATGGAAGTACATAGTCCCGGGTTGGGGGCTTGAGTTCCGCTCTGATCGCTTTAAAGACCCACTGTCGACCATGATCCTTTGTGCACCGAATGAAAAGCAAGACAAAGAGAACTTAGGCCAGAAACAACTTCCAGATAATACGAAAGTCGACCTTGGCGCCTCGAAGGACCATGGTTAGCAATGGGTCTTTAATTGCTGGCAATTTTTTTCTTGGACTTGATTTTCCGGCATCTTGCCTTCCTATGAATAACGAATATTTTTCTCTCCCTCAGGTCGTGTTAAAGGAAGAAGTAAGAAATGGAAATCGATGCTTCAATTGCCACACATTTCTACATGCAAACGTTTACGCAGTGAAATAAGTAAGTTTGTTTATTTTAGTTTTGCTCTCCTACTCACAGCATGTCATGAGGTTGCTGCAAAAATTCCACAATTTCTATTTTATTAAAGAGAATCAACGGATATAAAAGTGGAGAGCGCCAGAGTTATTTGAAATGGAAGATGTTTACTAGTGCTCAAACAAAGAGACAAAGGCGTGCACATAACTATTTCTTTATCGTATTTATAGGCTGCTCCACTTATATCTGTTGATTCTCTTAATTCGTCAAAATTTCGTTGAAAATAGAAAGGTCCAACAAAAACTGCCTTTCCTCTAAGCAAAATGATATTTTGACAAATTATATGATTCATCTAAACCGAAAATATACGTTCTTTGCTTTCAACATTAAAATATGTTATGGCTGACAAATAAAGTATGTGTTTAGATTAAGATCTGGGTTGTATAGAAATACCTCCCTCTTGTTACAAGGCTCATGGGTCATCGAAAGTCATTCACCGCCATATTTTAGGCCATCGTTTCCCTACTGTTGTACCCTTTGGGGCGCGTATGCCCTTTGGGGCGCGTATGTTCGGAGTTTGCAGATCGGATGNGACAGGCATTATATTTACAGATAGGGCCATCCCAATTTTTTCATATTTTTGAAACTATTTAAGCTTTCGACTGATTTTAATTCATTCGGCAAACAGATATTCCATAGTTTTATGAGTGAAACCTTTTCCGCCCATCACAGTAATCTGTGACTTGCTTCACAAGAAAACGACGAAAAACAATCTGCTTGCTGATTAAGAAAGGACATCCTACATATTTATTCCATGCGGGAGAAAAATTTCGTCATTTTCATTAATTTTATATGTGAACTTAAAACGTGTTCAGATTTGTACTTGATATGAATGTTTGAAGCTAGTTTCGCATGTGCTGAACAATTAGGTCAAGAATGAATATATGGAAACTGAATTTCTATCTTTACCCCGACCTGTAATTTACTTGCTGACAACTCTTCCCCAGAAGATTATACGTCCACGTCGTAAGACGGTTGATATCTCTATCTTCTCCCGTCTCATTTCAGAGGGTATTGACATATATTCTCCCTTGAAATTGGTTTTCTCTTTACCAGGTCGATCAAAAAAGGTTCGACGTTTGAGAAAGGAGCAAAAATTTGTTTTCTAATAATCGTTGAAGCTTCCTTTTGTTGTGTTATATCAAATGCAAAATTATTTGTAGCAATGATAAAAGTTTTGTTCCAGCAAGCGAAAGATTTTTAAATCACAGCTCGAAGAACGTTATATTGGGCCATATAGGTTTCATAAGACATCGTAAATCTTGCCGCGGAGCCTTAGTTTTACGACTTCCAATAAGACTTCTATTCGTGTATGTTAAAGAATTCGAATTGACGAAAAGATGGTACTGCTAACAGCTCCGGGCTTTAAATTTCACGAGCTTTTTTAAATGAGCCTTCTCCGGAAAATCCCTTATAAAATCGGAACGGAGTGACCGATTTCAGCCAGAAAAAATTCTAAAATTAATTGAACATGTTGGCTATTGAATAAGATATTAACACATATTATTGCTTTGATATTTAAGGAACTTAAGCCTTTCAAACATCGTGCATTTTTTCTGACTCAACCGCTAGTATTCTTCATAGACCAGGTAGCTTACAAAACTTCAGAATTTTGTGATTTTAGGACAATTGCTAGTAGAATGTTTATCTTTATAATTAATTCGATCTTTGCTCTAAAAAGTCAAAAAGAAAACTTTAACATTGGTAGAATTTTTTAATTTTGAGGATTTTTCAAACGCCGAAACTATTTAGCTCACTCGGTAGACATTCCATGGGTAGGATACATGCACTTATTTCCGGGGGGGGGGGCACTTGACCAGATTTTGGTTGAGGACGTGCCATCCAAGCTTCAAGAACATGCCCGAACCTTGTACCAATTTTCAATTTTTCTTAAATAGCCTATTTATCTATTGCTTATACCAAAATCGTGAAAACGATTCCCTTCCCGATGTCACGTCCCCAGTACCCAAAATATACATAGTGCCCCCGGGCTTATTTCTTGTCGAAATTCAAGGATTGTTAGTAATTGATGACATCTCTTTGACATCTATGGAATCTCTTTTTCAGACATCACGTACGATCGAATATGTGAAAAAGAACCCATTGGACGAGAATTATTCACTGAATTTTGTCGAACGGATCAAAAACTGAGTCTTTTGGTTGCTTTTATCAAAGCAGTTGTAAGTTCATTATTATTCTTTAAATTCAAATTTCTTGGCAAAAAATAACGAGGGAGACCATGGTTTTATTACTCTTTGCTGACTTTGTGACAAGTATCTTATTCAACTGGCTTTTCGTGTGTGCATCATCGTCTTAGTGAATTTTATGAAACAAANTGTTTGTTCTTAACTTGATAAAGTACGAACTTTGCTTTTAACACTAAAATATTAAATATCTGACGCTCAAAAATGTTCTTGTTAATATTTTATGATGGTTTTGTTTTGTTTAGTGTAATAAAGCTTAAATTTTCAATTTTGAGTTTCATTCTTGGGGATGCTACGTTCAGAAATTTAGCCAAGCCTGGACGTTTCTACCAAAAAGTTCTTTTAAAAAGAGTATCAGGGCTTAAAATATTGGTTGTAAGCTATAAAGTTTCAGCGTGATTAAGACTAGGGTTGCATCTGTGAATGAATGCATTATGAAGTGAATTTGAAATGAAGTGAATTTTACAGATGAAAATGCACGAGAAAAAGAATACAAAATCCCACCCTGGATTTCGTATAGAAGAGGTTATTATACAGACAAAAATGAGGCGGGTTCCTGTAAGATTTTAAGGTGATTACCTCGGTGAATGAATGCATTATGAAGTGAATTTGAAATGAAGTGAATTTTACAGATGAAAATGTCCGAGAAAAAGAATACAAAATCCCACCCTGGATATTCGTATAAAAGAGGTTGTTATACAGAAAATAATGAGGCAGGTTCCTGTAAGATTTTAAGGTGATTACCTCGGTGAATGAGTGCATTCTGCTGTACTGAAATGAATTGAATCTTACGTATGAAGGATAAAATAGCATTGAAATGTTAGGCTTGGTGTTATACATCATCTAGGTCACTCATAATAAGATTTGAAGGTAGTTACGTCTTCAGACAATTACCTATTAATATGCTTATTCTGAAGTTTCAATAAAAACAAACAGAAAAGAGACGAAAGACCTTCGCAATAGTGTGCAAATCTCGCCATCTTCAAGCAAAATTAAAATTAGTGCTGGACATTAGTCGCTAAGAAATTCTAAATCCTTTTAAAACTACATCCTTCCATTGCATCCTAGTTCGATGCTCAGCCATAACTTATGCTTCACTGGCAGTTCACACGACTTTACTCAAAGCAATACTTTACTTGTTTACAATACTTGTCAAGTTATTTTTAGTAAACAATAAATCAAGGGAGTTTGGAGATAAATCCGAAGGCGTGTCTGAATTTTGCCAGATGTTTGAATTAACTTGTTTTCAATGTTTCATAAAATTGTGCATTCATTCTTTATTCTTTTCAAAAGAAGGTCGATTTTTCGAGTTGAGGCCCTAGCATTCTTTCAGCCTAACCGTTTCTTCATTATGTTCTTAGCCCCAAAACAGTAAATTATCTGCTTTAACAATAAAATCTTATCCATGTCAACGATTCGAGCTATCGTTCACATTCTCTTGAAAAATCTCTTCGACTGTGGTGGACTCGGTACATGTTTTATGATGGATTTGTGTCGTTCTTCTTCCATGTAATAATATTTGCTCACAGTTGAACTCATGACAACTTGAATTTCAATTTGGAGTTTCAATCTTGGCAGAATACGGATTTTAGAATCGATAAAGCAAAGAGACGCGGGGGAAATTTCAAGATTAAAAACATATGTACCAGATTATGGAATAACTTACCTAAGCTACTCAGACCATTTCTTCTCAAAAACATTTTGTCAAAAAACTAAAAATACATTTTCTGCCTAAATATTAAAAATTTATTACACGTAAAATTATGAAATCACAAAGTAGCCTATCTGTATCCTAATATTTTCATAACTTATTTCCTTGTATCTTAGTTATTGTATCCCTTATATACCATGTTGTACTTTGTTTTGTTTTTAAAGCAGCCCAGGCTAGATAAGCATTTGGTTTTCCTGGGTCGCATAAGATTCCCTGTATTAGGTTGGAATTCTTATGAAAGAATTTTGACTTGATTTGGGATGTAATAATAATAATAATAATATACGAATATTCATACAGGATGAAAACACTTCAGCGAATCATCGCTGTTATCAACGTGTGTCCTGTCAAAACTAAATCAAATAAAAGTCATTAAAAAGTTACTATTTACAATTATCTTTGAATGAAGTAAAAAGTTAAAAATATTTACAATAGTTCCTCGTCGTGATTAAAGTGTTTAATCTAACTAAAATAGTCTTTAAAATGTTATTGCTGTGTTCTTAAACTTAGTCAAAATCTCAGCCTGATAATTCTAATAAAATGGTTCTTTTAAAAGAAGAGTCGAGTGTACAGATGTAGTTATCTCTGAGTGGACAGATATATAGTACATCTTAAACTAAAAAGTTGGAGTACCGGAAAAGTCTCGTTCACACATTCACTGCTGGAAATCGATGCAACGAAAATAATAAAACTTATAACCCCAAAAAGGAGTGTTAGAATTTAACAGCAGAAGTGTTTGAATGAAAGGTAGAAAATGACATGCCTTCAAACTTCGCAAAACTTGAAAAAATATTGGTAAGAAGGAAGGATTAAGGAAAGTCAAGGTCAAAGAGAGAAATCCAAGCAAGCTTGTAATTTGAGCAATCCCTCTCCGTGCTTTTTGATTGCTCAAAAATTTTTCTGCAATACACCAATTCAATTTCCAGCCTCGTTTTGGAAATTACTCAAAATTCTTTCATACGAAATTTTAGAGCCCAGATTCGGTTTTAGCACCCAAACTTTAGTCTAGTTTCAGGTTTTCAAACTGCTAGCGCTTGTGATGCTCATTTTATGACGATGGAAAGTTGAACATTTTATAAGGGATTTGACCGCGAAAATCGCTCAGGGTGAAACTTTACACCCGGAGTCACTTTTCACGGTCAAATCCCTTATAGATTTTCAAGCTTTACATCGCCATAAAATCAAAATTAAGACCACTAGCAATATGCAAACTTGTAGTTTGACTAAACTTTGGGTGCTAAATCCGAATCCGCCTCTAAAATATCGTATGAAAGAATTTTGAGTAATTTCCAAAACGAGGCTGGAAATTGAATTGGTGTATCAAACAAACTCGAAATCGTAGGTGGTGAAAAATGTGATAATTTTCTAGACACCTTATGTCTGATATCGTTCATTGATCATTAGATTGGCTATTTATGAAAACATAGTTCTTTTTGTAAAAGATAAAAGGCTTGATCTACAGTCGTGCACTTTAATAGTTTTATCACAAGTTGGGTTAATAACTAATGCTCTAATAATGATAGGCCCCATACCTGAACTATATAAGATATAACGATAAAATCAAGAGATGAACACAAAGAAAGATGAAAATGAAGATATTCGATTCAATTCCCAACTAGTTTCAAATCGTGGTCATAATCCGGAGAACGATTAGATTTAAGATATATCTGTGATCGTTATCTATGAAAAAGTTTGGTTTTTTGTACAACTGTGTTATCATTTTGAAATTTTAATGCTACAACTAAATTTCTTTCCAATGCAATCAAACAAACCCGTCTTAGTTTTTAATGTTTTTCTGGATTTTTTGAGTTTATAAACGAAAGGGTAAAGCGAATGGGAACACAGTGGAGCAAATAAACTTAAATTCAGACAAGAACTTAAAATAAATGCCTTTTCACGCCTTATTTATAACAGATTATTTTTAAGATATCTAGAATGTTGTTACAGATGGCCTTGTCGATTACAGAGCTCAAAATATAATTTTTTCAGGCCACCAGGAATCTTTCTATTTCAAGCTGTATCTCAATGTGAGCAATACAGTTCAGCGCTTTTGTGGCCAAGTATTTTGCTCCCCGTGGTATTGTTCTTTTAGTGGTTTGGGTAGTGTGTAAGTAATGCAATTAAATACTGTGTGTTTGAAGTTTTATTGCGAATGTATGAAAAATACAATTCAGTTTTTCTACTTGTAAAAAAATTAAGATGCTTTAAAACAAATGATTTATTATTAAATCCACAGGAAAAATTTGAGTCCTGTCCAGAATCAACGAGAGGCGAGCACACGAAAATAGTTATCGATAAATATTGGGATAATGAGGTAAATAGAAATTGCAGTCAAATCGCCACTTACTTTTATTTGTAACATAATGTCATTTATTTTGTATTCATGACAGAACATCACTTTTTATTCGTGAAAAAAGTTTACTTGTCTTTTATTTGTGACAAAATCTCTGGTATTTTTCAAACTGGATTTTCAAATGAATCATACCTGGAAAGTTAGAAGAATCTGAAGTCGAAAGTTAAACATTTTTTTCAGTACATTACACATTACTGAATTTTGTTTCTTATAACCTAGGAATCATACGAAATACTTCAGACAACAGTCAGTGATGAAATCTTACAAGAAGCGAAAACTGCATCGAATAATGGCCCGAGTAGTGCTTTGTTCAATAATTGTGCAAGGTTTGTTTGTTTGTCAACTTATTTTGCATCGATTATTTACATCTAGCTTACTATTATATACAATATACAAAGTAAACTAATCCAAATCGATCGACATCAAGGTTTCACTAATCAAAATCAAGGTTTGTATCATTAAAAATATTCTGTGCCTGTGAGCAAATGATTGGGAAAAATGTGCTTGCAATTAAATCGCTCTCAGTAGAGTAAAGATGCCAACAACAAATGTGAAATGATATTTTGTGCCTTTGAGCGGCGCTCGCGCACATGAATGAGGTCTGGTTTGTACAACTACCTAGTGGCCCAAAAAAATGTTTCCCTATTTGACAGCTACAGAAAAATTACCATTTCTCGTTTTGAGCAATTCGAACAGCAGTGTTTCGTTCAAAGGCTAACTTGCATCCAAATAAACTTTTCCCACTTTTTGCCGCTTGCAAGGCCTCCAAGATATGGATTTTCCGAAAACCTTCAGCTCGAAAAACCGTTGGAAAGAAAACAAATCTAGCGTTAGAGGACAGAAAAGTATGTTCCATATTTTACATCGCAGGTGTAAAGAGCATACAAATGCTTGTCAATTTCATACATTGGTATTCAAACTCGGCACTGTAAAAAGTGCGGACCACTGGACCTTGTCTTAGGAAGCATATCTTCTTAAAACCATTAAGCAAAATCGTGTGTTTTACGGGCGCAATGAACAAATATTATCTTTCTTGGGTCATTTTTGAAGTTCAAGTTCCGTGTTGTTGGAATTTGTTAAAAAAACGCGATTTCTGTGGATTTTGAGCTGCAGGTTTAACGATCTTATTGATTAACAGTTTTTAGCTCTTTCATAAACTTTTCAGGTATTCTGTTTTTTAGGAAAATAATGATAGAAAATCAATGAGTGCAGATACAAAAATGAATTAAATATTCAAGTTGGAAATTGTGCAATAGATTGCTGTTTGAATTTTTGTTAACTAACGGACTTTTACTCTAATAGCAGCTAAAAAACTTTTATTTGGGACACCCGGTACTTGAATGCTGGTGGGCAATCTGTCAGTACATTGATAGTTTAATTCATGCTAGTATGATTTTGATTTTCTTAATTTTGACACGCGCTGCACTCTTATTTTGTTGCATTTTTATTTTAACTTCCACATAAATAGGTAGTTTGATAAATTGTTTTAAATCTTAGCAGAAACTACAAGAATATACTTTAACCAATTAAAATAGCTTATCATGTTATTGTGCTGTGTTCTTAGGTTCGTTCTTTGCTTCTTACATATCGCAAATTCTACAGTGTTGTTCTTGAGGCAAGAAAACATATCTTCAAGTGTTAGCTACAAAAGACCTTTTAGCTATTCTAAAAAAGAGTCTGAATCGAACGATATTTTCATGTATTTTGTAGGATTTTCGAATGTGCACAATAGTAATGGAAGCTCTAACGCCACTTAATCGAACCTTCGGTATAAAATGTATAAACATATCGCTCGATCCAGACTCTTTTGTAGAATAGCTAAAAGGTCTATTGTTTTTGCGAAAAAAGGTTTTAAGTATATACACCAGTAATCGACCAGTGGAGTGCTTTGTTGTTATGCTTTTTCTTGTTTCTTTTCAGAGAGGTGAGAGAGTTCTTGAGGGAGAAACCATATCGAGAATATTTAGAAAGCATGTATTTCAAAAGATTTTTGCAATGGAAATGTCTCGAAAGGTACGATTTTTCAAAGATCTATTCAGCCTCGTCATATTAGTTACGGAAAATATTTCATATTTGCTCGAATATCCTGGAATATAACAGACTATGTCATACGCCTTGTACCAACTCACGAAGGATGTAATTCTTAGTTGTTGTTAGTAATTGTTTGTTGCAATCATGAATCAACTGACTATATATAATTACTTCAACTGCAAACCTCATTTTGGATATTTTTTTAAATTACATGATACGAAATGTTTGCCTCCAGATTCGTGTTCAGCACCATCAATTTTCATAACTTTAGTGTCTAAAATATTGATTTATGAGTGTTTTAGATTTTCAGTTTTGCAAGAGATTTTTGAACTTGCAGCTTTTTGCCCTTATAGCCTTTTTCGTGGTCAAATCAATTTTCCATGTTCATAAAATCAATGTTACAAACACTATGGATACGACAAATTGCACATAGACTAAATTTTAAGCCAACAATTTCGTACCATGAAATTTTGAATATGCCTATAATAGCAGTCGGGATAATTCTTGTTCATAATAATCCATTATTTCCTGCAAAAAGTTCTTGTCCGTCTTTCTTCCTTCCTTGTTTTAAGTTGAAAGTCTCCAGAAATTTTATGGCATATTGCCACATTGTCTATCCTTGAATCTCGGCCATTGGTGTATTTACAGTCTTTTCAGCCCCTACAGCTGGCCCATCGATTTTTGATAACCTTTCAAACGAATACAATCTTCATTACACACCAGCTAGATAATGTTTTTACACTAATTGATTAAATCACAACTACTTGATAATTATTGACAGCAATATTTTCTTCTTTTCAGGAGACCAGTAACGAAAAGTCTCTTCAGACATTATAGAGTTCTTGGAAAGGGAGGATTTGGAGAGGTAAATCATTTGTTTCAATGAAATTGTGTCCAAAATATGTTACAAAAATTCAGGGGGTCGAAGTTCTTGGCTATTTTCTAATTTCTTTCCCACACAAAACATTATTTCTTCCACACTTAATTATAGAAGTTTTAAAAATGAAAGAACCGTTTTGTGTTATTTGTTCCATGCACCATAGAGTAGGGTCTTTTCCATAATATTTACCCCGGCAAAAATTGGTTATTATCCATTTGCTAACTGACTGATGGTGAATCGTTTCTTAACAATGCAGTATAAATATACTTTTATTGCCATCGTGCAATCGTATGATAATTTTGCTTTTAGATAGATAGGCGACAAATTTTTATTTTCATTTGATCTGCTATTTGATCTTACAACTTGCTACGACCAGTGCCTAACGAAAATCGTCCTCCCAAAGGGATAACACGTGCATTTACAAATCATTGATGTAAAGCAGAAATATTAGGGAAATTTGGTCATGATTTTAGGCCTGTTTTGAAGGTTTCTTGAATGGGCTTTCTCGAGAGGATCCCTCGTAATATCAGAGCGGAGTGACTGATTTCGATCAAGTAAATTTTAAAATATTTTGAACATGTTCATTATTAAGCAGTATATTTGCCAAAATTATTGTCTTGATAGCTAGGGAACAGTGGCCTTTCAAACGGGGATTGTTTTTACTCGCCTTACCGTTTGTCATTTTCATTCATCATTTTCTGTACTATTTTTTATTCTTGTTCAGGTGTGTGCCTGTCAAAGTAGAGCAACTGGACAAATGTATGCAATGAAAAAATTAGAAAAGAAACGAATTAAAAAGAGGAAGGGAGAAGCGATGGCCTTAAATGAAAAACAGTTGCTGGAAAGAATTGATTGTTTGTTTGTGGTGAGTTTTTGCATTCATTATTTTCCAATTTTGACCTATTTTAGCTTGACAAATAGCTAGGATGTTTTCTTTCAGGCATCTTCAGGACATGGCAAGGTCGATGGAGTTGGAAATTAAATATGAAATAAACCAAGACTCTCAATTCCCGCATAAAAGAAATTCGATATAAGGAACTTTAACCGCAAAAATGGAAAATAGGTTAACAGCTAGAACTCGTATAAAGGACTACAGGGTATTTTAAAATACATGATATGAGGTGTCGGTTCATAATTTTTTTTATATTAAATAACATTCAATCAAAACTTAATACAAAGCAACAAAATAGAAGAAATGACTAACTTGCAGAGAGCAATCAACCTAACACTCCGTTAATCACTCCGTTGATCACTCCGTTAATCATAAAAAGCAACGGCTCAACTGTTTGAAAATCGCTTTATTGACGTCATAAGCACGTGCTTGCACAGGCCCCAAAAGGGAACACATTCAAATTTTCACTGTCAGAATTTCGGGCTTGTTTTGATCCCATTGTAGGGATTAATTTCTTCTCGTGTTTCTTTTATAACCACCAGAGGGGAATGTAAATTTTTTACTGTAAGATCTCATGGTTATTACACAACAGTTTTTGATTGTATGGTTTATGCTATGTTTCACTTACTGTGAACCGGTCATTTTATTATAGTAGAGCGACCTCATGTCAGTAAGGGACATATATGCGCCTTGAAGATTTCGTTTCAAGTTTCCGAATTTATTGTAACAAATTGCGGGCTCATTAAAAAAGCAAAAATGGTGGGAAAGCCGTGTTCCGTATGAAACTTCAGTGACTTAGAAAATTTTTCAGTTCCTTCGAGCGAACATTTTGAGGTAAAGATTTGCTAGGGTTAAGTTTGCGCAAGATGAATTCACTTGACATCATATTCTGGGAGAAGGCAATTGAAAAATAATCTCAGTTGCCATAAAAAACGATGCAGACAACAGCTGATCTGTTTAGTTTTTATGACTTTGGAGAAAACTGTTATGAGTGATGAAATATAATTTTTGATTCGGAAGCCAAATTCCTGTGGCCTAAAACTTTGGAAGAATTTCCTAGGAGCGGTGCTCCCTTGTTTCGACACTTTTTCGACCTCTGGGACACTTTTATTGGATTTTTGCTCAAGGTGATCTCAGTTTTGAAAATCCTTTTCATCTTCAAACATTATTTCCTTGAAAAGAGATTCCCAGCTTTTGGATCATCTTGAGGCAAATTCTTTCAGGGGTTTCTCGGGGTGGATATAAAGACAGGGGAGGTAGAAGTCGAGCAGTTAATTAGTTGAAAAATGAAGGAAAATTCTTCCAAAATATACTTTTCATCGATTTCCAGCAATTTGATAGCAAAAAATCATCTTCTTATTATCTTAAATTATCTCTTGTTGCTGCGTTTGTTCTGGAATTTTTAGTCTTGAATTAGATTTAAACGAGAAATACCCTGCCTTAGGACTGTTTACCAAGTTTATGTACCTGGGAAATAAGCTGCCAAAAATTTTGTAAAGAAATTTTAAGAAAAACGTTTTTCAGTCATAACTAAATCGTTCTTGTTTTTCCCTAGGCAGTGTTTTATTTATCTCACGGGAAAATTAGTTTTTATTTTTCATTAGCCTTCAAAAAGAATGGAACTATATCTGCAACAATATTCAAAATGTTACCGCCCGGAGATGCTTTCAATTCAAAGTGATTTTTGGAAAATAATCGTTAGACTTACGTCATGAAAACCGGAGAGGGGAAGCCCATTACCTCCTTAAGCAGTAATTGATTGTTAATTTGAAAAATACATGCCACTTTTGGCAAGCGATTCTTTTGGAATATGCCACGGTGAAAAGTAAACTTGAAAAAATAAATTAAATCAGAAGTCAATTAAATTAAGTAACATCATTAGCACATGTATGCAATATTAAGGCAGATTTTATCCATGGTGAACGGAGGAAAAATTAAGGGAGGTGGAATTTTCTCTTAAAATGAAAAACAACCGATGATTAATTGATAATATTTCAGTTGCAATATTAGAATTAATTTGTAATATCAATAATAACAATCCTTGACAACATATGACAATAAATGACATCACGTGACAACAGATCATTGTTCTCTCATCATGCTATCTCCTTGATTTTTTTATATACTTTGGAATGGTAGATTCAAAAAGCGAAATTGTTGTAAATTTTTGGTACAATAGGCCTTTCTGAAATATTGTGTTATTTGATTGCGCCTAACTGCACGATTACAACGAATCTATGACCGAATAACAGTGAACAATGTCTTGAATTTTTCTAATCAATTTTGCCTTATATCCTTGCCAACTTTGACCCCTCTTTCTAAAATCAAAGCTGGCATATTTCCCAGGGTAAATAGCCTTGCATTGTATCCCCCTTAAAATAGAACCCCATTTGCATGCCACGTAACAAAGCTTACAATGAGATAAACATGTTTATTACAATAATTTAGAAGTTGTGGCCAAACTTCGCAATCCGCGTCTCAATCAGGAAATAAGGTGGCGACAGTTGAACAAATCAACCGTTTATCTCTTTAGCCAAATTTGAAATCATCGAATCAATAAGTGGGTATTTTGGCAAGTGAGCCTAGTGCTTGATTGTTTTTTTGGGAAATTACTGTCAGTGAATGTGCCAAACTCTGTCCCGACTTTCATTCTAACGCCGTCCTGCTTTGTTTCTGTGTTCCAACAGCTAGCTCTTATTTACGTCATTTGGCCTACGATGTTTTGCACTCGTCTAGACCGTAGGATATTTGGGTGTGTGTATTGGAGCCGATGGAACGTTAATTGGACCATGATTTAACCGAAATCTATAGTTTGATAAACAGTAATGATGAAGCTACAGTATTCTCTGTTTATTGCTTTGTAGGAATCTATTTTGATGTTACATTGAGGGCTTTTAAGCCTTGCATTCACAGCCCGATTTCGTGGCTAACACCTAGTTGAAGCACGATTTTATAAGAGGGTTCTGAAATGGTAAACTGGGATTTAATAGAAGCGTGAAATTGAAATAGGGTTCTATGTAATGAGACTGGGATTTGATAAAGTTGGACTGAGAATGCCAACAACAAAATCATAGACTTTGAAATGGATTTTGATCATGAACTGTATGTTTACGAAAAACGCCTAGGATTTCCCACAAAATGCGACTGGGAAAATAGACCCCTTTCGGGACTCTCTTAATTTGTGTTGATCACAATTAGATGTTATCGCTTTTGCTTTAATCACGACAACCTCAGTAGGAATCATGCCTAAGGGGAAACCTAAAATGTGTGCTGGCAAGAGATCCTATTTTGAACGACCCAGTGATCACAATAGCTATATAGCAAACCGTTATGAAATGTAGTCGAGCGTGATTTAGCCCCACCTCCCCCAGATCATTATCATGAATCAGGAAAACATTTACGCCCCAATCTGAGTGTCATTTCCTTTCGCTGTCTAAAAGGTAGGGGAATTCTTTGAGCCCCTCCTTTGCAGTATCAATTTTGATCACAAACAACTTGTGTTATTCATACTGGCGCTATGTATAGAAGCTTAGGACTAAATTAATCACAGAGGTTGTTTACATGTTGTGGTATATGACTGCCCCTGAAGTATTCCGCCTCTTTCTAATCGAATACAGTATAAACTTCCCCAGGCTAGGAAAACCAATAAAGATGCGTTTCATTTCAAAATTTGTTTTCATATTTGAATTTTTTCAGTGGAGATTGCCACGTTTTGGTGTAACTTTTATCTCAAGAATTTTTCCAAATTTGTTGTCATGTCCAGTATCGTTTTTGAAAACATAAATCAGCAATTTCTCTAAGCACACTGTCTTGAATTGTTCATTTATTTATTTGTTTGTTTATCTATTTGTTTATTTATTTAAGTTTAGATGATCTAGAAGAGCATGCTAAAATGTTGCAGTCTTCTCGTTGATACTTTTACGCATTCCCAACCGGTCTCGAGCTTTGTAAGCAACTAATTTTGAAGTAAAATGGAGGGATCTTGATTTACAAGACAAGTTTTGCTCGACAGTTTGATTTCATGGTGAACACTACTCTCCAAAAGTTTGAGACTAAAACTTTTAATTTATTTTACCACAATCTTTTTTAATTGAAAACTTGCAGGATTCTTGTACCCCCTATATAAGTTATTTCTGTATTCATATCTCAGTATAATTATAAATAATTGTATCTGAATTATTCCTAAAGTCTTGTATTTGATTTTCAGGTGAGCCTAGCGTATGCCCATGAGACGAAAGATGCGTTGTGTATGGTATTGTCATTAATGAATGGCGGTGATTTAAAATTTCACATTCATAATCTTGGAAATCCGGGATTCGATGAAGAGAGAGCTCGATTTTATGGAGCGGAAATTTGCAGTGGTGTTCTTTATTTGCATTCAATTAGGATTGTTTACAGGTGATAGTTGTCTGCATTTTTTATCATACTTTACAAATGTTGGTTCGCATTTACAGTCTGCCTCAAAACAAAAATTTAGGCAGTCTAAGTTTCAGGGGCCTACAAACTGTTTAATTCCTGAGAGCACACATTTTGAGGTATAAGTTTCATGCGCAAAATTTTTGCTCCAGAAAGGGAATGGCCGAAAATCTACTTTACTACCAAGAAAATTGCAAAAAGCTACAAAGATTGATTTTCGGACTTTAAAACAAATTTTGCGATCAATAAGTTAGGAAATTTTTATCAGACAACGCAGAACATTTCCGGCGGCCTAACAACCGCCATAAAACTTTTCTTTAGAGCGGTACTTCTGTGCTCCCACACTTTATCGACATCTGCCAATTTTGACCAAATCAATACTTTATTTGAAAAATCAAGCATGTATAGTATAGCTTGTTTTCAGCTCTCAAACAAAATTTACTGAATAGTTAAGGATTTAGATTCGACTTTTTTTCTGCGAATCAAATTTGTGTAACTAAACTTTTGAGATGACTATTTTGACTTGGAACCTGTCCTGTGTTGTGTCTCAGGTTTGAATTGAATTGAATGAATTGAATCGAATCAGACAATTTCAAAGACAGTGTAAACCGAGGTAGTAAAAATTAAAATCCAATGGGTTCTTCGAGTTGATGAAATTTAAGCAAAGTCTCAATTTGTACCTTGTTTCTTATTTTTCAAACTCGAAGGCCTTGTTCCGACTATTTTGGTAATTCTCACCAGCCACAGATTTCGTTGGAAGAAGAACCACAAACTTATATTATCTGGATTTTTAATTCCTCAAAAGTTGCCGTTTATCCCAAAATTTCACAATTTCTCACACCCTTAATTCCTCCCAGTCGACTCGCGTCATTATTTTCCAGAAAGATTTGACTGCGTAACAATATATCTATTCTATACGTTTGATTACAATCATAAACGTGTGTGTTTGTTGAAAAGTTTTCCTGGAAAGACATCGTTTATTGATAAGATTTTCTGACTGCGAAATGCTAATTATTCCTTCTGGAGTGAACGTAGTCTCAAACTGAATTAAAAATGTAAGCGTTTTCAATACCGCTTGCCAAATAAGGCATGTGTCTGCCAAGCATGGCTGTAAATTGTTTATTTTTTGTACGTCTATGATTTAACATTCGAAAATCTAAATTGGCTGAGCTGATTGGCTAATTTCAAATATAGGCTAATTTCAATCAAATATATCAACAGTGTTTTCACTTGTTGATCTTATCAAATTGTTTACACTACAGGGGAAAATGCATTGCA
This sequence comes from Aurelia aurita, assembly GCA_004194415.1. Classification (NCBI taxonomy): domain Eukaryota; kingdom Metazoa; phylum Cnidaria; class Scyphozoa; order Semaeostomeae; family Ulmaridae; genus Aurelia; species Aurelia aurita. The sequence goes on along the minus strand of REGM01000082.1, from coordinate 403,290 downwards.
AAGAATTTCGTTACAAAACGAAAATTTATTTCGCAGTTTCTGAATGCTCGAAGACATTTTATCAAGTTTTTGCCTCACAACCGTCGAGAAGTTTTCTTCCGCAATCTTCATTTCTCATTTGACAAAATTGTTGTTTGTTCAAAATACCAAAATTGCAGTTAAATTTTAGCAGAGCGAACTCTGAATGGAACCAAAAAAGAGTTTGTTATTTCGGGAGTTCGTTAAACCGAGATATTTTGTAAAGAATTTGTTGGAAAAGACCATACATTTGGTCTGTTTTTACGAGAGTTTTGTTATATTGAGGGTTCATTATTTCGGGATTCAAATGTATGTAACAGTTGAACTTGAGGTAACCACAAACTGCCGAGCCGCCGCCCTCATATTTCCTCAAAAAGCATCAAATTTACGGACCATGATATGAAATGAAGGACCACATCTAGCACGGGGGTTGCGTACGATTAGTAGAGCGACGGAAATGTTTACTGCTGATTGTGTTTGTGATAAAAATGCTTGGCAGTAACCCAATAGAGATGAAAGGTGGAAAAGCCTCACTTAAATGATAATAGAATGTTGTTTACGTCATCCAGGCAAGATGCAGGCTCCAGTTATTACCCCAAACTGTTTGGCGATTGGCGCCGTCTCTTTATTATATTGAGATGATTTGTGAAAATTCTCCGGCGCGGAATGTTGCTCACTGGATAATTTCTCCTAAAGTGGCTCTAAATTCGGAAAAAATGTACTACGAAAAACGCCGAGTTTAGCATGTAAACATCAGCAGTGTTCATGTTTTTATGTTAGGCAGGAAGACATTCTTATCACTGAGAAACAAGGTAATGAAGTTTCAGAGTAAAAAGAAATGGTCAGAAAGTAATTTTGACATTACAAATTTGACTATAAAGTGACAGAAAAATCCTTTTACGAATTAAAAATTAAAAATTTACAGTTTTTGATTATGACTATCTCAGACTGCGTGGCCAAAATCCGAAGATGCCACAAAAATACGAGATTTTGAGATAAGCAATTATTTTCCAGCCATTTCCAGTTTTTCGCAGCTAAATAACATGATGGACAACTTCTTTCCGTTTGACGAAGTCTTTTTCTATGAACTTTTTTAAAAATTGTTATGCAACATGTTGAAATATTTTATTTTAGGGACATGAAACCTGAAAATATCCTATTAGATGACAATGGTGAGTTAAAACTTTTCCCTCATTTACATTTTTCTGGAATTTCTTTAGATATGCTGATTCTGTTTAAAGAGACCTTTTAGCTGTTTAGCTGCTGAGTCTAGGGCGAGCGACAGTTTTCTTGTAAATTCTGGTAAATGGCGGATTTTCGAATGCGAACAATCAAGCTTGAATCTCGTACGTTGATTCTTCAAATCTTTCGAACCATATTCGAATGCCTATTTGTAGATAGCTAAATGATCTAGCATCTATTTGCTCTATCGTGTTGGTAAATAAAGGAGCCTATTTTGGGGACCTGGACAGACATTTTTCTGATAATCTTTTACTGAGGGCATTTGCGAATATCTGATCTTGGCTTGGCTGATTATGTTATGTGTTGGTTTTAAATAAACAAGTATGTTTGTAAAAAAGAAGCGTATTGTACCCAGTGTTGCGTGATTTCTAATAATTCTACTTAGGCCATACGCGAATATCTGATCTTGGCTTGGCTGTGTATATTCCACAAAGCGAAATGGTCAAAGGCAGGGTTGGTACAGTTGGCTATATGGGTGAGTTATGCATTTTATACTTGTTCTGTAAAGCCACTGTCTTCGTACAAAAAAACACCCTTAAGTTTGGTTCACACTGGAGTGAAAATGCGTTAGAATTGGGATAACGGATTCTCTAAACTCGTTTTAAGCACATTTTTAGTGAGTCATCGCTTACAAGTTGAATCAAAACTTTTCGATTCCATTCAAATAATTTTGACGCGTTTTTCGATCGCATTCTGAATGCATTTCTAACGTGACTCAGTCAAAAGCATTCCCAAGGAAAGGGCAAAGCTTGTAAATTGAAGGGCTCCATCGCGGAATTGTATTAATCATACTAAAGAACAAGATCGACTTGGATAATTAAAATCAGAAAGAATGATTCGCTATCTTATTATATGTGGAGTCCGTCGCCTGTTACTGCTTAACTCCGCGAATTTTCAGATTTGGGCGTTTTCCTGACGTCGAAATAATGTTGAGAAACTTTTTCATGTCGTCGCCAACCTTCTGTTATTCTCCACAGAACAGCTCGCAACAGTGCAGTGGCAGAAAATTTGTTCCATATTTAATGATGACAAAATCCATAGATACTGTTACTGTATCTGTTACTGTTACTATATAGCCACTGTTAATTATTCAAAACAGTCACACAGTCGTATCTTATGTTTTCTTGTACGTTTTATTGTAGCTCCAGAAGTCGTTAGGAATGAAAAGTACACATTTTCCCCAGATTGGTGGGGCATGGGCTGCATTATCTATGAAATGATCGAAGGCAGGGTGAGTAAATTTCCACAACGAATGACCAAAATAAGGAATATCGTAATTAATGATTTATGCACTTCAACAAAGGCCCAGTGCTTCCTTTACTTAGTGTCAGTTGAGACTACAATGCTACCATTTTATCGTCCCTGCGGGGCTTTGGACTGCGCAAGAAAGGATCCCATTTAGGTTCGGTATAGAAGGTCCTGAAAGAATTCCTCAGTCCCATTTTCCTAGTCATATTTGTGAGCAATTCCAGCCACTCAAATACCATTCCCAATCTATTATTTTTGCAGTTGATATTCCAAATCCCAGCACAAAACCCATTCCCAGTAATGTACTTGTAACACAAATTAGAATAGCTCGCATTTTCCCCAAAATCAAGGGGAAGGAGGCAATTTGAAAATCAGATCAGCAAAGTGATTGGAATAGCATATAATATTCTCTCGAAGGCCTAAGAATGGAATTCGTGTTATAGATCATTACAATAGACAAATTCAGCTATCATTTTGGAAATCATCTCTTTATCTGTTGATACACTTGCCTGCATCAAGCTTTTCATAGTACGAAGTTCTTTAACTTGTGTGAAAAGAACGTTTCCTCAAGAGGACAATCGCGTGATCTGAAGTGGGCATAAACAACGTTTGCTGAATTTGTTTATTCTTGTCAAAATACTCTTTTGATTTGATAAGATTAATTTTGCAAATCTTTTCAGAGAAAGCACTATTATATTATTATTTTTAGGCGCCATTTAGAGCAAGGAAAGAGAAAGTGAAAAGAGAAGAAGTCGAAAGAAGAGTCAAGGAAGATAAAGAAACATATACCGATAAATTCAGCGACTCTGCGCGCGATATTTGTGAACAGGTTTGCATTTGATTAAAATTGACGACATTTTATGAGCTGACAGAAATATTTCCAGGGGTAAATATTCTGCACAAGAGTTCATTTCTTTCTACCATTCTTCTTCCCGGCCTCTTTTCTTAGTGGAAGCCTGCTGAAAGTCAGTAAACTTCATTATCTTTCCCCAATGTAATATTGCAGTATTTTGAATATTTACCCCTGAATATTTCCATTACTCTTCTAAGCAATTTAAAAAGCTTGAATGCTGATCAAATCATTATAACTTTCGAGGATAGATATCCATACGTAGTAAAGGGAAATTGATTTTAAAGAAGCGACGAACAACTTACAATTGTCATAGTTTGTAGAACTGTTTACAAAATTATCGATGCAAAGGCAAGTTTCTCGCAGCTTTCTTGGACTAAATTTCTATTTTTAAGGACTAAATTTGGATATAACTGACTGTCACTACGCTGTCTTTTCCCTTCTCGGGATTGTGAGAGAGAATATATGAATGATTTTTATGCAAATTTCCTATAGAAATCCATTGAAATTGCCGTGAAATTTACCACAAAACAAGATGACGTCGTGTTTTCAGTGCTTTTTTGACGTCATGCTGTCTGAACGAATGCATATCAGCTAGCTTAGATTTATATTACATTTGATGGTTTACGAAATTGATTTTATGTTTTTTAAAGGAAACTATTTATTTTCTAAATTTAATTGTTTCGCCATCTTGTTTTAGTTCCTTCAAAAAGATTTATCTGAGCGACTTGGCTGCAAAAACAGGGATCACCAATCAATTAAAATTCATCCATTCTTCAAGCAAATTGATTGGGCCAGCCTCGAATCCGGTACCACAGACCCTCCTTTCAAGCCAGATGTGAGTATTCCTTCATTCGTCAGTTTCTGCCGGGATCAGTAGAAGATTCAAGGACCATGATTATTGTAAATTTAAAAGCTGGGTAGTTTTTAGGAGCAGCGATCCCCTTCGAATTCTTCTGTAATAAGACACATGATGTAAGAATGTGGAATTATTCACTAGCCAAAATACAAATAATTTTACATGCAAGGAATACTTCTTAAATGTTCGAAAATTTGGTTAAAATCTCTAGTCGTTTTGAAATATTTTCATCAATAGCTCCAATTCAAATTATACCATAACATTACATTGGCACGCCCGACTTCAGTGAGACACTGCACCTTTCACATCATAGTAATTTTGTTCCAGCAAGCAATCTGTGATTTAATCTCCAGAATCCCGAAACATCCTTTGCATCCTCCCCGTAGTCTTACTAATCATTCAACTTTACTTGGAAGGTTCATTGTTCACATTACTTATGCTTACCTCTTTGCTATTCCTGCTGTTAACCTAAAAAATTCTTATTAATAATTGTTGTCTTCTATTTTAGCCTCGTGCAGTTTATTGCAAAGATGTGTTAGATATTGAACAATTTTCAACCGTCAAAGGTGTTCAGTTAGATGAGAGTGATGAGGAATTTTACAAGAAATTTGCGACTGGTTCTGTGGCCATTCCCTGGCAGAAAGAGGTTAGTTTTGCATATCATCAAAGGAGTATAGACAATAACGCTAAAGATGGCGGCCGCGCAAAGCATGGTGGTAAAAAGCTCCCTGGCACAACCACAACCACATAACGACATAAAATTTTGAGTCTGCCCTTTCGACTAGCTAGCTGTGGTATATCTTTTACTGAGGGCATTTGCGAATATCTGATCTTGGCTTGGCTGATTATGTTATGTGTTGGTTTTAAATAAACAAGTATGTTTGTAAAAAAGAAGCGTATTGTACCCAGTGTTGCGTGATTTCTAATAATTCTACTTAGGCCATACGCGAATATCTGATCTTGGCTTGGCTGTGTATATTCCACAAAGCGAAATGGTCAAAGGCAGGGTTGGTACAGTTGGCTATATGGGTGAGTTATGCATTTTATACTTGTTCTGTAAAGCCGCCGTCTTCGTACAAAAAATCACCCTTAAGTTTGGTTCACACTGGAGTGAAAATGCGTTAGAATTGGGATAACGGATTCTCTAAACTCGTTTAAAACACATTTTTAGTGGGTCATCGCTTACAAGTTGAATCAAAACTTTTCGATTCTATTCAAATAATTTGGACGCGTTTTTCGATCGCATTCTGAATGTATTTCTAACGTGACTGAGTCAAAAGCATTCCCAAGGAAAGGGCAAAGCTTGTAAATTGAAGGGCTCCATCGCGGAATTTTATTAATCATACTAAAGAACAAGATCGACTTGGATAATTAACATCAGAAAGAATGATTCGCTATCTTATTATATGTGGAGTCCGTCGCCTGTTACTGCTTAACTCTCGCGAATTTTCAGATTTGGGCGTTTTCCTGACGTCGAAATAATGTTGAGAAACTTTTTCATGTCGTCGCCAACCTTCTGTTATTCTCCACAGAACAGCTCGCAACAGTGCAGTGGCAGAAAATTTGTTCCATATTTAATGATGACAAAATCCATAGATTTATAGCCACTGTTAATTATTCAAAACAGTCACACAGTCGTATCTTATGTTTTCTTGTACGTTTTATTGTAGCTCCAGAAGTCGTTAGGAATGAAAAGTACACATTTTCCCCAGATTGGTGGGGCATGGGCTGCATTATCTATGAAATGATCGAAGGCAGGGTGAGTAAATTTCCACAACGAATGACCAAATAAGGAATATCGTAATTAATGATTTATGCACTTCAACAAAGGCCCAGTGCTTCCTTTACTTAGTGTCAGTTGAGACTACAGTGCTACCATTTTATCGTTCCCGAGGGACTTTGGACTGCGCAAGAAAGGATCTTATTTAGGTTCGGTATAGAAGGTCCTGAAAGAATTCCTCAGTCCCATTTTCCTAGTCATATTTGTGAGCAATTCCAGCCACTCAAATACCATTCCCAATCTATTGTTTTTGCAGTTGATATTCCAAATCCCAGCACAAAACCCATTCCCAGTAATGTACTTGTAACACAACTTAGAATAGCTCGCATTTTCCCCAAAATCAAGGGACAGGAGGGAATTTGAAAATCAGATCAGCAAAGTGATTGGAATAGCATATAATATTCTCTCGAGTCCCTAAGAAAGGAATTCGTGTTATAAATCATTACAATAGACGATTCCGGAAAAGATGGCGTCGAGGGGCATTTGACCAAGATGCATTGCGTTTGATGATCGAATTTCTATAGAATCACTGTTGATTCCATTATAGAACGCAATGCATCTTGGTCAAATGCCCCCCGACGCCATTTTTTCCGGAATCGTCTATTAGACAAATTCAGCTAACGTTGTTTGTACCCACTTCAGGTCAAGTGACCATACACTTGGGAAATCATCTCTTTATCTGTTGATACAGTTACCCGCATCACACTTTTCATGGTACGAAGTTCTAAATTTGTTCGAAAAGAAAGTTTCCTCAAGAGGACAATCGCGTGATCTGAAGTGGGCATAAACAACGTTAGTTGAATTTGTTTATTCTTGTCAAGATACTGTTTTGATGTGATAAGATTAATTTTGCAAATCTTTTCAAAGAAAGCACTATTATATTATTATTTTTAGGCGCCATTTAGAGCAAGGAAAGAGAAAGTGAAAAGAGAAGAAGTCGAAAGAAGAGTCAAAGAAGATAAAGAAACATATACCGATAAATTCAGCGACTCTGCGCGCGATATTTGTGAACAGGTTTGTATTTGATTAAAATTGACGACATTTTATGAGCTGACAGAAAGATTTCCAGGGGTAAATATTCTCCACAAGAGTTCATTTCTTCCTACCATTCTTCTTCCCGGCCTCTTTTCTTAGTGGAAGCCTGCTGAATGTCAGTAAACTTCACTATCTTTCCTCAATGTAATATTGCAGTATTTTGAATATTTACCCTTGAATATTTCCATTACTCTATAAATCAATTTAAAAAGCTTGAATGCTGATCAAATCATTATAACTTTCGAGGATAGATATCCATACGTAGTAAAGGGAAATTAATTTTAAAGAATCGACGAACAACTTACAATTGTCATAGTTTGTAGAACTGTTTACAAAATTATCGATGCAAAGGCAAGTTTCTCGCAGCTTTCTTGGACTAAATTTCTGCTTTGTTTGCAAACTCAGATTGTTCAAGCAATTATTTATTCGTTTGGATATGACTGACTGTCACTACTCTGTCTTTTCCCTTCTCGGGATTGTGAGGGAGAATGTATGAATGATTTTTATGCGAATTTCCTATAGAAATCCATTGAAATTGCCGTGAAATTTACCACAAAACAAGATGGCGTCGTGTTTTCAGTGCTTTTTTGACGTCATGCTGTCTGAACGAATGCATGTAAGATAGCTTAGATTTATATTACATTTGATGGTTTACGAAATTGATTTAATGTTTTTTAAAGGAAGCTATTTATTTTCTAAATTTAATTGTTTCGCCATTTTGTTTTAGTTCCTTCAAAAAGATTTATCTGAGCGACTTGGCTGCAAAAACAGGGATCACCAATCAATTAAAATTCATCCATTCTTCAAGCAAATTGATTGGGCCAGCCTCGAATCCGGTACCACAGACCCTCCTTTCAAACCAGATGTGAGTATTCACTCGTCAGTTTCTGCCTGGATCAGTAGAAGATTCAAGGACCATGATTATTGTAAATTTAAAAGCTGGGTAGTTTTTAGGAGCAGCGATCCTCTTCGAATGCTTCTGTAATAAGACACATGATGTAAGAATGTGGAATTATTCACTGGCCAAAATACACGTAATTTTACATGCAAGGAATACTTCTTAAATGTTCGAAAATTCGGTTAAAATCTCTAGTCGTTTTAAAAATCTGCACCTTTCACACCATTGTAATTTGGTTCCGGCAAGCAATCTGTGATTTCTTATCTCCAGAATCCCGAAACATCCTTTGCATCCTCCCCGTAGTCTTACTAATCATTCAACTTTACTTGGAAGGTTCATTGTTCACATTACTTATGCTTACCTCTTTAGCTATTCCTGCTGTTAACCTAAAAAAATTCTTATTAATAATTGCTGTCTTCTATTTTAGCCTCGTGCAGTTTATTGCAAAGATGTGTTAGATATTGAACAATTTTCAACCGTCAAAGGTGTTCAGTTAGATGAGAGTGATGAGGAATTTTACAAGAAATTTGCGACTGGTTCTGTGGCCATTCCCTGGCAGAAAGAGGTTAGTTTTGCATATCATCAAAGGAGTATAGACAATAACGCTAAAGATGGCGGCCGCGCAAAGCATGGTGGTAAAAAGCTCCCTGGCACAACCACAACCTAACGACATAAAATTTTGA